>JARKIC010000297.1:0-330284 GCA_029378375.1 Mycena olivaceomarginata
AGGCAGGGATAGAGAGTGAGTCAAGTCGTCAAAGAGTGTGGGGCCACTGTGGGCAGGTCCTGTTAGGAGAGAGGGGGCAAAAGACGCCGCTGGGGGAAGGGACTCGATTGTGGATTTCCAAGGCAGAAGAGGCAGAGACTCCTCGTCTCCGTCATATGTCTCGCCCTCAATCTTATACAGGAGTAGCCTCGAGGATGTGCGTGATAGCGACAAGTCAAGTATGGATAGAATACGATACGGAGATCGAAAATACAGGGAGACAGAAGTCGAGTAGGGAGGAAATAAAAAGCCTTAAAGGGATAGATATAGGAGGATGGACCGTCAAGCCCGTGGTGAAAGGTGCAGGATATAATGCGCGCGAGACGCTGCGCAAGGAGGAGCAGGCAAGATCCCATGTATGTATCGTCCAATCGAAAGAGAGACGGCGTCTCCGTGCACACCGGCCGGCACCGGCGAGCCAATCGCTTTCCACGTATCGGGGTACGTGCAACCCGCGACGGGCGTCATAAACGTCAGACACGCAATGCTCGCTGCCGCGATGTGCGTCGGCAGCGGCGTCGCCGGGGCCTCGGCGGCGATGCCGGACTGGACGGCCGTGGAGGCGATCGTCCCCGCGCCTGTGCCCGTCCGCCTACCCCGCGCTGAAGACATCATCGAAGGGTCTTTCACGATGTCGAGGGCCGCACAGATGCCGACGGAATGGCGCGGGTCGGTGGGCATAAAACCGGTCTGGAGGCCGAACTGGTACGACCACAGGGGAGAGAGCATGCCGCCGTCCAGTGCAGGGCCGATCTGCACGTCGTCGTCCATTAGCGGGATACCGAAGAGACGCACCTTGTTCATCAAGAAGAACCAGTCGCGCGTTGGATCCATCGGCGCAAGGGCGAACTGCTTGACGCCGGCTCGTTCCATGTGCTCGCGTCTTGCGATACCGAGCAGTCTCCGCCCAAAAAAGTCGTTAGCGTGCGTCGGGATTTAGCGGAGGGACTCACCATAGTGTTGCGTCCCATTCACAACCCGTCAAATACAGCCCATAATTGTGGTATCCGTTGATGAATTCGCCACGACGGTCCCTCAGAATGCGCTCCGGCTGCATTTAAGGGAAAAAAGAAAAAATCAGCGTCCATCGTCATCCAAAAAAGGCAGTCGTATTACCACATTCGGCCTTCACCCCTCCCACGGACAAAAGGCAAAGCCACAAACTCACCTTTTATTCAACGACGGCCCCCGCGAGCGGCACACCTACTTCAGCCATATCCCGGCGGCCTCCAAGGGGTCCGTGCTCGTCGCCATCGGCGAGTCGTTCGGAGCGCCGTCAAACGCAAATATGGATGCGTGTCGAAGATGATGCGGTCCGAGCCGGGGGGAAGCCCATCCACCATGTGGTGCCCGGGGAGCCATCGTAGATGCTGGTGAAGGGCCCGTTGCCTGCGATGCCGCGGATCATGCGAGGTAGTTGCGTCGTCGTGTCAGTGCTGCAGCAGAGGGAAGCAAGAAGGGGGAGGGCGATGTACAAGGAGGTGAGCACGTCGCGTCCGATGCCAGCGAGGCAGGCTGTAACGAGGGGTCGGTGTCGCTATCGCGCGGCTGAAGATGACACACCCTCATTCACGATGCCAAACATCGGTATCAGGTCCCCGTACTCAGGCTGCGACATAAACTCGATGATGACGTGGATGTAGGCGAGCATGCGTAGCCCAGGACGACGTTGAGGGAGTTGATCTGTCCGACCTTGTCACAGTGGTTATAGCCTGGGTAAACGGCACGGACAAGAAGGGGATGGAGAGGTTAAGCGTGAGCTGGTGAATAGGCAGAAACGCAATTAGTCGCGGTTCTGTGAAAGAGGGAAGAACGAACGCAAAACGTCCGCGCATGCACACCGAAAGCGCACGGGAAAGGGCGAGGAGAGGGTCCGAAGGAGGAGGACGACCAGCTCGAGCGGCGCACAGGGTACAGGACGGGCGCGGGGGTACATGAGGAAGGCGAGTGCGAGGGCGAGCGCCAAGCAGCCTACGGGGAAGAACCCCAGAAGGCGGCGGCGACGTAACCAGGACGCACGCGCGTTGGCTGTCCACCAGTGATAGTATATACGCCTGGATTATTGTCGAAGCTGGAAACGAATGGCCGGTGCACATCGCCGATGGCCGTGTGGAAGAGAGCCGGCAACCTGGGTTGTTACATGTGGAGCGAGATTTGATCGAAATCCGATCAATGTCGGTGATTAAGACGGCGCTATCAACGGTCCGGCCGCCGACCCAGTTGAAAAGGGAGTTGTTAGCACCTGCTCGTCTCACAGGTTGGACTCCATTTCCAACAGCAGCACCCCTGCATTCCCCTATTTTTCTTTTCTATCCTTGAATCGGAGCTCAATATGAATGAATTTTCACTGCGAGTGCGAGATGAAAGCGGGCTGTCATTGCAGAAGCTCACCGCTGTCAATCCAAGTTTGATACCTACGTAAGTACTGCACCCGAACAATCCGGCGACCCCAAGTCCTCACTCTGGGCACCGCCGCTTGCAGAATCGTCTGATGCGGGACTGCAGCATTTCATTTGAGAGCCCGATATGGAAGCGTCGACGTCGGCTGGGGTTCGTCGCCGAAGCGCCACATCAATCTAAGTTGGACGTTCATGTAACGTAACGGACCCGAACAATGCGGCCAACCACTTCCCCGGGTCTGCCGTCAAAGCCTTCGGTCTAATTTAAAGTGCAACGTGGCCTGTGCATGTTTCTCCGATCCTTCCTCTTATACTTGTCTTTGCTCGAATACATTCTTCGTTACAACCCCAAGTCTGCTGAAGCGATATATCCTCTTTGGGTGGTTCTGTCTCACATGTGACCTTTGGCACTGGCTGACATACCTCATATATAAGATCCACACTTACTCAGAATGGACATGGCTCTCCCACACAGCGAACTCCACCTTACCATCCATGGTGCGAGAAATTTTGATTAGGATATTAACATCAATGTTCATTTTTACCCAGGAGGCAAAGGAGGTGATGCTGGAGATGGCATTGGACAAGGACAGGGTGGTTGATGGAGGTATTGGGCATGGTCCCACTGTGCATTTTAATTATGGCGAGAAGGAAGAAAAACGCAAAAAAATACTTGACTGGCTTTCACCAATCAATTTCTTTCTACGGCATGCAGATGTTTCACAGATACAGGAGAAGGGGACTGGTGGATGGCTACTTGAAGATCCTGTCTTTAAAAAAATGGGAATCTAGTTCTGGAAGCACCCTTTGGTGCCGTGGAATTCGTATGTAATGCATTGCCCTCGAATGCCCCTGACTAACCAAGCTGGAATTTGCAGCTGGTGCTGGGAAAACAATCCTTGCGTATATCAATTCTCCACATTAAGTAGCCACCACTAATTATGACAATCCTAGCTCAATGGTCATAGATCATCTCAGGGCTGCATACAAAACAACAAGGATATTGGTGTAGCTTGCATTTATTTGAACCACAAGGAAGTTGACCAGCAACCACCACCTAAACTTCTGGCAGGTCTCTGGAGACAGCTTGTACTTAATAGGGACATTGGCTCCATTGCAGAGGATTTATACAAACAGCACCGGGAGAAGGGCACAGCACCATCTCTGGAAGAAGTTGTCAATGTGCTCAGCTCTAGCCTCAAGGAGTTTTCACAGGTCTTCATTATTGTTGATGCCATGGATGAATATCCTGAGTTTCAACAGAAAATTCTACTCCAACAACTAGCTGGAATCTGTAACAATGTGAACTTGATGATCACCTCACGGCCAAGTGTTTCTCCAGAGCTCTTCTCCTTGCCCAATCTTGAAAAACTAGATATTCAGGCAACAGCTGACGATCTCCGAGAATATATTGATGCACAGATCCACTCTTCACGCCTGTCTCAGCATGTCAAAGACCTACCAGAGTTACAAGAGGAAATCCGTGCAAAAATCATTGCTGCTGCGGATGGAATGTAAGTGGTGTTAAATCATTGTGGAGAGCAACTGAAGACAAAAATTTAACCAGGTTCCTTCTTGCCAAGTTCCATGTTGAGTCCCTCAAGACAAAAACCAGAATCAAGGCTGTTCGCAAAGCCTTGACAGAACTACCAAAGAACCTTTATGAAGGCTATGATGTTGCAATGCAGCGAATTGAAGCCCAGAATGAGGAAGACAGAGAAATAGCTCACTCCACCCTCATTTGGGTTGCTAATGCAAAGAGGCCATTGTCAGTTGAAGAACTGCGAGTTGCTCTCGCTGTTGAACCAGAGACACAACAGCTTGACAAGGAAAATCTTTTGAAGATTGAGATTATTCTTGGTGTCTGTGCTGGGCTTGTCATTGTAGACAAGGAATCTTCTGTGGTGCGACTTGTTCACTACACCACACAGGAATATTTGGACAGAATTCAGGCCCAGCAATTCCCAAATGCACAAGCACAGATAACATACACTCTGCTCACATTCCTTAGCTTTGATGGATTTCCAGAGTTGTCATGGACTTGGGCAAAAGATCTACCCCCTTTGGTTGAGTATTCCCAATATTGCCTTGCACATGCTGCTGGACAGCCAGAAGTTGAACACAGGAAAATCCTTCTAGAGTTTCTTCATCATGCTTTTCGATGGAAGAAGATCATGACTAAGAGAATGTGGACCATCGGGCAAAGATGGAATTCCCAGCCTTGGAATTATCCAAATTTACCATCAGAGCCTTCTGCCTTGTGGATCTCAGCAGCTGCAAACCTTGAGGAAACTGCAAAGTTCCTGCTGATAGGGGCACCATTGGCACAGTATCTAGATAATGGGGAGATCATTGTAGCATCATACTATGGCCACACAGAGGTTGTCCGCATCCTCCTTGATAAGGGAGCTGATGTCAATGCAGCAGGGGGAGAATATGGGAGCTCCTTGCAGGCTGCTGCCCAAGGGGGCCACACAGAGGTTGTCCGCATCCTCCTTGACAAGGGAGCTGATGTCAATGCAGCAGGGGGAGAATATGGGAGCTCCTTGCAGGCTGCTGCCCAAGGGGGCCACACAGAGGTTGTCCGCATCCTCCTTGACAAGGGAGCTGATGTCAATGCAGCAGGGGGAGGATATGGGAGCTCCTTGCAGGCTGCTGCCGAAGGGGGCCACACAGAGGTTGTCCGCATCCTCCTTGACAAGGGAGCTAATGTCAATGCAGCAGGGGGATTCTATGGGAGCTCCTTGCAGGCTGCTGCCGAAGGGGGCCACACAGAGGTTGTCCGCATCCTCCTTGACAAAGGAGCTGATGTCAATGCAGCAGGGGGAGAATATGGGAGCTCCTTGCAGGCTGCTGCCGAAGGGGGCCACACAGAGGTTGTCCGCATCCTCCTTGACAAGGGAGCTGATGTCAATGCAGCAGGGCGAAGATATAGGAGCTCCTTGCAGGCTGCTGCCCAAGGGGGCCACACAGAGGTTGTCCGCATCCTCCTTGACAAGGGAGCTGATGTCAATGCAGCAGGGCGAAGATATAGGAGCTCCTTGCAGGCTGCTGCCGAAGGGGGCCACACAGAGGTTGTCCACATCCTCCTTGACAAGGGAGCTGATGTCAATGCAGCAGGGAGAGGATATGGGAGCTCCTTGCAGGCTGCTGCCGAAAGGGGGCCACATAGAGGTTGTCTGCATCCTCCTTGACAAGGGAGCTGATGTCAATGCAGCAGGGGGGAGAATATGGGAGCTCCTTGCAGGCTGCTGCCCAAGGGGGCCACACAGAGGTTGTCCGTATCCTCCTTGACAAGGGAGCCAATGTCAATGCAGCAGGGGGATTCTCTGGGAGCTCCTTGCAGGCTGCTGCCCAAGGGGGCCACACAGAGGTTGTCCACATCCTCCTTGACAAGGGAGCCGATGTCAATGCAGCAGGGGGAGAATATGGGAGATCCTTGCAGGCTGCTGCCCAAGGGGGCCACACAGAGGTTGTCCACATCCTCCTTGACAAGGGAGCTGATGTCAATGCAGCAGGGGGAGAATATGGGAGCTCCTTGCAGGCTGCTGCCCAAAGGGGCCACACAGAGATTGTCTGCATCCTCCTTGACAAGGGAGCCAATGTCAATGCAGCAGGGGGAGAATATGGGAGCTCCTTGCAGGCTGCTGCCCAAGGGGGCCACACAGATGTTGTCTGCATCCTCCTTGACAAGGGAGCTGATGTCAATGCAGCAGGGGGATTCTATGGGAGCTCCTTGCAGGCTGCTGCCCAAAGGGGCCACACAGAGGTTGTCCATATGCTGATGGAGCGGGGTGCCAGGGGCAGTGCACCAGTCAAAAATGAAGGATATCAACAGTAGTGAGTCTGACTGTAAATTTTGACATTGGTCCCTCATACACCCCTCCCCCAGGCGTTAGGTATTTCCTGGGCAATTTTGACATACTTCATCAGTGGACATACTTTTAGCAGTTGAAATTTGAGGCTAGATGCTGAAACAAGCCTGGTTAGTGACTTTTTGAGTTTAGGGTAGCGCAAGTTAAGATTAGGGCAAAGGCTAGGTTATGGAAAGAAAACCATCCTTGATAATGATTCAGCTTATATGGTCAGATTAACCAGTTAAATGCTGGGTCCATTCCACAGGCTTAATGTGTTATTTCCTGGGTAGCCTAACATAGTATAACATAGGCATAACATGTTATCTGTGGGTGACTATATAGGGTAATATGTCCGGGTCCCAGAAGACAAGAAGTCAGGTGATCTCCGGACCCGGAGGACAAGAGGTCAGGTGATCTCTGAGCTGGCCGAAAAATGTAACAGGTTATAATAATAGAGAAATAAAAGAAAGGCACTAGCAAGGCTTGAACCCAAAGCCCTTGGCTGATCTTATATAATAACAGCACTAGGACCTTAACCACTAGACCAAAGTAGTTATATAGAATAACAGGCATTGATCTCAATATATGTTGCCTCTCACCTCCCAATATTAATTGTTCTGTCGTACTTTATACCTCTAGCTGCCTATATCCCAAGCCTGTGGCATGCAAGCTACCCTTTGGTGCTCCGGTTGTGGAGCTATTTACTACTCAGTTGCCAAAAAGCACCGCGTTTGGGAAAGTATTTTGTGTTTTGCAGGCCAACAAAGCGCCTAACCAAAAAACTGCCTTAGACAAGTCTTGTAGAGCTTGATGAGCTCTACAACTTTGGTTTTCAGTCAAATTTTTTTGATTAGGGCATAAAAAGGCATTAGATGGCCTTGGAAAGCATCAGAAAGCCAGAAAAATTGTTTGACACTATTCACTACAATTTTTCAAGTAGTTTCAGCACCAATTAATATTGGGACATGAGAGGCAACATATATTGAGATCAATGCCTCCTGTTCTATACAACTATTTGGTCTAGTGGTTAGAGTCCTAGTGCTGTTATTATGTACGATCAGCCAAAGGCTTTGGGTTCAAGCCTTGCTAGTGCCTTTCTTTTATTTCCCTATTATTATAACCTGTTACATTTTTCGGCCAGCTCAGAGATCAGCTGACCTCTTGTCCTCCGGGTCCGGAGATCACCTGACTTCTTGTCTTCCGGGACCCGGACATATTACCCTATATAGTCACCCACAGATAACATGTTATGCTTATGTTATACTATGTTAGGCTACCCAGGAAATAACGCATTAAGCCTGTGGAATGGACCCAGCATTTAACTGGTTAATCTGACCATATAAGCTGAATGATTTGAGGCTGCAGTGCTGGAAAAAGTTAAACAGGTAAGAATTTGAGGTCAGGGCTGCTTTCTTTAGCACAACAAGCTCTTTACAATCTGCCAAATCGATGACAGCTGGCTTGAAAAGAAAAGAAACTTCCAAGGTTGCTGTTGCTTGCCTCCCGGGACAGTTTACACTGGGGGCAATTGCTGACACATATGAAGATCATATGCGTCAAACGAATATGGTTCACACTTGATGCCGAATGCACAAGGTTGCCTTTGACTTTCAAAGGCTGCCTTTGGCACATGCTTTGTTCCCCCACACAGGAGCACAAAGCATGCAACAAAGCTGCCCTTTGTCTGTCAAAGGCAGTTTTGTGACAATTATTCCACCTGTAGACCATATGCTTTTGACGCATATGGTTTCCATATGCATTCCTTTTTGCCCCCAGTGTTATCCTCATCTGGATTGATTTTCAAGATTCTTGATACTACTTCAGTGCTTTTTATATAGAAATAAATGATATATCAAGTCTGAATGAGTGAAAATGGCTGGTAGCAAGGTTGCTCATTCCCGACAGCACTGTTACATAGGTGCAAACAACATGTCTTCCTTGCTTGCTTCCTGTCTGTCTCCCTGCTTGCTTCATGTCTCCTTGCTCCAACCATCCCATCCACTTTTCACTCTCAATTTCATTATGCCTATATGAGTGGTACAGTACCAGCTCAAATGGGTGGTGATGAATTTGTTCAAACATGACATCCTGCTACTGCAAGATATTCTTGTGATTGTATGGTTTTCTGACTCAACATTTTTGCAAACACTGAAGCTGTAGAGGAAACAGGATCGGTGGAGAAACCAAACCATATAACTTCTAATCACCACCACTCCTCCATTATAACAACCTTGATCACATCCTCAATCTCTGTCAATCTTTGCCCAGATCAGGGTCATTAGGGGACAAAACACCTAGGGTCTAGGGATTCAGAGAACCCTATGCTAGGGTTTAGAGTTGGCACACCATACATACCCACAAACTGAGGTGATATTGCAGGGGCCAATGGTTTTTTTATGTCAAAACATCAGTTGCAGACATGTCTTGCTTTTGGACTATATCTCTGCAGTCAATCGGAAAATGTTATAAACACAATAGCTTTTCCTGCCATTTTTGACAAGAAAATATGCACAAAACAAATCACCTCTTTGTCTCCAAAACATCGCCAATTTTCCATGGTTTTTTCCATTATGGAAAATACCTCAATTTTGGGCCCCAAAATGAGAAGTTCCTTTGTTCTTTTACTGTTTCAGCCTCGAAATAAAGTACGTTTTCCTTCCCAAAATAGGTCATTTTTGGATGGATATTCAGTCCCCAAAAACATCTCATGTTTTGGGCATGTTTGGATACAGTGAAATGGTGTAATATAAATGCACAGCATCTAGTACTATTTTTGTAATTCCTATGGCCAGCATTTATACAACAGGAAGCAGCTAGCATGTCTGTTGTTACTAGCTAGCTAGCTAGTATGCAGATCACTTGTTAGGTGATATAAAGGAGAGTCAGAGGGAGCCCTAACTGCTGACTGTAGCATGAGACTGTGCTAGTATGATGTGCTATGTCATGAATCGTCTTTTCATTTTACTTCCAGAACCTGAACATCCCTGATCATTGATCAGATCAACTATCTGATCAATCGAACTAGGATACCTGTTTTAGGATCCCAAATGGTTACGATCGGTTTCCCGACCTTTGGGTTCCGATCGCCCCTCTACGTTCATATACCCCTTCATTTACTTCACATTAATCTTGTCCATTGTCATTGGACACTGTACCTTAATTTACAAACCCCTAGGGAACTTTAGTATATTAGCTGTAGTAATTCTCCTGTACTTTACACTATTCTAGTCTAAACTCCAGGCTTATTCATTTGGAACTCTTTGTGCTTCAGTCGCCCTCATCACCTCAGAACCCGGAATCTGCTCTGTGCTGACATGCTAGCTGCTAGTTGAGTGTATACAATCACCTAGTCTTGTGTTTACCGCGGGGGTTCGATTGGAGTGTGTTGTTATTATGTAATCTTATGTCAGCATTCTCCGATTCCCTTCCCTTAGCACAACACCATTCAAATTCGATGAAGTTTGGTGGCAGACAACATTTAATACCGCCTATCTAACCTTCTGTCCATTCAGAATATTAACAAAGTGCGTGAAACTTGTTGCCTCGAATATCCGGTTTGATTGGGTTTGATCAAGCCGAAATTTTGGCTGAAGCATAAATCAATGAAAACTTGAAAGATTCCTTAAGGAGAATTTGAGGCAGGTAAGAGGAGTATCAAAATGAGTATCCAGTGGTTCCTGCCGCAACAGATGCGTTATTAAAAAGGTTGTAGACACCAGGATTCGAACATACACTGGGATGAATTACATAATAAGAAAGCACTGCGGTCGGACCCCTGCGGTAACCAACAGATTCTATACAGTGAGGTATGAGCTTGGTTAGTATAGAGTGTCTGTCTACGAGAGAGTACAAATCACCAGGGATTAAATCACTGTCTAAATGTTCATTGAGACATGACCTAGGAGACTCTAATAGTTGAGAGATGACTTGCTATGGAGCTAATGATAGTCTAGTAGATGATGTGAGGTCTCTGAGCGTGCTACACACTGCTTGTTGCCTCATAGCCTCTGCAGACCATCCAGCCCCACAACGAAACCAAGCTTGGGCATATGCACTACATAGGGCCAGATTAATCCATTAAACTGTGGATCCTTCCCAAAGGCCTAATGCATTATTTCTGGGATACCCATATCGAGAAGCCTGGGACATTACAGGTAATGTCGGGTAGTGCTGGGCACATCACAATGCCGCCATCTATCATTCAGGCATCCTCAGAATTCTCAGCATCATTGAGGCAGCGCTGCTCTGCCAACTACCCAAGTTCCCACAGGCCTCCGAAGGCCCCAATGCATTAAAACAATATAAAATTCAGCATTTAACCACCAGATAACGTCCCCACCTAGTTAATCCACCATGTGCCTTAAACCCAAAGCAGAAATAGGTGCTCATTTGAGCACCTATTGCCAAATGAGTGCCCCTGCCCCCAAAATGGCACAAAAAGCAGGGCTGGTCCCACCTACATATTATCCACGTCTACTCCCATCACCAGCTCCTCATCACTCTTCATAACCCCCCTCTCCGCATCAATGTTGCCATTGTCTTCCTCAGCCCCGTATTGTCATCATTGTCATCCCCATCCATCCTCCGTTCCCGATCGCTGCACCAGTAGGTCCACAATGGGGGCCCTTGGCTGCCTCTTCCCCCTCGCAATCTTCGGGGTGCTCTCTGCTTCTCATGCACATGCAGCAATATCCTGGTATATGGCCTCCTGCTTGAGAGTATAGGCAATCATCCCCTGTGCAGATGCCTCGACTGCACGGCCTGTCCCCACCGGGACCACCTTCACCTGCTCCACCCACTGATCTGCCTCAAATTCCAGTGAGATTGGGACCCGACAGAATTCCTCCTTTAGCAGTCACACCTCCTCGTTCTACCTTCGCGCCTGGGCATACACTTTCGACCACTCAATATGCAGTGCTTAGGGCCCAATCTGTCAGTATATATATATTCACCTTTAAAATAAAACTGACTGTCCCTGAAGTCCACATCCGTCTGCATACTCCCTGCCATGCTGCCTTCCATATCCACGACACATCCACTGTCTGTCCTCACCTTAACCTTCTCACACCTCTGAAAAACTTTTCAGATGCTTCAACGTGCCGGGCCAGATCAGGAACAGATCGGGCTCTTTAGGACACCTCATGTCTTAACCCCAAGGGGAAAGTGGGCCTATATATGACTGAGCGACATCTATCCCGTTATTTTTGCATCTCTCCCACCAACCACCACCATGCTCCAGGTGTGAGATAGAGCCAGAGAACTGCCTGGTTGCAGCAGGCAGTTTCCTTGCTCTATCTCACATACTGGTCAAGAATGGTGGACCCAGTGCATCATCATTCAATGATCCCCTTTTGCTGACCTGTCTTGTTGTCATCTGATTTCAGTATCTATGCTGGGGCCCAGGCATTGCCTCGATTGGATATTAACTGACAAGTCTGGAAGCAGCTTCCGAGTGAGACCAATGCTCTTCCCACCATCCGCATTGTTGATAAGGATTTCTGCCTTAATCACATAGAGCGCTGCTCCAAAGGATTAGCATAAGTCCTATATGGCTAATCAGGGCTTGATCCTGCATGAGGATCTTAATCAAGTCCGCCTGGGATGCATCAACTGGAAAGTTCATACTGGTTGACATCCATGATTAAGGGTTTAATTGCCAAGATTAAGCATCGAGGCATCACAGGGCCCACAAACAACATGGGCAATATTAATCATCCTCTCTGATGATCCGAGGCATTGTTGTGGGGTCTTGATTAGGTGTTCGAGTACTTTGTTGTGCTTGATTTACAGAGGGAGCCTTGTGCGACAGATCAGGTGACTCGGGTTTAACAGTAGCCAATTACTCCGGCTATGGTTGGGCTTCGCTTATCAACTATCCGATCATTGTTGCCATCCTGATTTGGTTACTTGACCCAGGCCAGGACAGTAACTCGCATATCTCCACAACCACTTGGCGGTTTGGGCTGATTAAGGTACTGGCTCAGAGCCAGTACCTGTGTCTACCTAAAACTGAAGGTCCTGAATGGGGGACAAGAGGATAGAAGATGGGACTGTCTACACGACCGAACAGGAAGCAGTCACAACGGACACACTCAAGCATTAAGGGGTCGACACACAAGGATCCTATATACTTACCCACACGTGATTAACTACGGACACCTTACTCATATACCAGCAAGTAGACTAATCATCGTATTGTAAGCGTAATTGTACAGTATATAAGGAGGAGGTTTTGGCATGGATAGGTACTGAACTTTCTGACACTAAGAGCAGTAGCCTTTACCGGGTATTGCTTGATAAACGACGGAGATTCGGGACTTGTCACCCAGGACTGACTTCGTTAAGAAGTTTTGTATTGTCTGCACAAGTAATTCAATATCAATTGTTGGCTCGGGATCTTGGGATTGGAAATGGTTAAAAAGCTAGAGAGAGCTTATTAGGATTGAGAACATGGCACCGCACTACAGTAGCCTTGGAAGGCTTATTATTTGGGATTTGGAGAACACTGCACCTTGTTAGGATTGGGATTGTTGGCTCAAGCTTCTAAAGCTTTTATACTTGATTTGTTGGCTTAGGCACTCGTTTGGCATTGCTCAAGGAGGGCTAATACTCTAAATCAAACCTTGCACTTCGGACTAGACCTCTTAAAACAGGCTTGTTCCTCGCAATCTTTGTTGGATTATCTGTGCTCCTTGAACCTTCTTAAAGCGCTCAAAAGACCCGTACTCGGCGGCATAGTCTAAACCATTCAGGGAGAAAGTAGTTAGGATTTGGTTAGTAGTTGTGTTTTCGCCTTAAACAAGCAACTCGCATTCTGGTTGGGTCTTGATTAAACTAGTACTGCTGTTGTAGACACCGAGCAAGCATTTCATCATCTCCCCCACCATTCGAGCTCGCCCCTGCACCATTGTCATCCGGATACGACCGTTCCCTACGATCTGGGACTCTTGACCCCTTCCTACAAGGCATGGCTGGCAAGCGACCCTCCATATACGCATCTCCAATGAACGAGACCGGCGCTCCCCACACCACACAGAATTGCGCACATTACTCGCGGCGTCCTGTAATCAGGATGCGACCGGTCCCCTCCCATGGCGCGACACATGAACACCTTCCCTTATTTCTGTTCTCGGACGAGCTCTCGCACCGGACGGACCTACCCCGTGCCTGACACCGAACCATCAGACAAGGCAGAGGATATCCCGACACAGCCGGTCCCCCACTTCACACAATGCATCGACTAGCCGAGGGAGACTGTCTGTCTCTCCTTCCTCCTGAATGTTCCAGTACCTACCAACGCGACCACCAGGCCGTGCCCAGAGGTCCAAACATATTCCAAGGTCGTTTGGCCCTGCTGTGCCTCGCACACACCCCAAAGACGATTGGTCTCCTCAGCAGAGGCGCTGAGCCTCCTGCCATATCTGCACCCCGAAACACCTCATGACATTCCCTGCCCCCTGGAAACACCTGCAACCCACATGGCACCTCTGAAAACGTGGGAAGTCATCAAGGAGGTATAAAAGGGAGTGCATTTAGTAGGAGTAGTCAGTACCTTCTGGCCTGCAGAAGTAGTTTTCGGGGTGTTTTCCCCACTTACTGTACCACTCTCACTCAATCTAAAGGGGTACTCCCAGCCTTCCCCGACCTTGTACCTCTCATGGACCCTTCTCCTCACCCCACAGCCGGAGACAGGCCACACTTCTCACATTTGCTTGTTCATTGGTGTCTCACCTCCCACACCTCCATCAGCAGGGTCCCTCCTCACTGGACCCAGTGTCACAATTCCAGGCTTCCTCGATTAGGATCACCATTCTCATGAGCATTGCTCTGTAGAAAACAGGCCCAGAGAGAAGCCATCATATTCACACCTGGAACAGGGAACACTCCATGGTACAGGGTGATCTTCTTGTGGGTGCTTGTTCACCATGTTCTGGATGCCACAGGGTCATAAACAATGTTCTGAAGACCTTTTCCAGTCTAACTGAGCTACATAAACAGTTCTGAATCAAAAAGAGCGCCCATACAGTGAGGGAAACTCCAAGAGTGTCTATTGTCACCTTTTGCTCATTTCATGAATAGGGCACTATGGAGACCAGATAGGGCAAAATAAACACCACAGATGAAATCAGACAGTCAAAATACACCAGATTAGGCTTTATTTGAAGCATTTTGGTCAATTTTCGGCCAGATGGTGTTTTGAGCTAAGGTGAGCATATAGTGTGAAAACTTGCTCTTGAACCTATATGCTCGGAAGCAGCATTCAACCAAAACCTAACCAAATCACTTGAGGTAAAGCATAATCTGGTGTATTTCGACTGTCTGATTCCATTTCCGATGTTTATTCTTCACTATCTGGCCTACATAATGCACTATTCATGAAACAAGCAAAAAGTGTCAAATCACACTGTTGAAGTTTACTATCAAATATTGTGACAATTTCTGGCCCAAAACCATTCTTAAGGCTCATTGAGACTAGTATTAAGTGTTTTAACAGTAGGCTTGACCCTATGGCAGCCAGAACATAGTGAACAAGTACATCCAAGAAGATCACCCTGCACTATGGAGTGTTCCCTGTTCCAGGTGTGCATTACTTACTTTTCTACTCCACATACATGAGAAACATCCAAAAGATGTGTTTGGGAAGGCCTCACATGATGGAGGAGTGCATAGTAAGGTCAAAATAGATTTTCTTTGTATAGCCAAAATACGATGTTTTTAATTATTAGCATCTGATCACCTATCTGAGGAATGTCTTTGCAGCCCAAAGAAACAATGTTGTGTATCCATGAGTCATTTACAAGGGTATATACCCAGGATATCATGATCAGAATATAATTCAAGGATTTTCGCTATTCTCACCCTATTATTGCTCTCTAATAGGCTCTACTGTGTCCCAGGTGGCTTGAGCGACCACAGATCTATAGGTCTATGTGGTTAGATCATCCAAAATGGTTAAGAATTGAGCTAGGGAGACAGAAAACACCGGAATTTCCTTTTTGGGCCCAAAGCGTAGTGACCAAAAAAGGCAGTTGGCTAAAAATGGTCTCAAACTCAAAATTGTAGAGCCGGCCGAGGGCTATTTGGCTGTATTTACAGTTTGCAAGAGACCCCCTAGTTATTGCGCAAAACACAAAATAAATTCCCAGAGCCGGCGATAAATGATGGCAAAGTTGATGTACATGCCTGGGAACTTTCCATCAATTGTTGTTATAGTGTTGATTGACAGGCAGGTGCTGTCAATGAATCTGTAGCCTAATACAGAAGGTGTATAAGCAGGTACAAATAAGGAAACCTCATGCCATTGATGCTGGAACTGGCAGTAGCATGCCGGGAATGGCAGGGGAAGGGTGCACATTACAATGTGCACCAGGCCAGGAGATGCAAGGTGCACATATTAATGTGCACTGCTGGAAAATCCAGGGCACATTATAATGGTACTACAGGGGCAGCTCCAAGGTGGCGGCTTACCTGCAATGGTTCCACCCCAAGACGCGGACGGGTGGCGTCACCCCGTGGGAGGTTTACCATAGGAGGAAGCCAGACGTTGCGCACCTACGGGTATTTGGTTCCGTCGCTTATGCGAAAGTGATGCCCGCACCAGCTAAGCTGGAACCCCGAACAGTAAAGGCCGTGATGGTCGGGTACAATGGCACTGCCGGCTATCACTTGTGGGACCCACAAGCCCGCTGTTTCTTCTGGTCTCGCGACATCGTGTTTGAGGAGGGGCTGGGGCATTGGTCGCGTGCCCCAGCAGGGGGAGATGTGGATGATGCTGGGGTCGATGACACGCACACTCCAATTCCTATTCCCGAATCAACTAATGCGCCTACTCCTATCGCAGACGACAATCCTCCTGCGCCTACTGCATGCACCTGTTCCGGTTGCAGCACCCGTACCCGTCGTGATTGAACCACACCATTCTGCGTGTACGCACGCACCTTCCAGAGCCCTCCAGGACTCGCGCGACTCGCAGGCTGAGGAAGTAGCTGCGAAGGCGGCGCGCGAGCCTTGGGCAAGAGGTGACGGCAAGCCAAAGAAGCCGTGGGCAGTTGCTGCCCTCAATATTTCTTCTGCACCAGTGGTGTCCGTACCCAAAAACTACAAGCAGGCCATGCAGAGCCTGGAAGTTTGGATGCCGCCAATGCAGAAGGAGTACACGGCGCTCGTTGGACATGAAACCTGGGAACTTGTTGATTGTCCCCCTGGCGCAAATATAGTCGACTGCAAATGGGTGTACATGGTCAAGTATGACACGGAGGGCGAGGTGGTGAAGTGGAAGGCGCGGCTGGTGGTGAAGGGCTTCCAGCAGATCGAAGGCGTCGACTTCTTCGAGACATACGTCGGTGTCGTCCGCTATGAGTCGCTGAGGATGCTGTGGGTGAATCGTGGTGGAGGAGCCGGGCTGGGTGATGTGGGCGATGGATGTGGTGAGTGCGTATTTGAACAGCGAGATGAAGGAGACCGTGTACATGCGCCAACCGGAGGGGTTCGCTGTGCCGGGGGAGGAGGGGAAGGTGTGTTTGATGAAGTGCTTGTTATACGGGTTTATGCAGTTGGGGCGTAATTGGGCAGAGCATCTGAACGAGTTGCTCGATGCGCTCGAATGGATTCGCTCTCGTGCCGACCCCAGCCATCTGTATCCGTACCACCGATGTGGGAACCTCCATCCTCAGGGTCTACACGGACAATGTGGAAGGGATCTCTGACGACGGAGTCGGCAGCAGCGGAAGCGCACGCAGGCATTAAATCTGCCTACGACGTTACTGACATTCTGTGCACCACTACAGTCCTTGGGATGACCATCGAGTACGACCAAGCCGCTGGCACCATCTCCATCTCATCCAGGCCATACCTCGAACACGTGCTCGCGCGATACAGGGATGTCTGACTAGCAACCCGAAGTCCACCCCACTCCCTGTCGGCTCTCCTGTAACCACCTCGAAGGACCCGCTTTCCGACGATGAACGCGCTTTGATGGCCGACAAACCGTATGGTGAGTGCGTGGGGTCATTGCAGCACGCCGCCAATACAACGCACCCCGATCTCGCTTTCAGCATCGGCCGACTCACCACCTGCCTCTTGAATCCCCAACCGCAGCACTGGAAGAATTCCCAGCATGTGCTTGCGTATGTGAAGGGGACTCTGGACTACAAAATCGTCTATCGGCGCAGTGGCGGCTCAGGGATCAAGCCCGATGGATGGGTCGACTCGGACTTCGCAGTGGACCTCAAGACACATCGCTCTACCTCCGGTGAGGTCTTCATGATGTCGGGAGGCCCCTGTTCGTGGTCTGCGAAGCGTCAAGCAACGGTCGCGCTATCCACTGTCGAGGCCGAGTACATCGCCCTTACGCGTGCTGTGAAGCAGGCGATATGGATGTATTCATTCCTGGGGGAGCTCCGCATGCCCCAGGAGCGCCCGGCTGTACTCCATTGCGACAATATGGGTGCAGTGGCATTGGCCGTCGATGCGAAGGGACATGCGCGCGTCAAACATATTGACATTCGCAAGCACTTTATCCGGGAGCACGTTGCGGCGGGGGATATCAAGGTCATCCGAACAGATTCAGCAAACAACCTCGCTGATATCTTTACGAAGACCCTTCCCCGCGACGCGCACCTTGCCCTTGTCTGGGGGGTGGATAACGGAGGGGCGGGGATGCCCATGGGCTTGGAACGATACATCCCTCTATTTCTTTCTTTCTCAATAGTTTACAGACCTAATCACTATATGGACACCTCGCCAGGGGGAGTGTTGACTATGGCCCGGTAGCCTTATAGCCGTGCGACTCGCGTTGTATCACAACACCGTTATTCCTCCTAGATAATATTTGTTTCACCTACCCTACCTACCGATCGCACTATATAAGCCTCGTAGATAGGGAACATTCCTCAGTCGTTCACCTTGAAGTGCCCGACTGAGGTACGTTCCTTTACTTACTCTATTTCTCATCCTATACTTACGACTCTATTAGAATACTTCTGTTTCACAGGTATATACTAATATAGTCGTTCACCTTGAAGTGCCCGGCTGAGAATACTTCTGTTTCACAGTTTTTTTGTCCAAAACTGGTCTGGTTGTGAGGGTTGTCGACCTCACTTGTTCCAGTCAGTCATGTCTGATGAGTCAAGCAAGTACGCACTGTGTTGAAGACCCTAATGGATTGTGATCCTCACTACTATCCTTCCCCTACCACCCGGACACCTACGCAAAAGTGATCAATATCATTTTACCCAGAGGACTTAGGATAAACCTGAGTACCCAGATCGTCAGGAAATTGGCTTCTACCCTGTTCACAGAGTTTACCGTAAGGGAAATGGTGACAAATTGATCAAACGGCGGTCTTCTTTCGGGAAAGGAGCGGTGTCCGAGGAGTAGGTAACATATCAAATCCCGATTGCCGGTGTTCGCCTGAAGGCCTGTTTAGCTGTAGGGGCTTGAAACTTTGTAAGATGAATCTTACATATATGCCATACAATATATGCACAGGACAAGTCTAGCTGAGTCTTGGAATGGCCGGCTTGTATCACACAGTTTGGGACAACAATTAGATCAAATTTGCAACAAATTTAGCACGTAGATCGCTCATTTTGGATCGTTGTGAAATGCACAAGGCACCTGGACACATGAGGTTTCGCATGGGTACCAATGTGGTATATAGATAAAGTACAAGGTCAAATTTGGGCACTACTTATAGCTATGACTGGAACATTGTAAAGCTCCAAGATCTCGAAATTCAACCAAATTGAGGCTACCTTGGATCTTTGCACGTGTTGTGGATAGGAACCATCCCAAATTCCGGGGAATTAGAGCCCATAGTCCATACACCAGAGTATAACTATGGTCTGAAGCCCCAAATCCCGGGAAACGGTCAAATACTGGGTGAGAAATTATTGTTTGTCCGAGTTGTAGGTGTGTCCGGATCAGTGGGGGGGGGATAGTAAGACTTTGAGCCTGGGGCCAAATATTTGAGCTCCCAGAAGGCTGTCTGCCGCCTTCTTCGAACATAGGGCTGCACGCCGTGCCCGTCGCGCCGGTTCTACAGGGTCCAGTGACGGGCATACCGTCCCGTTCCGTGGGTTCTTTCGCTGCAATTTTGACCGCCATTCCCGTCGAAAACAGCCGTGTATGCCTTTTGTGAAGCATGTTCTGTGCAAAGGTAAGCCCAATACACAATTTAGGACACATCTTATGAACTTACTTGAGAGTTTAAACAGGCAAAATGACGGCCGTCGCGTGACGGACCGTTCCCGTTCAGGTCCCGTCGAAACGACGGCCGTGCCCGTGACGGGCACGGCGTGCAGCCCTACTCGAACATTCAAAGGAACTGAGGTACCCAATTCACAATGTCATTATCTACAGAGACCTCGAAAGGACAGTATTCGTTGGCATAATGGTCGTAAAGTCGTACTTCTCGAATGACAACATAGACCCTTGCCTCTTGCTCGACGTAGCTAAAAGGTGAGTTGTGGGTGTTTGGTGTGGGTAAGAGTAGTTAGATTTCATGTGACTACGAGTAATACTATAACTACAATATCCAGATAAGCTAATACAGGTGTACGGAGACAATCATAAATGGGTCATGAATAAAAGAAAAAGAGGAAGGGAATTATAGTTCATAGGGTTACAAGGTATATGACCCTTACACTGGTGGATTCAAAACTGCAAGTTCCAACAAGGCTTTCTGATCGACTGTTTTCACAGCTGAGAGCCTAGCATGAATCTCAGCTATATTTTTGGCTGGCAATGACTGCTTGAACAGTGATTTAGCCATTTTCCAGAAGTCAGTTGCCTTCGAGGTCTGTCCTTGTTCATTCGCTACATCTCCAAGACGAATCATACACTGTGCCCGACTGTAGTGCACATCCATTTGAGTGAATCCAGCCAGAGCCACAATATAGAGATTGTTTGCTGTTTCTTTATCCTTGTTGATGAATGTGTCTCCTAGAAAGAGAAGTGCTTTGTGAAGTGCCAATTTGTCTTTGGATTTGTAGGCATATCCACAGTAGATCACTGGCCATTTGGATTGCCATTCAGAAGTTGACCAAGCCCTAACATCTGCAAGCATTTCCAAGCATATTGATTCAGCCTCATTGTCTATTCCCCAGGCAGAATGAAGGCATTTCTCAAATTGGCCTCTTGCCAAATCCAACTTCTCCTCTCGGAGTTCTATTTCCGCTTGAAACATATCACACAAAATAATTCCCCTCTGAGATTTATAACTGCTGAGGAGCTCTCTGGCTTGATTCAACCATTGATATGCATCCTCTATATTCTCAGAAATTGCATCAATGTGTGCAAGATTGAGAAGTGATAGTGCATAGCAGAAGATATTGTGGTCAGGTGAATCGGTTTTAATCAATTCAATGTAGATGTCTCTGGCTTGGGGATATTCTGATTTCAGAAGATGGACCTCTCCTTGGGCTACTGTGATTTGAGTGTTCAGAACTCCTCCAAGTAGACCACAGATACCAAGAATTTCTCTGCTTCTGTGTAGTTGGTGTATGCTCTGTTGGAAATTTCCTAGAGACGTGGAACACAATGCTCCAGTGTAAAGACTTCTTGCTTCTTGAACAAATTTGCTGATAGTTTTGATACCCTTTGAGTTTCAGTAATATGTAATTGGGCAGTGCCATAATCTCCAGTGCTCCATTTGAGCTGGGAAATGCCTAGCAACACATTGCAGTATTGATCACTGTCTTCAGACAGCTTTGCCAATCCTAGCGCCTTCTGGTAAAATTGCATAGATTGAGGTGGATCCAATTTATAGTTATAGAAATAGTCTCCTGCGGCCTTGTAGAGTTTGGCTAGAAGAATGAATGGTCAGATGATGATGACTTCAAGAAAGAAAGAAAAAACCTACACTTAAGAATGGGATCATCAACATATTCAAGAAGTATTATTGCTTTCACCACTAATTCTTCCGGATCACAGCCAGGGGGGTAGCTGTAGGACTTCAAGATTTCTATGGTAAAGTGTATCTCCAATCGGTGGTTACCCAGACTGGGTAAAATCAGGTGAATATACTCCATCAGCAGTGTAGAGCTATGACCAGGGATTAAAAGAAATGAGTTCAGAGACAATGTGCAGTGGATCACATCTTCAAGATCTGAAGAACTGTTATATAACCCTTGATGCAGAACTTCCTGTAGATTTCCCAGATTTGAGGTGATTTGTTTTACTATGGGTTGTAGCTGTTCTCCAGTAAATTTCTGATAAAGCTCTAAATGTGCGTAGAAATATTTCCGAAGAGCAGATATAAGGAGTGGGGATGGGGGCAGGAATTGCTGGACATGTTCTTTTATAGGGACTAGTGACTGAAGACGATTGTCGCTATCTCGGTAAGCCAGTGAGGTAGCCTGCAATAGATCCTTGCAACCAAGGATATTGGGAATTCCAAGATTGCTTTGGACCAGTTCTGCATCAGAAAGTCCTTCAGGGAGGATTGAGAGCAGACTCAATAGTTCCTTGCTGTTAGATGTGATCCGAGGGCTTGCAAGAGAGAGCCTAATAGATGCATCGAGATTGGATGTTCGGCCATTGCCTATAGAAAACAAAGATGTCTTTGCTGTTTCCCACCGAGCCAAGACATTTGATAGGCCCTCATAGTCAGACAAATGGGCAATAAGATCTACTGCTAGAGGCATATTATCTGTAAATCTGAGGATTTGGTCTATGTCTTGTTTTGTATAGACATCATCTGTAATATCCGCAAAAATTTGTTGTGCAGCATCATCTGACAGGGGTTCCAGCGGCAATAAAAATGGACGTGTCCATCGAACTTTAGCAGGCTTCTCAGTCCCTCGCATTGTGATCTGTCAGATATTAGTGCACACTAATTTCAACCAACCACTCAACATACTATTAGTGCCAGATGTTCTATCTCTGTGAGCAGAGAAAGAAATTCTTCAATTCCACCTCGAGACTGCATTGGTTCCCATACTGTCTCCAGATTGTCCAGAATCAGAAGTGAATGTGGCTTTCTCAAAAAATAGTGGAGAATAGGTCTTGTGAGGTCTTGGCCTGGATTCAGTCCAAGGTGTAGTCCTATGAGTGCTGCAAGTCCAATGCTGGTGGTTGCAGCTTCTGCACTGACAAAGAATCTGTGTTCAAATTCAGCAGATGTAGCTGGGTCATGGAGGACCGCTTTTGCAAGACTGGTCTTGCCCATTCCACCTGCTCCCAGAATAGCTATTCTGGCTGCTGGCTGCTGGCTAAGCATTTTTATAATGCTATCCACCTCTGATTTGCGACCATGGAAAATCTTGGGCTTGGAGGGCAACAGTGAAAATGAATTTGAGCTGGAAAGAATTATAAAAAACAGATAAGTTATACAACAAGTCTCTGACCTGTTTTTTGATTCACCTTCACCCAGATAAACCTGGTTATGAATTAGTGGAGGGGGGTCATATGTTTGGTGTTTACCTCACCGATGAGTCATCTGAACTTGTACTGGTATCGGAAAGTGTATGAATCAATTCAAGTAATTCTTCATGCATGATCTTGGTCGCCTTCTTCATCTCGTCAATGTTGTTAACCATTGCTGGCCTGATAGTCATCTAATTGCATATGGGTCACTCCTCGAAGAAAATGCAAACATAGAGCATACCCCAAAGATGTCCATTGCTTCCTTCAATCCTGCATGACAACTTTTGAGTAGGGTCTGCATTTCATTATTTCAGAACAGATGCTTGATCCTGTTCCCATCTTGTTGCGCTTCAAGAAATGTATATATCTTGTGAAGAGTGCTGTGGAGGGATTCTGTCAAAGGATTTCAGTTGAATTTACACAACTTACTCCGTGAATTTCCCGATGTCATACAACATGGCAGGAAGCAAAGATCCCACTGTTTTGGACTTCAGATGAAGGTGTATAATTGCATACAAGATCTCATGAATTCTCTCCATGAGCTGAACACATTCATTTTTATTCCGTTTCATATTCTATAGCATCCTATTAGTTATTTGAATGTTGATGTTGCCCACTTCTTACCTGAACCATATTAATCAAGGCTTCAATGGTGCTTGAAATTGTCTGGATAAATGGAGGACCAAATGCATCATTGAGCTCCCTTAGAAGTGTTAGAGTCGGTGTCAAAAGCCCTATGATCTTGTCAAGGCGAACATCTGTGACGGTGGGGCAGTGGGGCATTGTGGGAATGGGGACAACCTTGGGATAACCTTGAGGGCTGCCCATTTTATGTGGCTTCTCGAAGCTGTCACTATTTTCCCAAGCATGGGAAACAGAATCTAATCAGTGATATCAGTAGATGTGATTAAATTATGCCATGAAATTGTACATCATGAAAATTAAATTTCTACACAAATTGCTATGAACTTCTCAGCTACCCAAACGGGGTCCCAAGATTAATCTTAGACTTATAAGATTAAATCTGATGAAATTGAATAATAAAAAGTGCCCACAACCAGATTTGAACAAGGAACATTATGATAGAGGTTGCGGAAAAGCACAAGATATTGCCACTAGACTATGAGGCCCATACTCAACTCAAAAAAAGGATGATTTAATCTTCGCAAAAAATTCAATCTAGAGTTCCTGAATTTTGCATTTTTGAGCCTATTTCAGCCATAAAATCTCAATGGCATTGTGACCAGTGGTTCAGTTCAGTGGGCTGCATCATGTGTCACCCAAAAACTTGGTCAAAATAGTACAGTAGTGCAATCACGCACACTCTCTACAACATGCACAACATGAAACGGACTTGAAGATTTTTCCCTTTTTCCCTTCCAGGGTGCTTGATATGTACAAGATGCAATTGTCCTTTAGTATGTCTTGCTTGGTGTAGTGGTTATGCCCTGCCCTTTGGCTTAATCATTTTTATAAGGTTCCTTGTTCAAATCTTGTTGCAGCCACTTTTTTATGATTCAGTTTCATCAGATTTAATCTGCCAAGCCTAAGATTAATCTTGGGACCACGTTTGGTAGCTGAGAACTTCATAGCAATTTGTATAGAAAATTAATTTTCATGATGTACAATTTCGTGGCAAAATTTAATCACAGCTGCTGCAACCGTTGATCTAATGGCCATTCATCTCAGCTGTCAAATAGTCTTCTCAACAGATGGCCAAGCGAGTTTAGGACCGGACCGGCAATACTTTCTTTACTGCTGCCAGTGGGTGTTCGCATTCATTCATTCGCAACAAGCTCTCAAACACCTCTGTTCGCTTTGCCGGGGAGTCCCATTGCCTATTGTCCCTCTGCGGCATTCAGGCCTCTCAACATCAAGTCAATTTAGTCGGATCGCATGTTCCTTTCGCTTTGAATCCTCAATATCTCGCAACTATGACCTACATAGATATAATCAAACATACGGAGCGATCAAGGTGACATGGATATTCTCTGCGCTTCACGGCGCACCTCCTCCACCTCGCGGTCGCGTCCAGAGGCGTGCAGACCCTCCGCATAACAAAGTAGCGCCTTTCTCAGAGTGTGCCCGAATCTGCCTGGGGAGTGCTTGTATAACATACGACACAAATCGACCGCTTCCACCACTGAATCTGTTGGAATATAGAGTGGCTGTGCGAGCTGTTGCAAGCTCGCCATCAATTGAGTCAGTGTGACTCATTTATTGGACCGAGTCATTTCGACTTTATGTTCTGACTCAGTGTGACTCATGTTGAGTCATAGTTAAACTGTACATACGACTAGGTTACTGAGTCATATTGCATCAGGTAGTAGTATATAAGTAGTGTACTTTCAGGCATGTACTCTACCGGATTACAACGAGATCCCCCAGTACTGTCTCTTCCCTTCTGAGTGATGTCCTAGTCTGGGGCTCATTTCAACAGAATCTAGCGCCGTAGATGTCGAATTGAGCTCGAGAAGAGCACCCAGTATCGCGTCGATGGACTCGGAAAATCCTGGGCCAATAACGGATGGTGTTTGTTTTGCGACGGTGCGATATGATTCCAAGGCCGCCGAGATCGCAATGCGGGATTCTGAGGGCTGACGGGATCCTATAAGGCATTTGCAACGAGTGGCCAAGTACACCGCACTTCGCTCACGAACCAGCTGTTCTGAATCGGTTGAATTTCTGCGGTTGATGTCCTCCGCCTCAGAAACTGTGCGCAGTGCCTCGTCGTGGCGGCCCAATGAGCACAGAACGTTGGCACGTGTGTCGAGAATGTTGGCAAGTCCGCCGTAGTTGCTCGGATCAGCTCCAACCAGTTCGCGCTGCATCTGGATCGCCTGTTCAACTGTACGCAGAGTGCCGCGTATTTCGCCATCGTCGGTCCGAGGCGCAAGGCCCGCAGCAAAAGAGCGATGATTTTCGTGGATGCCGTTTGGAGCAGTGCCGCCGCCCGGGTACGAGAGATTAGGGCCAATGGCGCTGTCGAAACTGCGCTGCTGCCGGACACTGCTGCGGTACGAGGTTAAGAGAAAGCTGAGGCGGTTGTGAGGCGGCGCTTTGGGAGTGTGTGTCTGCGGCGCTGATTGCCGAACCAGCTGATCAATGTTTCCATTGGGGCGGCTCGCGTACCCCACGCGCGTCGGGATGCCGAAAAATGCAACTTACATAGGTCCTCACCGGAGGATTGGCCGCGCTTCAATTCCTCGCGTGAGTTCAAACCGGCTCAGGAGCAACATGATCTCAGGCATCTCGGACACCTTCTGTGCCTTCTGCTTGAGCGGATTCAGGAAAGACCGAGATGCCCGAGGAAAGATTCGTCGTATTTAAAAGGTAGCTGCCAAAATATTCTGCTGGTTAGAAAAGAGTGAGAAGACATCCCAGGTCTGAATGTCTATCTTTTCGGCCAATGAAGCTCCCTGAGATGCCCCATAAAACTTGACACAGGGCTGGTTCGACCCAAGTTCAAGCTGTTGCAGAAATCGAACCGCGACTAATCCGCCTACCGTACGCCGTGTGTGAACTCGAGTTGAACTTCAGCATCAACTTCACATTCAACCTTTTGAATGTCGCATTAGAGCATAGAATAGTCAAGATGCCTGGTTTCTCAACTGCCCAAATTTATATATCCAAAGGGGATTGGAAACGTTCGCGGTGCCATTGTCCCTTATCGGTTTAATTCCCTCCTCGGCAATCCCATCTAGTGTTGACAAAGTTCGGTTCAAGAATCGATCCGAACCCGAGCCAGACACAGCGTTCAGGTTCAGGGTCAGAAAATGCCCGAACCTGAACTCCGCGAGACGATACTTAGATGGAGGGGTAATTTATCCGTATACAGTAGCACCACAAGATGTCATAGAAAATGGCGGGGCTGCATAATGCTTTCTTGACTTGGTCGTTGGTTGGGATTCGGAGGCAAACATATCCACCTCACAGGCTCGGTGTATTCGGCCCTAATTTCAAGTTCGAGTTCAGGAATCTTCCCGAGCGTCCAGGCGGAAACATTTTGGGAGGGGGTGGAGGTGGAGACGGGACCGGGACCATTTCCTCCCCGTACTTCGCGCGTGCGCGCGCGCCCTGATCAGCCTCGCTGCGTAGACAACTACAGAGAAGACGTCAACTTAGTATTCAACAATTCCGCGCGGGAGGAAACGGTAGGATGGACGTTGACGTACAGATGGCACAGTCAACTAGCGGGAGGAGCAGGCCGAGCACGAGAGGTGAGCAATGCAGACTCAGAAACCGGCTGGGCAGGCAGGACGCGGCCCGTACGACGAGGAAGGCTGCAGCCGAGAAGTCTGCATGCAGTCCACCAGGTTGTTTTAGCTATACTTAGTAGAGGGAGATGAGGACCATGACGCACCATCGCAGAACCAAAAGGACACCATGAACACGAGGAAGATTATGTTTTCGCGGACGTGCAACAGCCGGTGCTCGGCATGGCGTTGATATTTTGTCCTGAATACCCAGAGTGGGGTTTATATCTCAGGTCAGCTTCGACTTCAAGTGAGGGTAGAGTAGAGAGCACCGCGAGGCACAGCAGATACATCATCGCAAGGGTGTACAGCGCCACGAACATTAGCATCAGCTGCGCTTCGCCTGAATCCCTCTCAGTGAGTCCCCCGAAAGCTCTGAAGACGAGCTCGGCGTATCGCACCCGTTTCTTTGAATTCAAAGCTGTGCATTGTCCATGTGCCCAATGCGAGTTGGGCGAGGTTTAGCGCACATACGAAGTCTGCCACAGGTAAGCCGAGTCAATAGTCGATCAGAAGCGGGCAGCGGACGCACTGTAGAGGCTTGCGAGAGAGCGGAATGCCATGATGGCGAAAAGGAAGCAGACGGTAGATAAGTGGATCTACTGTTTCTTTAACGAAACGACGAGGTTTCGCTGGGGTTTGTTTGTTCCATCCCCTTTTAGCTTATCTCCATCCTGTTGACTCTTCTCTCATCCATCACCGGGCCTAAGTCAGGGAAGGCAGGTCGTAGTATCACATACGGTTTTGCACTGTAAAGAGCAACAGCGGGCTGAATTACGGAAGTGATGGCTGTCAGATCTCAACCTTGACCCTCAAATCACCCCGCCTTTTCTCCCGACGCGCGCAGTCGGATCGCACCGCACGCCCTCTGCGGTACCTCACACCGCCGCCTATTCGACTCTCGCTGTTGAATCACACCGCGCCGGTACCTTTGGACGCCCGCAGTCGGATTGCACCGCGCGCCCTCTCGGGTAACCTCAGCGGTGGGAACACACCGCCGCCTATTGACTCTCGCTGTTGAATCACACTGCGCCGGTACCTTTGGATGCCTGCAGTCGGATTGCACCGCGTGCCCTCTCTGGTAACCTCAGCGGTGGGAACACACCGCCGCCTATTCGACTCTCACTGTTGAATCACACCGCGCCGGTACTTTTGGACCCCGCAGTCGGATTGCACCGCGGCCTATTCTTTCGCTGTTGAATCACAATGCGGCGTATTATTTTTGAACCTCTTGCTGGAATTTCCCTTGGCTGTTGGATCACACTGCACTGCTGCCCCTCGACACCCGCAGTTGGATTGCACCGCGCGCCCTCTCTGGTAACCTCAGCTGTGGGAACACACCGCCGCCTATTCGACTCTCGCTGTTGAATCACACCGTGCCGGTACCTTTGGATGCCCGCAGTTGGATTGCACCACGCGCCCTCTCTGGTAACCTCAGCTGTGGGAACACACCGCCGCCTATTCGACTCTCGCTGTTGAATCACACCGCGCCGGTACCTTTGGACACCCGCAGTCGGATTACACCGCGCGCCCTCTCTGGTAACCTCAGCGGTGGGAACACACCGCCGCCTATTCGACTCTCACTGTTGAATCACACCGCGCCGGTACCTTTGGACCCCGCAGTCGGATTGCACCGCGGCCTATTCTTTCGCTGTTGAATCACAACGCGGCGTATTATTTTTGGACCTCTCGCTGAATTCCCCTGGCTGTTGGATCACACTGCACTGCTGCCCCTCGACGCCCGCAGTTGGATTGCACCGGGCGCCCTGTAACCTCGGCGGTGGGATCACACAGGGGCCTATTCTATTTGAACCCTAGCTGTTGGATCACACTGCGCCGCTGCCTCTCAACCCGCGCAGTTGGATTGCACCGTGCACCTTGTAACCTAGGCGGTGGGATCACACCGGGGCTTATTCTGTTTGAATGTTGGCTGTTGGATTATACTGCGCCGCTGCCTCTCAACGCGCGCAGTCAGATCGCACCGCGCGCCCTCTGTAGTAACGCTCTCTCGCTGCTCGCGGTGAGATCTGACCGCCAGCCCACTGGTACTGCCCAGTATGCTGACGTGTCTATTCAACTTCGTTCTTCCCCCATGGATACTCTCAGCAAGATACTCTCTTTCTGCTGCGCCGGCCGCTCCAACCCCTCTGTACACTCTACTTCCCCGCAGCCCAGGGATACCTCGCCGCAGCTCACGGGGCCCTACCCGACCCCTGGGTATTTTTATATAGTCGCGGTCACGGAGGCAAACCACCGCCTCCAAACCGTACAACCCGGGGCAGTGATTGGTCTGGATTCAGAGGCAGTGCAACGACCGGGGCCAAAATTGACCAAGCAACAAAAGAGAGAGAAACTGGTGGCTGAGATTCGGGATAGGGCGAGCTTTGTCATCGACTGGACCGTGGCTGATACATGCCTCATCCAGATCGCTACCGAGGATGGGCATGTATTTCTTATCAATCTCCGCATCATGGGTGGTAGGTCTGGGTCTTCTTTGGTGATTAATTTCAATTTTAATCGGCCCACAGAGTTACCCAGTGAGCTCGTACGGATTCTTGAGAGTCCGGAGATACTCAAGGTCACTGCAGGTATTTTCTGTGGGTTCATTTATTTGAATACAACATGCCCTTGCTAATAAAGCCAGCTGATGGACAACGACTGTGGGACTCATTCCGCGTGGATCTCCGCTCCGCAATTTCGTTGGGCCTCGTCGCAAGGCTTGCGTACCCTGCAACACTTCTGGTTGATGCTCCCTTCAGTATTGAGCCATCGTTGGCTGTGATCGTGGGGCACACGCTAGGATACAGTTTGTCGAAGGACCAACAAATGTCGGCTTGGGATGCTGCAAGCCTTTCGGACGAACAAAAAGATTGTAGGAGATTGAATTTTATGCTCAGGCATAGACTGACAAATACTCTCAGATGCGGCAATTGACGCCCATGCTTCACTGCATGCTTTCCGGAGTATGCGTATCCTTCTCGACAATTGTGGGGTTCCTGTTCCTCCAGCCTGGTACACTCACGACATTGTTGAGCGTGCTCGAGTCCGGTGTGGGACCAATCAACCATGGGTGGCGCACTGTCCATGGTGGTCGGCGGACCCCGCGCGAGGTTTCGAGGCTCGTAGATAGACTTTGGATTTTTGTCACGTTGCACAAAAGCTTGAATACAATATTTACTTCAAGTCAAACTTTGCGGGATCGCAGATAGACTTGGAATTGTCACTTAGTACAAAAGCAAGAATACGATATCTACTTTGAAGTCAAACTTTTCGCAGGTACCCTTGTAGCAAAAGATGTTCTATGTGTTCTTTGACCAAAAAGTAGCGATGGCCCAGTTTAAAGTCAACCAACCCTGACTCGAGGTAAATTGGCCCGGGCTCAACAACCGTCTCCACCGTGATGAAAGCCAATGTCTGTGGTGGATCCTCGAGGCTCGAAGTGAGGTCGAGTATATCGGTGCCTGATGCTGTGCGATATTCCACGACTGAGTCGTGGAATCCACGGAGGTATCGAACCTCGTCGGAGGACATGTTGGCCTCGTGTGCTGTTAGGACGTGGCCAACGGCACCGCCGGCTTGCCAATATGCTGTGTTGATAACACCCAGGCGATGGGAATGGTAGGCCAGAAGGCACCGTTTGTTTTGCTGAACGACGCGAGCGAGAATGACCAGTGCTGGCCAGCGCTCATGTGTCGATGTTGTTACTCCATCCACCTCCATTCCCCTAATCTTGGAATCTAAATCATGTTGCTCTTGTATGATGCGGCGCACAAGGGGGCCGTCATAGGGTAGGAGTTGGTCGAGTTCCATGCTGAGCTTGGCACGGCGGACCAAGTCGTATGCCAATGTCTCATAAGCATCGTCGAATGACATGGGGTGAAGTCAAAGCAAAGTCAAACCCAAGTCCCTGACAGTGTGATCCAATCCAACCATCAAGGCCGACGTGGCACGACCACGGTGCGATCCGACTGTGTGCGCGAGAGGCACGGTGTGATTGAACAGCCAGAGGTACAAAGAAAGGCGAGAGGGTGCGGTGCAATCCCACTGCGTACGCGAGAGACACGGTGTGATGGAACAGCCAGGGGTCCAAAGAAAGCAGAGAGGGCGCAGTGCGATCCGACGGCACACGCAGCGCGGGCGAGGCGCCGTGTGATTCGACGGCCAGAGTCCAAAGAAACCACCAAAGAGGGCACGGTGCGACCCCACTGCGTACGCGAGAGGCACGGTGTGATGGAATAGCCAGGGGTCCAAAGAAAGCAGAGAGGGCACGGTGCGATCCGACTGCGTGCGTGAGAGGTGCGGTGTGATTGAACAGCCGGAGATGCGCGGTGTGATTCAGTCCAAGAGAAACCACCGAGAGGGCGCAGTGCGATCCGACTGCGCGTGTCGAACAGAACACCACGCGGTGTGATCCCATGGGGTGCATCCGGAAGTCTGCGTAAGTAAGTTGCGCTGCTCTGTCCGTTCGATTTTTACAAACGAGGCCGCCCACTTTTCTGTTATTGTGTTTGGCAACCTTGGAAACAAGAGAGAGGGGTGGAATAACCGTGTGAACTACTGATGACAAGTGCCACGTCTCTGTACGACAACTGCTTTTCTACCAGCGGAAACCCCTAGCTCTCAACACCTTCCATCCTCTCATCGTCACCCAGCATCTCCACCATCACAGAACCTTTCTTGGGTCCCAGCTCCTTCAACGCGTTGATTTGCGCCATGATCTGCTCTACCTGAATCGAACGAAGACGGATCTCGTACTCTGGTGTGCCCCATGCTGGATCGGTAGAGAAAGAAGTCCTCGATCTGCAGGCAGGTCCCTGAGGAGAAGGCCTGGCTGAAGAACGCACGGTGGCGAGCAGAGAACACATCGTTCTTCATGCCTTCCTCGACCGGGAAGTTTGGGTTTGTGGACTTCACCTTCCACGTCTTAAACCACATGAAATCGGAAAGCGCGACGTCCTCATCACACCCACAGTCCAAAAATCCCAGTCTCCCTGCGGGCCGCTCGTCTGGTCCATCACTTTCCCCCCCTTTTTTGGCTTTCTTCTGCTTTTGTTTTTCGAATGCAACCAGGGCAACACCGTCGACCGCGAACTTCGATGATGTCCATCCGTCGACTTGCTTTGCCTGTACAGTGGTCCTTTTCTCTTCATGGAACCGACAGTGGGTGAAGTTATCGATGTCGCTCAAGATGTGTTTGGTGGTCATCCTCGACATGGTCGCACAGGCAGGTAGAATCTCTGCCACCTTTCGCAAAAGTCGGCGGTTGGAGATGCTTATGGAATATTTCTTCTCAGGAGCGGTATTGTTGAACTTGACGAGTTCTTTCCATATTTCCTCTGGCCTGAGGTCAGTATTATGCCAGGAAGATCTCCAGTATGTACCTTCCAATTTCTCTCTCCATTCTTCGGGCGTCCTTTGATTGAAGTATTTCTCCCCCGACAGGTCTGCTGCCTCGGGTTGGAACGAGAATACCCATTTGTCCTTGATCATCTTGGGTGGGTTCGATGATTTCTTCTCTCGAGCTCCTATGAGGTAAGTAACATTAGTTTGTTTTATTCACGTAGTTTTGTTCACCGATACCTTTTGTTTCAGTCGTCTCGGCGTCCTTCGCAAGTTTGGACAGGGCTGTCTCAGCTTCCCCCCTGGTAGCCATCAAGTGCTGTTTCTCCTCTTTCGAAACACCCGGATTTTGCAGCCGATAGTTTGCAGTATCAACAAGCTGTCTCAAGAGCATTTCGTTTTCTAGCTGAGGTTTCTTGTGTACAGACCCTCCTCAACATCGCTGTCCTCGTCGTTTATTGCCTGTAAGCCGCGTTCTACTGCATCTTCTCCTGTCAAATAATTAAAACAATCGTTTTTTTTAGGTCTTCGTTCCACATACCGCTGCCTGAAGATTTTTTTTCTCTTCTTGCCCTTCTTCTCATTCACAACTGCTGCCTTGTCTGCCGCCGCCTGGTCCTTGGCGTCCGCTGATCCCTCCTTCGCCGCCGCCACCGTCGCCTTAGCCTTGGCGTCCGCTGCCGCCGCCGCTGCGTCGACCGCTTTGCCCCTCAGCATATAGGGTCAGTTTAACCAGTTAAACCTGGGATTGATTCTAGGGGCTTAATACATTATCTCTGGGCAAGTATAACCAGTTATCTCTGGGGTGCCTGTATAGGGCAAGACATCCCGGCAAGAGGTCAGGTGATCTCCGGGCCTGCCGAGGAATGTAACCAGTTATAATAGAGAAATAAAAGAAAGGCGGTAGCAAGGCTTGAACTCAAAAGCCTCTAGGTGATCTTACATAATAAGACCACCAGCACTCTAACCATTACACTAAAGCAGTTGTATAAGGTAGCTGGCATTGATCTTCATATATCTTGCTTCTCACCTCCCAATATTTATTGTTTCTGTTTATTCTGCCATACCTTATTCCTCTAGCTGCCTATGTCCCAAGCCTATGGCATGCAAGGGACATAAAAGGGCATTAGACAGCCTTGGAAAGCATCAGATTGCCAGGAAAATTGTTTGACACTAACCCCTACAATTTTTCAGGTAGTTCAGCACCAATCAATAAATATTGGGAGGTGAGAAGCAAGATATATTGGAGATCAATGCCAGCTACCTTATACAACTGCTTTAGTGTAATGGTTAGAGTGCTGGTGGTCTTATTATGTAAGATCACCTAGAGGCTTTTGAGTTCAAGCCTTGCTACCGCCTTTCTTTTATTTCTCTATTATAACTGGTTACATTCCTCGGCAGGCCCGGAGATCACCTGACCTCTTGCCGGGATGTCTTGCCCTATATAGGCACCCCAGAGATAACTGGTTATACTTGCCCAGAGCCTGGTTATACTTGCCCAGAGATAATGTATTAAGCCCCTAGAATCAATCCCAGGTTTAACTGGTTATTCTGACCATATGAGCTGTGCCCCTGGTGTCCGCCGCAACCTCCTCCGCCGCCGTCGCCTTGGCCTTGGTGTCCGCTGCCACCCCCGCTGCGTCGACCTCCTCCACCCGCTGTCGCCTTGGCCTTGGCGTCCGCTGCCGCCCCCGCTGCGTCGACCTCCTCCACCCCCGTCGCCTTGGCCTTGGTGTCCGCTGCTGCCCCCGCTGCGTCGACCTCCTCCGCCCCCGTCACCTTGGCCTTGGCGTCCGCAGCCGCCACTGCTGCGTCGACCTCCTCCGCTGCCATCGCCTTGGCCTTGGTGTCCGCTGCCGCCGCCGCTGCGTCGACCTCCTCCGCCGCCATCGCCTTGACCTTGGTGTCCGCTGCCACCGCCGCTGCGTCAACTGCTTTGCCCCTGGTGTCCACTGCAGCCTCCTTCGCCGCCGTCGCCTTGGCTCTGGCTTCCGCTGCAGCCTCCTCCGCCACCGCCACCGCCACCTTGGCGTCTGCCGCCGCTTCGTCCGCCGCTTTGCCGCTGGCGTCCGTCGCAGCCCCCGCCTCGGTCTTGGCGTCGTCCGCAGCCTCCTCTGCTGCCTTGGTGTCCGCCACTGCTTTGGCCCTGGTGTCCGCCGCCCCTGCCTCGTCCACCGGGCCAAGGTCAGCCAGCTTCACTGCGAGCTCACCAGCAGATAGCTGAACGGTCTGCAATTTTTTCTCAGCAGCAGCAAGATCCTCCAGTGCCTGGAGATGCAATTTTTCGGTGTCTTCATACACCTTGCGGATGTTGTCCTTACGACCTGTCCACTATGTATCAGTGGAGGCAATCAACTAGTTTTGTATGAACAGATACCTTGGGGCCATTTACTTACTTGCGCCTTCTCGTGAGCTGTCTTGGTCTGTTGCAGATTTGCCACTGCAACATTCACTTTTTTTCGGGCTTCGGAAACCACTAAGCAACAATAGTTATGAAAGGTGGCAATAAATGAACACGTAGATCAGTCCATATGCTCTGCAAGCTCTTCAGGAAGCGGGGGGGCTTCATCAGGCTCAGAAGGTGTGAGCGGCTCATTGTCGTCGTGCATGTTGTGTTGATTAAAGAAAAAACCTGAAACGTCATCATATACCATGCGGACTTGAAGATTGGCGAAACCTTTGCAATTCTTCTCTTGCCCCTCCTCTCAAGTTCCCGTAACTGTAACTGTAGGTAGAACAAAAACTGCAATCTGAATTTGAGCTGAAACACCCCCCAGACATACACTCGTTACGGCTTAATTGTGAACTCGTCAGAGTTGTAATCTGCCGAGTGACCCGTTTGATCATCAAGCATCACGCTCCCCTTGTGCGTTCAAGTATCCATTCCTCCTCTCGTACTTGAAATTCGGCAGATGAAAATCCAAAGCAGACCCACCGATGTCCGACAGAGACATCAGATGATAAAAGAGCATAGTCTGCTATATTGAACTGCAGGTAATAAGCAAACTTATGCGAGCACTTGAGGCGCTACTGAATCTATGTTCTCCCACTTTCATGGCCCACGGCTTAGGCACAGACATCAGGAACAAGATAAATCAACTTACTATGTTCCTATTTCCGCTGTTTACTGAACAACATCCCGTCGTGAATAGAGTGTTCATCCTTCAACATTATTTCAATATATGTATTTAACCTCGCTTCGGGTTGCATAGTTCTGGCCCTGTGTTTCTAGTTCAGTGAATCGATTATAAGGAACATCGTTGGGGCTGAAATGGAGCAGCCGGTGTGCCACAGAGCCTGTAGTGCTGGTAACTCGACTGCAGTTATGAACTCGTTACGGGCTTAACACGAACTTGTTACGGCTATACACCACTTTTTCTTACCTCGTATTGAACACACCTTTGGGATTTAAGGCTTGATACGCACGGGGTACATTTTTGGGATGTATAGCTGCACTCTGGAATAATTTAGTAATTTTTGAATAGATATGGGGTAACACACCTCATTCCCGTTTTGTGTCGAAAGATGGCCCGTAATGATGTTGTGATTCTTGACTGAAACCACCACCATCGAAAGCCAAATTTCCTCCCTGGCTCAAAGTCTTCCAAAATCTTTCAGTAAGTATCATGGGACATTCTTCCTTCACATTTCAAGCAAAGCCCGTCCAGGTAGCATGGCCAAAACACGTAAATCGGTGACGGCACGGGGGTATCGCGAAATATGCTGCCGAGGCGCATCGTCGTTCCTCTGCGGCGTACCGCTCAAGGTAAGCTTCCATACTTGCCTTCTCTTTTTCGTCTAGCCTTATTCCACTCAGAAATGAAGATGAGCTGCGTGAAAAAGCTCATATCTGGATGGCGGCGTAAGGCTTTGCTCCAATCACAGAACTTCTTTCTCAACACCGGTGCAGACATCGCCGACGGTTGAAGGAGCATGACGAGGACTGGCAGAGACAGAAGGAACGTGCTCGTGCCTCTGACCCAAAGTATCGTCTAAAGTACGCCGTTCCCCCGTTGTTCAAGTTCACTGGATTGATGTAATATACATTTCTGTTGCAGACATGCTGAGGACCTTGCTCAAAAACAGCGCCTACGCCATCAAAGGTGAGCTGTCAGCTGTTTTCCTCAGCCTCAAAGTGGACTGGAAGTCGTTTGTTCAGGGAGTATATTGCAAAATATGGGGAACAGACTTATATAGAACGCAGCGTACAAGAGGAGACTGCCCGCCAAGAGAAAGCCACTGCGATTGCTCAAGAGGTAGCTGCAGATGAAGAACGAGAAAAACGCCAAGAGGCTCTCATGAACTGGACGCAGGAGTGGGTTGCGAGGAGCCGCGCCAGTCAGAGTCGTTCCATAGCTCTCGACGCAGTTGGCCGATCTCACCACATGTCGTAAATTTCGAACAATGCATTTATTGACAACATCTTTTCCAAAAGAGCCGTAACAAGTTCAGTTTATGAGAGAGTAGACATGCAATCATATGAATATACTACTATGCGCCATTCCTTTTTTGAGCCAATGCCAGCCTCGCCTTCAATGCCTCGAGCTCCAACCTCTGGGCCGCAATTTCTTCGGCATGCAGATCGCGCATCCGCTCTGCCTCCTTAGATTGACGAATGGCGTCCCGCTCTGCTTCCTGCGCCACTGCAAGTGCCGCGGTGGCAGTTTCCTTGTCCTCCTCTGCTAAGAGAAGACGCTTGTGCATCTTTTTGGTTTCTTGATGGCGCGCGGCCATGAGTGTTGCAAATGTCTGATTAAAATGATTAATTATCTGTTCGGCGTCCTTCTTAGCCTCCTTCAAGAAGCGAGGCGACGTATAGTGTAGGTATCCTCCTTGACCGAACATATGCTGTGCGCTGAAGTGAAGCCAACAGCCGATCTCCTCGGAAACGCGTTCGCACTATAGAACGAAGTTAAGTTAGCTACATTCCAGATATATCAGATGCATAACTCACTCGATCCAGGATGTCGGAAACACACCGCAAGAAGCGAGCGCTGGTTTCAGGACTGCTCTTCGAGAGCAGGCCGCAGGGGTTTCCCGCGGATAACCTCTGTAGAGAGTCAGGAGCTAGATGAATATTGATCATGGAATATGCGACACTCACTAAATATTTGATTGCCCCGCCTTGCGCCATTTACTAGCCCATATATGGGATTTTTTTGAGAAGCGCGTTGGCGTTGACGTCTGTGGGGACCGGAACGAGGTGCGGCATCTGATTCAGTCTCGTGGTCCTGCTCGTCGTCCGGGTTTGGGGCGGCAGCGGCAGCAGCAGTCGAGGGTACATGTGTGTCGCGATCGGAAGCAGTTGAGTGATAACTTGGCGCTGTGGGGCGAGGAAGTGCCGGTTTGTGATCTGGAATAGATGAATGAAATTCTTAAAGAATAAGATATATTGAATGCACCAGCAAACGATGTGATTGCGGGATTAGGTTGGCCGGCCATCTCAAGTGGGTACATCATTGGGTGAATCTGCGAGAAAAGGTTAGAGCCGGCAGATCAAGATGTCTCAGCATACCGGGGGAGTAGTAGACAAGTTCAGGGCGGAGAAAATTCCAAGAAGATTCAGGGTTGGGCACAGGGCGAGGGCAACAACCACTGATAAAATTGAGGGAGAGACGAGGCATTGCTCTAGTTATCCCATGTCATTCAAATTCACCCCTTAGGAAATAGCTCACGGGTGGGTGAAGTTGCCTGTGATTCTCCCCGCCCGCTGGACTGTGTAGGCACTGAGAACGAGGAGTTTGAGTAGGACATTGGCGACAAGCCTCTTGAAGACTCTCTGGGACCTCTGGAGGCATCGTCAAGGGAGGGAGGAAGAGGCTGGGGTGACGTGGCAAGAGTACAGCCCACGGCGGCGGTCGCATCGGACAGCGCTGACAGACCTGGTATTGGGGCACCCGGGCATTTATTCAAATCTGCTCGAATTGCAACATACTATAATGTACTTCATTACATTACGACGTCATCTCACAAGGGCTATTGCTGGCCTGGGCAGTTAGCTAAAAGGGATATAATGTGTCTCGAACCATTAGAAAGGCGCTGGACAACGATCCTGGTAAAGGGTTTGAAGTGAGAAGCCGCTAATGGAGCAATCGCGGAAAGTGCCTTACCATCCTGGAAACGGATTGGGGCTACTGCACATCCCTGACTAAGGGCGTATTACGAGGGATTATCCTTCTGAACCAGAAGGATCATTATTAGACATCGTCTGACGTCTTCAGACCCGCCAAGAGGAGGTTGGACTTGGTCGATCAAACAATTGACTAAGAAACCATACTCGGGTACTAGGAAACGGCGGCTATCACAGTTTTCAGACAAATCACTGTGGCGGTTCAAAGTGGAACCAGTTGGGTGGATGGTTACCAAAGAGGGTAGCGGAGTGCTGACGAGGAGGTCGGCTAAAAGTTGACATATCAACAATATTCCATCATGATCGTTCTAAGCGATGTAGATCTTGACTCATCGCTAAGCTCAGCTCGTTGATGTTTCTTATAAATCTCTCTCAATTTTACTAATCGCTTGATATCTGACAGGAGTTCATCGGCTAGCTGCCATACCACTAGTCATATACCCTGAACCCTATTGCTCGTTTGTATCAGTCTCGTTTATATTTAGAATCCTGTAACGTATTTAAGTGGATGGTTATGGGAGGAACACCAGTGAATCTCACCCCACCTGTTGGACGCGAAGTTACTAGACTTCACGCTTAACCGGTCGAGTAGGCATTCATTCGGAGACACCCAGAAGCTATACCAAGTTTCGTTTGTTATCCCAGTTTTGAATATTATCTGTGTTGGATTTGGATCTTTATAAACGGCGCGTGGACATATTGGATAAACGGAACGGACACGTGGAATATAAGGAAACGAATCGGACTTGACAATTGGTTGTAATCTCGCAAGGATTAGCAATCGCGGATACTATTTGGAATCAGGATTAATAAGAATCACTTGCGTTTTGCCTCGGAGTACATTCTCCAAACCTAGACCCACATCACACAAAAACGTTGAACATAAAATCTCGTCTGACTATCCGCGATTGTGCCTAGAACGGATTCGAGCAGTTTATCTATACGACTTGTGGACCTGTAAAGTCTTGCTTCTCAAAGAGAACTAAAGTTCAAATTGCCACAATCTATACTGGATTGGAACCCCGAACTTGCGCGAGGATTATAGTGTTTGAGTTGTTGTAGTCACTTTTATCGAACCGCGTATTCATTTACAAGGTTTGGTTTGTGGTTATTTCACTGCTAGCCCCATAGTCACCGTTTCAGCGCAACACGTCGCCAGCCAGGAGGTACAGCGCGATCATACCACCAACATCCACGGTGGTGAGATCGGACAGCGCAAGTCCAAGAAGTCAGAGGTGAGCGGTGGGATTGAACAGCCGCGCATCAAGCAATAGTGGGCGCTGAGATCACACCGCCGCGCGTGGAAGTCAGAGGGGGCGCGGTGGGATGTAACAACCAGCGTGGAAGTCAGAGGGGCATGGTGGGATCGAACGGCTCAAGGTCAGAGGAGCGCGGTGAGATCCAACGGCGGGCGTCGAACTCAGAGGTGGGTGGTGGGATCTAACTGCCAGGCATCGAGTAGTTGTTGGCGGTGATATCGAACCACCTCACGTCAAGCAGTGGTGGGCGGTGGGATGCAACAGCCAGCATGGAAGCCAGAGGGGCGCAGTGGAATCGAACGGCCAGGAGCCCAGAGGAGCGGTGGAAGCAAACGGCCAGGCAGCGAGATCAGAGGGGCGCAGTGGGATCGAATGGCCACGCGTCGAAAAGAAGCAACACGTCGGCGGAGAGATCCGGCCGCCAGGGTGCAGCGCGATCTGAATACCGATATCTACGGCAGCGAGTCGCAACAAGTAACTGGCGGTCAGATCTTCAAGCGGGCAGCTCAGGGTGATGGAAACTGGAGGCCAATAACTGAGCACACTCACTATGGATGACGAGCTACCCTACATTTCACTGGACACTCCACCGGCATCACCTGAGCGCCACATTGGTCTTGAGGACATCGGGACATTGCAGTCTACACTCACGACACCTGTTCGAAAGCGGCGTCATGAAACTCATGATGGCAAGAGAAAAAACAGAGCTAAAAAGACCGGGCCAGCAAAGCCAGCTTCAGATAGTATGGGGGATGAACCTGCCTGGGATTCAGCAGTCGAAAGCCTGCTTGTAGGCGGTGATCCCAGCTGGAACAGCCCAGAGCGACCTTCGAACAATGCGGAGGAAATCCCTGCCTCTCAGGACATCCGCGGTCTTGGATATCTGGAATACTGTGAAAACATCCAAGAAGAAGGGGGGGGCTTTTATCAGATTGGGTCTGACCTGTTCGTGGTAAATGGTTGGGATGCCAAAAAGAAATTATCCAAGGTGCGAGTCCTGATAAGTTTGCAATTCCTGCGGTTGAATATATTTCATAGCCGTCTTGGTTTCATGTCCAACGCTCAACCATAGGGGACGTGGACGTGGTGGTGTGCCAGTGCCCGTTGAGTCGGCCGGATAGAGAGTGTGTGCACCAACAGTTTCTTCGTGAGAATGGCGAAGAACTGTTTCCACTGGACCCAACTTTTGCTAGCCGGGATGCCGGTGTTGTCTTGTTCTCGCGCCAAGAATTGCAAGAGGGGTTGTTTTTGAACCATTTCTCTTCACCGTCTCCCAACTCGCAGTCTCTAAGTGGGCGGGTGATCGTCACTTACACTGGGGACGACTCGGGCTCTGGTCAATGGAATGGCTCTGCGTGAAGGACTCCAGCACCGGGGGATGCTCGCACCTCTCACAATGCCGAGATTTGCGCCAAAAGCTTGTTAGAGTGGATCCCACTGCAACCGACGACAGCGTTGGCGATGGGTGCAGTATTGATTATGCAGGTAAGATGATCAGTTTCTCAGCTAGTTGAGCGCCCTGATCCGATCCCTGTCCAGTTCCCCGAGTGCGACGAGCAGCACTGGACCGGAAGTCGGTGTCCTACCTACAGATTGCTCCACCACCCTGGGCGTCGCTCGCGACAGATCCGATCTTGTATGAACGCCCGCCGGCTTGGGAAAACACTCCAGACAGGCTGCGTCTCTCTCCCAGTTCTACTTGCTGTTGTTCAGAACCGCGGCGTCGGTACGATCCAGCGCTACCTGTGTTCCACGTGCAATGCACCGTGTATGGGCTGTTTCGGGCTTGGCAATGCCCAATCGAGCTTCAGTCTTGCTCGAACCCGCGGTGTAACCACAGGTATATCGGACCAGACGGGAGAGATCTTGGGATTTTCAACTACAACAATCGGAAGCTCTTTACACACGATCTACTCGATGAATACACTTCGGCCTACACCTCATCTGAGACGCCTTTCTCAGCCTGGGTCACTGTCTTGAATCGGCGCTATGAACTCCACAGCAGACAGAGTGAGCACCCGTTTGTCACGGCCGAGGTCTTCAGGGCCATGTGGTTCTCCTTTGTTGGATTGCAATATCTGGATGGCAGTATGATGTGCCCTCAGTGTGGTCCTTCCCCTGAAAACACTATATGGGATGGCGTCACCCTTGCGTTCAACCGAAAGCACTTGTTACCCAGTCTAGAGCCGCCGACAGTGTCCCAACCTGCTTCAACTGAGCGGAGTACAACACGATATTTGCCGGGTCAACAACTGGTTGCGAATCGGAAACTTCGGCGGCTTGTACACTGCGTGATAACGGGCCCACCGCTGACCGCCGCGCGTATAAGTGCCACAGTTGCGCCTTGTGTGGGGGAAGAAAATGGACACGATAGGGATGCTGATGACGAGGATGAAGACGATGACGAGGAGGAGGATGAGGTTGAAGGTGAATCTCAAAAACCGACACGGGCGGAGAGAGCGGTTGCCAAGACGCAGTGGGAAATGCTGGAGATGGTTGAATGCGATCCCAGGCGCGGTGGCAGGTCTCTCCCACGTGTGCCCGGGCTTGGGAGCCCTTTTTGAGTCGAAATTTGGAGGGATGTCAGTTATGCAAGGCAAGGGAGCGGCAGATGTCTACCGGCGTTTTTTCTTCCAAGTGAGTTGCTTTCCACAAGCCATTTAGTGAAAATGACTAACGGTTGAATGCTTAGATCACAGCTGAAGAGTCAGTACTCCAGATGGTGAACAAATCTGCGCTAGATGCTCTCCAGGCTTTTGTAACCCAGCCAAGCGTTCGGAATGCATCTGCTTTAGTGGAAATTCCCGTGCTTCATGAACTGCTAAGTCATGAAAAGGACTTAATACTCCTGTTCACACCGATAACATTGCAAATTTGCGAGTGGATCTTGAATCGCGGGAGGATGGTTCTGGGGTCTTTGATAAAAGGTCCGGAGCCTCCGATGGTGCGCCAGGTGGAAAAACCGTGGACGGAGGTAAGACGGTCAGCTGTTATTGCAACGAATCAGAGAAGCTGACATGGACGTGCAGACTGGTTGCTGCTATGGTGTCCCGAAAATCAGAGAGCGCCCACGATATCCCAAACTCAAGCACGATGTTACGAACGACATCGGTGGAAAGCGTGGCGCCAAATGCTCGAAGTTCTACTCCCAGTACGGAGAGCGACGGTTTGACTGGTGGACTCATGTGTGTGTGGTGTACCCACAGCATTTGCTATGGTTTCCACTGCATTCCAAGAGGCGAAGGGCGCAACGATGTTTTTTCGGTGCTCGTTACCCGGTGGGAGAAGGCGCCAAAACGGGTGATATATGATTTTGCGTGCGCATTAGGGCCGTATTGCATGACTCGCGAGCCCACTTTTTTTTTCGAACACACAGTTTCTCATTGACGACTTCCACTCTATCGGTCACACAAAATGTGCTCCGGCTGCATTCCTCAAAACACATTGCAATGTGGATCCCCGTCTGGCTTACATCAACTCCAGTGCTAGCGAATGTGGGAATAGTGGATTGGGTCGGATTCGAAAATCGGTCAGTTACATGTCTCAGAAGAGGGCGATTATATATACCAGAGTCTTCTTATGTATATGGAACCGTCTACGTGTACGAAAGTTAAACAATGAATGATTAATGCATGCAATTCAGTATCCTCCAGTGATGCAGTCCACTAGTCAAGGACCAAGACCGCACCAGATAGATGCGCAAGTCACCCACAGTGTTATCCTACCGCCGCGCGTCGAGTTCAGAGGGGCGCGGTGGGATCGAACGGCCAGGCATCGAGGTCAGAGAGGGGCGGTAGGATCCAACGGCCAGGGGTCGAGCTCAGAGGTGGGCGGTGGGATCGAACCGCCGCGTGTCAAGCAGTGGTGGGCAGTGAGATCGAGCCGCCGCACGTCGAGTTCAGAGGGGCACGGTAGGATCGAACGGCCAGAGGTCGAGCTCAGAGGTGGGCGGAGAGGGGCGCGGTGGGATCGAACGGCCAGGCATCGAGGTCAGAGAGGGGCGGTAGGATCCAACGGCCAAGGGTTGAGCTCAGAGGTGGGCGGTGGGATCGAACCGCCGCGTGTCAAGCAGTGGTGGGCAGTGGGATCGAGCCGCCGCACATCGAGCAGTCGTTGGCGGTGAGATCAAAGTCAGAGGGGCGCGGTGGGATTGAACGGCCAGGGGTCGAGCTCAGAGGTGGGCGGTGGGATCGAACCGCCGCGTGTCAAGCAGTGGTGGGCAGTGGGATCGAACCGCCGCACGTCAAGCAGTGGTGGGCGGTGAGATCACACCGCCGCACGTCGAGTTCAGAGGGGCACGGTAGGATCGAACGGCCAGAGGTCGAGCTCAGAGGTGGGCGGAGGGATCGAACCGCCGCGTGTCAAGCAGTGGTGGGCAGTGGGATCGAACCGCCGCACGTCGAGCAGTCGTTGGCGGTGAGATCAAAGTCAGAGGGGCGCGGTGGGATCGAACGGCCAGGGGTCAAGCTCAGAGGTGGGCGGTGGGATCGAACCGCCGCATGTCAAGCAGTGGTGGGCAGTGGGATCGAACTGCCGCACGTCAAGCAGTGTGTGGGCGGTGTTATCCTACCGCCCCGCGTCGAGTTCAGAGGGGCACGGTGAGATCGAACGGCCAGGCATTGAGTTCAGAGGAGGGCGGTGGGATCGAACCGCCAGGCGTCGAGCAGTCGTTGGCGGTGAGATCGAACCGCTGGGGATGCAACGAAGTCAGAGGGGCGCGGTGGGATCGAACTGCCAGGCATTAGGGTGGGCGGTGAGATCCAATGGCCGACGTCGAGCTCAGAGGTGGGCAGTGGGATCGAGCCGCCAGCATAGTGGAAAGTGGGTCGAAAATGAGGTGCACAGTGTGATCCAACCGCCAGTCAAATCGACTGGCCGGCGGTCAGATTCGTCTGCAGACGAGAACCAGGGCTACAGTGGCGGTCAGGTCTGACCGCCAAGTCTGGGCCTGCGGTGGGCGGTAGGTGTTGCTGCAGCCGGCTGCGTTTCGTTTGGCAGGGGGACCGTATCCGGTAATACGGCATGACATGGGTCACTTATCTGCATCACCGCGGTCAGTGTTTTCATTTACCTTCCATCCCCATACAACGCAACCATTCCCACTTGACCATTGACCTCCGTGCTGTGAAGCTGCGAGGTGTCGAATTCAACACGCAATTCAACGCCGATGGAGAAGTCCTGCGAGTCCACAGCCTCAACGAAAATTACCCGCGCTGCTCGTTCAGCGGTGCCCATCGCGTTGCGTATGTTGGGTTTCTTCTCCATAAGGATTAATTCACATGTTTTTGCTCTCGCGCAGTGCCCTCATGGTCTACTACGGACTGCGCCTTCAAATTTCTATCTTTTGAGCTGCCCAAATTGGCCTCCCTCGGCTTGCGAGTCAGCTGCGATCTTCACACCCACGCCGGCGCTACACCCCTCAAAAGAGCCACCTACATCAATACCTCTTCCTCTTCGCACCATCATCGCCGCCGCAACCATCCCTCACTGATGCCCTGGTCGCAACGAGTTTTTCACAGCAACATTTTCCTGAACCCATTGATCAAGCACCACCCCAAATTCTAAGCTGCAAGACCTCGTCAATAAATCTTTTCTCCTAGGACTTTGCTCCCCCCACCACTCTCTCGCTTTGTAGCGACCTCCATTTTCGCTCAAACCACTACCTTCTGGTTGTCGATGGATGGATCAAGCCTGCTACAAGATCCAAACAGTCAAAGCCGTCAAGAGTCGGTGCCAAAGTCTCGCCGCCCCAAGCTGTGTTGGATGTCAATTCCGCGTTGCAATATCGTGTTCAAGCCTGATCGTTTGCTTTGCAAGACCGCAAGTGGGAAGCGAACCTCCCCTCATGCCCCCACTCGCTGTTAGTCTCATGGTTCTTCCGCTCCGATTAACCTGCTAGCAAATCCTCCGCAAGAGCCGAGACCAATCCGCACGATTCCACACAACAAGTGTACAAAAGTCTCCCAAATCCCAGCCAGTGCAACATCCTGCCTGTTCGATATTCTCACCACATCTTATTCATTTTCTGTTGGGCCCCCGCTGACCCTATTCGCCGAGCAGGTTGCCGTGTTCTTAATCGCCAGCGCACAATCTCCATCAATGTGCATCATTTCTGGTTTGCGTGTGCATAATTTACTGAAGTTCCCGCAGTCTATCGCTTTGACGGTTTATTTCTTCCGTGGGTATCTCCGGCAGCCTGTAAATCACTCTATTTCCTCGCTGTTTCGCCACTCACCCCCATTTTTTCTGTTCCAACACCACGCATTTCGGCCGTTTACTGCTAGTATGCTTCTTTCATCTCATTCCATGATTTACTGTCAGTTGATTCACGAATCATTCCGAGCCCGACCCTGCTGTGTGTTACTTCTGCTCCTGCGTCGAACCTTCTTGACATTTTCAATCTAATTTTCGACCGCCTCTTTGTTTATTGTGGAGCGACCAGGATTCGCGACAAACAAGAAGGAACGTAATCGAGTATTTGTATCCATTTATACTGTCCTAACGGATTTCAGCCACCTTGGGATATCAATATTTCTAGACAACTTTCAACATCCAACCTGAGAAGGAGGAGAACAGTGGCTGCACCGGAGCGAAGCGTAGGCGTGTCTTGTGGATTATAATCATATATCACACGGCACGGTCCGAAGGTGGAGTCATGTTGACTTTAAGCTGTGCGTGGGGAGAACTTGAAGTTAACCCTTGCGGAGAGTGCACGGAAGGTTTGTCCAATAAAGCTACCGTTGTATCACGGAAGACCTTGCTGGGTTGAAGGACATCAGGTAATCTCGGTTTGAGATATCAATTGCTCGATGCGCGCCAAACTGAGAACAATATCTTCACGTCAGCATGCCTGTCAAATTATATTATTATCTTGACCAACCAGCCGAGTAGCGGAACAGAGCGAGACATTGCGGCTGAGACTATCTCATCGTAATTTTATTTTGGAGAGCAGACTTGGAACAAGATAGGAATGAAGCTTGGGACAGATGTTTCAGGTCTGTATATCGAGGAATTAACATGGTCTTGACCGCGAGCCAATTTGCACATACCATTCAACCTGGACGCTTTGATACGCCCGACGGAGCGCCTCGAGTTGGGCAGCTGAAGATACAACACCCGTCAATGCGACTGCCCAGACAGGGAAACATGACCCATTCAGGAGGCGGCAGCGCGGCCCGAAGAATCCCATCGCCGCGATAAGCCTGTCCACACATTTCAACATTTCCACCGTATTGGTCTCCCGGTCCTCGTGCCGTTGCCGATCGATCTCTGCGAGAAATGTAAGGTAGTTCGTCGTCCAGAGCGGCTGTCCCAGACGTTCTTGAGCAACTGACCGACCGTGGAGACTCGTTGAGATATGTGTGACTCACCGCAACTGCCGGCTCAAGTAGCCCAGTATTGGCTTTGGAATCATTTCAGTGTGCGCGTGCATCGACGATGCCGCGGGCAGCGATGAGCGTCTTGGAGACGGTTTGTGCTTGTCGATGTCTCGTAGAGCTGGATCGTAGCGCAGCGCAGTGGGATAGCGTATTCGGGGAAAGCCCGCGTAGAGAGAGCACTAAATCAAACACCAGGAGTGAAATGTTGATTTATGCATATGTGAGCGCACCGGAACGACAACGACCGCCGAGGCGGGTGGCCCTCTTCATACAGAATTCCAACTTTCGGATACAACGCCGAGCTGGATGTTGCGTTATCAGGAACGTCCCGGAGAAATTTCACAACAGTTCCAGATAATGTTGCCGCGACTTCGTGCTTGAAGTCGCGAAGTCGACTTTTGTAAGCCGATTTAAGCCAAGTTGAGTTGAGTCGCTTGCGCAACTCGGCTCGACTTCAAAGTCATTCATGTTGACTTGAAGTGACTTGAAGTGACTTCGAGTCGGGTATCCAACTCAAAATTCTAGGATTAGGTGTGGACATGATAGGATGATTTCTCCTAATGATGGGTACCTTAACAAGGGTGATGTCACACCACTTGGTGGTTTACATGAAAATCATACCAAAATATCATACCAAGCACCTACCAAAGATATTAAATTCATGGCTACAATGGACCAGCACTATGCTCTCAAGGTTCCAGAAATCTACGAGTATTGCATGCAGTTGCGGACTTGGGTTAAACCGTGGGAAACCTAACCGATGGATTGATCGTACTACTAAACAAATTCCCTTCGGTCTCGAACATCGCTCGCCACCCTCAAACACTGATGAATAATCACAGACACCTTCAATTTGTTCTTTGGGCGTCTTGGATCTCAGGCATTGATCAAACACCTTGCCGCCAGGTGCTCACTTTCCCGAGATCTGCATAAAACTGGCCCGCCATTGGACAATTCAAGTTTCAGAGCTATTCTGCTAGTTTTTCACAGGAGTAACCGTCACCCCATGACATCAGGAATTTCCAAATCATCCTTGTTTCCATCACAATTGGCTGTGCAGACCTCGTGGTCCATTTATTTCCTCTATCTAAATTTGTCTCTAACACACTGATATTTCAGATTTGTACACCTATTTAAGCCATATTCTTACCCTCCAAACGATGCACCGTCATTTCCCCTCTTTTAGAGAATATACTCTGTGCCACAAACTCTCTGTCTGAACCAGATCTCGAAGAAATACTCCCAAAGATCACCCCTTCCTGCCTTCTCGCCCTCCGCTCTTACCACGACCAAAACCTGCATACCAAAGTATTTTTGCTGCCTTACATCCCTAACTTGCTGTTTTCTTAGGTTTCCTGCAGGTATACGCGGTGTCCCTACTTTACTCAGCATTCCTACCTAGTTCTCTGTCTCTAGCGCCTTGAACCCGTCTTTCCAAGTTATTGGGAAGCCGTTCAGTTCAAGCGGCAAAGGGAGTCTTTTTTTTCTTTTTGACAGTCACAGATGTTCAGGGCCTCCGGTGACCTGTGACCTTTGAATAATAGGTTCAGTTCACGAAGGTTTGTGACCCGGGACTGAACTTATGGTCGAAATACTACAGTAGTTGGAACATTATTGTGACCTGTCGGAGGGTCCAGACTCCAATGCAAGTACTCCTGCGGCTGCGGGCTCAGGTTCTCGGTCGCAGCAACCATCACGAAGTCGAGCAACCTCAGGAGCTTCCTCGAACCCTACACTGCAGAATCGCTATCCAAAACCACAGAAAGCACTCGATTCTTTGGCCTACACCGATGTTAGTGCAAGTGAGGGAACATGGTCAGTAGAACAAGAAATGCAGAACTATCTCAGGCACCTCAGAGGTCGACCGATATGGTGGGATACTGGGTGTATGGTTTAATTTCACGCGACACTTGTGCATTGCTGAACACTTTAGAACCACGGCAGTACACTGTGGCCAACAATTTTCCTTCTGTTTGCCTACTATGGTCCCATTCAGGCCACATCAGTTCCATCATAAAGAGTGTCTCCCTCATCTGCGGAAACAGATACCATAAGTCAAAATCGCATTAGCCCTATCCTGATGGAGGCACTACAAATGCCGAAAGTTTCGTACAGAAAATCCCACTTGAACTTCATGGCTGACTGGCAGGCACCAGCATTAGGAGATGATGAGGAGGATTGGCTTTGTTCTCTGGCAACCACATCGGAGACGGATCGAGAGGTTGTACACAAGGGCCTTTTCATTTGCAAAGATGTGGAAACTGAATACCCTGTGATGCCCAAGGATGAACTGGAGTAAGTAACTATGCATGTCCATCCACAAACTGTAAATGTCTTGTACCCATGGAATCCTAGCCTTCTATTATGATCTAAAAAACAAGGTCTGCACGGTACACATAGTGTAGAGCATTAAGTGAGCACCAAAAAGTCGACTTGAGTCGACTTTAACAACTTGACTTGACTTGAACCGGAAAAGTCAAGTCAAAGTCAAGTCAAAGTGCGACTTGTCGCGACTTTCCAAGTCGAAACTCGACTTTCAAGTCGTGGCAACATTAGTTCCTGAGCTTTGGAGCGGTAGGAGATGGGAGCGCTATATGGTCCGCGAATCAGCCTCCAATTCAATGTTTGCAAACTGAACGGTAGAGTTACCTCGACATAATCCGCAGTCTCCAGCGGCCACGGTGTATCAATGACCAACGAGGTCGACCCGCTGTATGAAATAGAGAGGTTGCGCAAAACACCTTAGTATGGGGGGCCGATATATCACTGACCTCTAATCGTCGAAAAGCTGTGATATATCCAGACCGCTAAGTTAGAGGACATTCTGATATATCATGGTACGCTGAGCTTTTGGGCTGTCAATGAATTAATTTGTACTCCTCCACGACGGCGAGGAACATCCGCATTTTGATGGCATCGACAAAGATCTGCTTGGCGTCGCGATCAAACACGATCAAATGTCGTCGTCGTCACCGGCGACGATGAGGATGAAATGTACTTCAAAATAACCAAAAAATCACGAAAAAATTATAGCATATGGAATGTGTAGGTAGAATACATACAGGATGGCAAGTAGGTACAACAATGATATTCCGGGACGTGAAATGCGGTTTTGAGTGAAATTGCGCTGCATTGATATCTTAAATGCATTTGCGTCGCCAGAACAAATGCTGCAGTGATGGAGCAGGCCATACGCCGTAGTTGACCCGTTCATGACACTGTAGGTAAGCACAGCACTCCCCGTGCGTCCGGGCACCATAGGTGCCGCGCCCGATCCAGCGCCGCCACGCTACTCCACCTCGGGCATTTGTACGCGCCACGCCCGCACATCCGTCGTACTCCCCAGTTTCTCTCCCCTTCCCCTCCATCGCCGAGGGAGGGCCGCAGGCGAGGGTGATGCCGCCATTCCAGTGTTCGCGCGTCGCTCCGCATCTCCCTCTCCGCTGGCACTGCCTTCCACACTCATCCGGCTGCCCCGCACTTGCCGCGCACGCCCCGGGCGGTTGCCACTGCATCCCTGTACGCTACGCCGCACGTGTCTCCACCATCGCGCCGAGCTGCGGGGATGCAGGGCGCGTTGGCGCCGCATTTCCGCGCTGGCGCCACACCTCCCTGCCCTGCCACAGAAACACAACACCCCAGCGAATGTGAATCGGGACAGCAGCCGTTCCCCTGCGCTGCTCGCGGCACCGATTCGGCGCCGTCGCATTCGCCAGCGCTTCGGGGTGACCCTTGTTGGCACTGCACACCCACCAGCAGTGGCGCAGCGGCAGCACCGTGACAAACCGCTACCCCAGGTGCACGGCGCTCTCGATGCCACACTCGCGGCCACGTAGGTCCCACCCGCACCGTAATGGTGGGACAACGGTAGTGCACTAGCAGCGCCAACAAGTGACCGTTTCTAGCAGTGCACCGCGGGCGTGTAGACGACTTGCCCAAAGACATGAGGAGGAGACGCACCGTATCGTGTGGGGAACAGTAGTGCGGCGAGTTGGTGGGGAGAGGAAGCGGAAGGCCAGCATCAAACGATGCTTCTAGTTACTTCGAACGCACCTGGGGTCCCAAATTCCCGGACTTTGCACCCTCTTCGGAGTCTTTGCAAGATTTAACGCCAAAGATGATTCGGCATGCAAATGGCCGTATTTCAGGGGCTACGGTCCCTATCGAGTGCATAGAGTTTGTAGGTGGGTTGCTTCGAGGGTTTCCAAGAGATCCTGACGAGATTTGGTCATGCCAGAGGAAGTACCAGGAGACAACCGCAAGAGATCGCGTGGTGGGTGAAATGGCGTGTAGCGAGACATCGGTGGGGTGAAAATGCCTGAAGCGAGAGCCCTGGATGCCTGCAGTGGTTTAGAAGAGATTGAGTGGCGAGCCGTACGACGAGGAGACCAAGAAACAGCTCTGGACGGGAGGAAGTCGGGGTGGAAGCCAAGGGATGTAACACTTGTCACACCGGGTAACGCTGCCGAAACGTCCGGACGGGCGCTTTATGGGCGCTTGAGGTGGGCGCTCACAGAAAGTTCGGCTTCGGTAATTTGCGCCCTGCACTTGCGAGCAATTCTGAGGAGACAGAATTCTTCATAAACATTAACCATACCTGAGGAGGTGAGTCGACTGGACTTTTAATCGACTTACATGACAATAACCACAGAAACATTGGACATAGGGCCAAATTGGCACGCGCACACGAAGAAAGCGTTGAAAACGGATAACTTTGTGGGATACTCGAATCTGAGGGCACATACGAGGTCCACGAGCCCCTCCGATTCAGAAAATGTCAAAATTCACGCTGGTTGAAAAAATAAAGTCGCAAATGGGACGGGGTGAAGGTTGCACTAAGATGTTGGCTGCTTCACCATCACTTTTATGCAACTTCTTGAATTGCCTCAATTTCTTCAAACCAACTTTATTTTCTCGATAATTCAACATCCTACACATCATTTATGATATTAGACCACAAATATATAGCCAGGTAAGCACTCACCGAGGAATTTTTGTGTTCAACATGCGTTAGACGCCCGCTAAGCGCCCGTCGGAACCCTGCCTCCGAAGAGCCGAAACACCCGAAATGCCTCCAATCTCACTCATTTCGCCGCTTCCTCTGCATTCCAAACACTTGTTGAGGCCAAGAGGATGCCAAAGGTAATATATGATCATTCTTTAACATATACAGTGATAGTACAATGTGTTTTCATTACGGCTCAAAGCATTTACATGTGTATATATTCTTCCGGTTGTCTTTTCAACCGCACGGAATCGATGAAGGGGGCGTGCAGTAGTAGGAGGAAAAGTAGAAAAAGACGACATCGAACACGGCTGAGGAAAGGCCGCAGTAGGCGGGGAAAATACAAAGAAGGGTGCAGAATGGGGAGGGGCGTGAAATGTGTGTGGGGAACAAGTGTGTGGGCAGCGGGGATGGAGTGTGTGGATGGTGGGGATCGAGCGCGTGGATGGTGAGGATCAAGTACGTGGATGGTGGAGGTCGAGCGCGCAGACGATGCAGAGCGAGCACGTGGGGTGTGGGATCAGGCGGCAGGCGGCAGGCAGCGCGCGGGGGGGTATCGAGTACGCGTAGGATGCGCAATGAACGGCCAGGCAGCGAGGATCAAGGGCGCGGACGGTGAACGCGAATGCGCTAGGGAGGGGAGGAGCTGACCAGGGAGAGACAAAGCCAGCCGGTGTTGGGGGTAAGCTGATTATCGAGCACTGGGCAGCAGTGTTGTGAGTGTGCGAGCGCGGTGGCCGCAGCAGGAGGGACGCAGGTGCGCGAAGAGCATGGGAAAACGTGTGCATCGAAGCAGAAGGCAGTCGCGCAATAAGCGGCATGCAATGAACGAAATTTGCGGGTGCAGGGGTGCCCAATGGGCATCCAGAATCCTGGGGTGCCGGGGAACGAGTAAGCGCGCAGCTGGTGCGGAAGCGGCGTGAGACACATGGGAAGCCAATTGAGGGTAGCCTGGCCACTCAATGCGACGAATTCAGATAGAAAAGAGGCTGGTGGAGGCCAGTACACAATGAAGGGGCGTGGAAGCCGCAATGGCCAATTGCACGGCCCTCAGGTAGATTAGAGAGCTACCAAGGGGAGGAGGATCAAGGTGAGACATGGAGGAAACATGAGGTGGAGTTTTGAGGGAGCTGGAGCCCAGGAGCTGATTTAATTCGCAATGTGGTCCGGGAGAAGGGTGCCAGGGCAGCGCCAATGCTGCGGTATTGAGAGCCCATAGACGCCGGAAACTCGAGATAATGGTGGAAACAAGTAAGAAGAACATGCTAGCGAAGGTCAAGAGCAAGCAGGAGGGCCAGAGGCGAAGGGGAGCCCGTGCGGTGGAGGGCGGGAGGAAGGTGCGAATCATGATGGTGATGGGAACGAAATGATCGCCCCGTTTGGAGTGGCTGTGGAGCGCCATCAATTGAGGCGGGGTGGCGGGGCCAACGGTGGGCGCCCAAATCGGGCGGAGCATGCGCGCGGGCGGGAATAAAGGTATCAGACTCACCTCTAATCAGAGGTGTTGATATATCATGACTCTCCGAAGATCAGAGGTCCCATGATATATCAAATCCCCATATACGGCTGCGCAAAAGCCATTTGAGCCATCTGATGGCTTTTTTGATGTGCGCACATATGGCTCAAATGGTTTCATGAGCTCAGGTTAAGATCTTCATTTCCAGCCTACCATGAGACTGATAGTGCTTCCCAGTACGAGATCTAACACATTGACCTGGTCAGTCTGCCCACAGATCGAAAATCAAACATTTTGGCGTGAACATGAGTTTTCAGCAAGTTCAAAATGACCAGTTCGTGTATTTCGTATACATGAGCCATCAAAGTAGCCGGATAGTATCAAAATATGCCTCGAAGTTAAAGCCATTTGAGCCATTTAAGCCATATGTGCGCACATCAAAAAAGCCATCAAATGGCTCGAATGGCTGTTGCGCACACAGGCTAATGTTCGAACAGGTCCCGTCCCGACTGGCAAAACAGTTGTTCAGCACACCCCAGAACGCACTGATCCGCTCGCCCTCCTCCCGCGCGTCCTTGGGCAGGGCGAGCATCTCAGAGACAGGTGGAGCCTCGGCGCCCTGAGGTGCGCGGATGCGGTGCAGACCGGCGCTGAGGGCAATGGAGACCGCCGCACAAGAAGCACGGATGCTTGCAGACTGTGCAGAATTCTCCGCGGATGTGTCTCGGAGAGGCTCCCTGCGGTGCTCCGTAGGGCATGTGAGAGAAATGCGGGCTCAAAGGCTGAAATGCTTGGGTCGTCTGAGAGGTGGATCCACCACAGATACATGACATTCAGTAGGACCGGAGGGAGATGTTGTCCGCCCGTGGTTTTTATCGCGTCGTGGAACGCCTGCGTATCGAGGAAGAAGCCGCAACGATCGGCGTTGTGGAGGAAGTTGTGGGCTCTGGGTAAAATGGGTTAATTAACATCGAAAGGAAAGCAGGCATTGCGTACAGTGCCTGAGCATGATTAAGGGAAGTCCCTGCAGCAGCCGAGGTCAGAGTGTGTTCTTTTCGGCAATAATAACATACGGTAGGCATCGAATTAGCGGCGGCTTCGTTCAGAGAGGTGCCGGGTGTTTGTTGCAGATCTGTGTCGGTGTGAATAAAGTACAACTGGTCGGTTAAATCACTTACAAAAGTAGGTCAAAAGGTGTCCCAGCGCGGAAGTATTTGAAGGGGTTACTTGGGAAGTTGAAGTCGACTGCCGATGGCTGCTGGAGGGCCTACTGGAGCTGGGGCCACGAGTTGGCCTTTCCAGCTCCTCTATCCGAGTCTGGAGGAGAGAAATTTGCTCTAGGAATGAAAGTAATTATCACTGGTTGACCCGAATCTTGATTTCTTCCACCTTCAAGCATCTGACTGTGGGAGAGCCCGTCCTCGGTGTATTCGCAGTCGCCGAAAGCTATGGGATACCGCGAACATTGAAAACATATAGGCTTGGCGCCGTTGCATCTCTGCAATAATTAATCGGTTTAAACTCGAGCTGAGCTCGAAGTCCACCCACGACTTTCCGGCGCCTCAAGAGTGACAATTAGAGCGGGGGCCCAGTCGATGGAATAGATGACTCACCGGCAATTTTGGCACGCCTTACCCTTTTGTAAGGGTGTTTCGTCGTTTACTGGAAAAGATCCCGTAGAACTCATAGGAAATCGGAGGGGAGTTGGACAGATCGACCCATTCGCCGACAGAACTCATTTTAACGGTGCAAAGTCAACCCTTCAATTGAATACCGGAGAGCGCTGGGAATGTCAAAATAAGCGCTCTTGGTCGGCCTCCCGGGGAGCGCAGGCCGAAGTTTGACCGGGGCTCGTCGGCCATATACGTAGTAAGCGACGATACTTGGACGGTAAGCAAACGTAGAAGGTTGGTAAACTCGAGAAAAATACTTGAGCTGCTTCCGTCAGCGTCAATTAATAATCTGGTAAATAATGTGAGTTTATCAGCTCGCGGCGACAGTGCCAACTATGAATGAACGTAGCTACATTCATCCATATCGGCACCTGAGCTCTCGTCCATTAAGCTGCCGAAGTTCTCCATGTCGCAGTTCCGCAGATGGCAGCGGCGTAGTAGCTTGCCGCGGCCGTAGTTATTCCGTAGTTCCTTCCAGTCATATGTACTCAGTTCGAGTCAACCCCAGGACCCATAGCTTAGTCTAGATAGGTATCAATAGTCAGTGGTCACCAGTAAACACGGAGTTTTACCGGCTCAACCATCAGTCCAAGTAATAAACTCACCCCTGCGGGCCGCCGAATGATTGTACTGTTCATCAGGGATGAGCGGTGATGTCGGGTTTATAGAGAGCAGGGATTCCAAAAAAATTCCATTTCGTAGGAGGAATCGTCTGAGCTTCTGCGACGAAACGTCGTGGCGGTTAGGAAGAAAGGTGCGAAGGCAATCAATGATCATTGATGCGCAATCACAAATGGTCGATTCATCTTCTTGACGACGACCACAACGTTCTCATCCGACGATATCCTAGATTATTATGAAGAGCATGCCTTTCATCCCACAGGAACTCGTCAACTGCATCCTCGACGAGGTCCGTGATCGAGTCGCTCAAATCCTGCTCCCTTGTATGGCCCAATGTTTCGCGTTCCAAGTCAGCATATCCTTCTGCAAAGCATCACGCTCTCCGGGTAGTTGAAGGACACTTCCGAGTCTGAAAACTACGGCGTAGCACGCACTCTGCTCGAGGAATCACCGCATGTCGCATCGTACATAGTATTGACCAAACAAACTTGGAACGGCGTAAGGACGGCACACGCAGCGGAGCTTGAAACAAGTGCCGTTGTGCCGCCATCACCATCGCCTTTTTTGGACAGCCCCTGGCGGCGGAATTCCAGAAGGTGGTCGGCAATGCACTGCCAAATTCAAACTCCGACACGTGCTTGGAATGTGGTCAGACACCTTGCTGACTGCTACATCCCCCGTACGAACAAGTTTGTATGGAAAAAAGTGACGGCTTGGGATGTCTATTCGAAACTATTAAAGCAGAATTTTCATTTGTGTTCTCCATAGGTGTGGTAGCGACAGCAGCAGCAACCAAATTTTGGGAGGTAAGTGAAGTAGCCCCAATTGGCTCCTTGTTGATTCCTTTGTCTTCCTCGAGCTCCTCAGGCTCGTCGTTGCTATCCGACACATCCTGGAGAGATGGCATATCCGTGTATTCGTCTTCTGAGTCCCATTCCAACATCTCCTCATCAAGTTCATCAAACTCGATGTCGTCCTCTGGCCTGTACAATGTTGCCATCCACGCAGCATTATGTCTCCTCCATCCGCACATTGCTCATCCTGAAGTTTGCGGTGCTGTACACCTTTCCAATGATCTATCTGCTGTGCGTCGTCAACTGTGCTCCGAGAGTCTCGAGATTCTCATACCCATGCATGCAACGCCGCGCCGAGCACCGGCTGTCGCGCGTCCACGAAAACACAAACTTCCTCGCGTTCATGGTGTGCTTCTGGTCTGTCGCTGGTGCGTCATGGCCAAGGCTATCCCTGTTTGAAAATAATAGTTCTCTGCACTATGTACAGAGGTTCGTCGTACGCGCCTCCACGGCTGGCGCGGTTTGCCCTCCCACCCGGCTCCTGCGCCTACGCTGCTCGGCCCTCGTATTGAGCCTCTTCCTCCCGCTCGTTGACTGTGTCATCTGTGCGTCCATCTCAGCTCCCTTCGTTTCGTCCCGAGCTGAATGGACAATCAACGTCTTCTCTGCAGTCATCTACGCGACGAGACTCATCAGGGAGCGCGCGCGCGCGATGTACGGCGAGGAGATGGTCCCGCTCCCGCTCCCGTCTACACCAGCTCCAGATCCAGTCGAGCGATTCATTAGCGAGCGCGTACGCCCGATGTTCGGCGAGAAGATGGTCCCGCTCCCGCTCCCGCTCCCGACTACACCACCTCTTCCAGTCAAGCTTGTCCCCGCCTGGACACTCGGGCGGATTCCCGAACTTGAATTTGAGGCGGGAGACTCCAAGCCTGCTGGGCCTCTCTCCATCTAAACGTCTGGCCGCTAGGGATTGTCACAGTATGAAGTGTGTGTTTTATCTCCTTGAACACGCACCGCTGTATTGTAATTTGCATTCTTTCTGACTTTGATTGTTGAACCCGGATGATTTCTTTGTCGTTTGCCATCCCACCCGATCACCAAGTCAAGAAAGTTTTCTATGCAGCCCGTCAGTGTCTATAGCAGCCTGTGTAGAGCTTATACGTATATCATAAATTACCCATCCATCTAAGTATTTTGGTCGTCCGACCTGCACCTCTCGCTCTCGCCCGCCTACAACCCCCTCACCCCCTCCAACCCCCCACACAACCCACTCCTCCTTCCATCCACCACCCCCCTATTCTCCGCCTCGCTCCCCACAAACGGCACCAGCCTCTCCCTCCTCTCCCCCTCGCACGCCGCAAACGCCTCCTCCCACCACCGCTCGCCCTCCGGGACGGCGCGCCACCCGCCCGCGTACAACTTCGCGAGCGCGGGCATAGAGGCGGTCGCGGCGCGCACGGCGGGCCAGTACGGCGGGGCGGCGCCGCGGCCGCCGGCGGTGGTGTAGCGCGTTTTGGATTGGGCTTGCGAGGGGGCGGCGGCGGCGGAGTAGGAGGAAGGGGGTGCGGCGTAGAAGCCGTTCGAGGCGAGGACGAGCGCGGGGGGGACGGTGATGCGGCCTTGTTTGTAGCAGAGCTGCGAGACGGTGACGGCTGGGGGAGAGCGGGTCAGCGTGGTAATGAGGGTAGGTAGGGGTGTGTGAAAGCAAAATGAAATGAATGCGAAGAAAAATTGGATCATCCCGGGTTCAAAACAAGCGTCCCAGCAGAGAATGCGAAGCTGGAGAAGTTCTCGCCGGGAATGGGTTCGAACCAAGCCTGCCTCCTCCCCAATACAACCCAACCTAAAAACAGCACGAAAGCCAAAAAAGTCAAATACTTACTATACAACAACGCCCCATCCTCCTCCGTCGCCCTTGCCGCGCGCTCCAGCAGCGCGCGCGACACCGCGTCCGGCTGTGGGTTTCCATTTTCATTATTAATCCCACTAATCCCATTAATCGCGGGTGTCGCAACGCCACTGGCAGGCAAGGGCGTCGCCGGCGTCTTGAGCGACGGGATGAGCGCCTCACCGCTTTCGCCCTGGCTAGCACTCCAGCGGCGGCTGCGACGCCGCTGGCGATGGCGAGGCCGGAGGCGATGCCGTTCTCGATTGTGGAATTTTTGGAGGTGGCGGACTTTTTGGACTTTTTGGAGGGTGGTTTGACGAAGCGGCAGACGTACCAGATCTACATATATATATCCGTGTCAGCGAGATTTGGAAGCGACTGGAGGGCAGAGAGGGAAGGGAGGGAAGAGCAAGGAGAGAGGGAAGGGACGAAGGAAAGAGACGAAAACAACGCGACTCACCCACTTGCCATCCCACGCGCCGATGCTGGCGCGCACCTCATACGTCGAGAGCATGGGGATCTCGCGGATGAAGTGGAAATGCGTCGCCGCCAGCGGCACCCACCCGCCACAGCGGAAAATACTGGGGAAGGTGGCGAGCGCGAGGCGGAAGCGCGCGCTGTCGAGCGCCTTGGCGTACGACGAGTTGCTCATGTGGAGGTTGAAGTCCGCGTCGTCGAAGCCTACATCGTTCTTGCATGTTAGCATTTCATTCGACGCAAGAAGAAAAAACGACGCACCGACACGCCTCGTATACGTCCACTCTGCGCGGAACGGGTGCACGCCGATGGGGAGGTGCGCCTCGTACCAGTCCCGTAGTGCGAGCCGTTTCTGCTCCTTGGGGAGGTAGAAGTGCGTGATACGGTGCCACAGGTGCGCGCCGCGCAGCTCGAAGACGGAGCTCCAGACGCGGACTGTGCGGCGACGCGTAAATTAGTACTATTCGCTTGATTTTTCCCTGGCAAGGAGAGCAGTCGAGCGGGAAAAGCGCACCATGTCATGCGAGTGGGAAGGAGCCGGCGTTGAGGAGGAGGAGAAGCAGTGCCGCGTATTTCGCCGTCGTCGGTGCGAGGCGGCCCACAGCAATAGAGCCGGTGCCGTTTAGAGCAGTGCCCCCGCCTGTGTACGCGTGATTAGGGCCAATGGCGCCGTTGAAGCTGCGCTGCTGCCGGACATTGCTGTGGTCGAGGTCAAGAGAAATTGACGTCTTAGTGATGACGAGGCACGAGTGATTACGGCAAAGACAGGGTTTGTGCCAAGCGGACGTCGGAGATGGAAGAGTCTTCCTTTGTCCTCCACGCCCATGTCGCTTTGCTGCGGGACACCATCTAGATCGGCCTCGCTGCTCTCAAGTTTTTCCTGATTTCTGGTTTCTCCGTGTTATAATCATATCTGACTCTCTGGCCCGGTCGTCTACATCCTTTGGGTGCTCTCCGCGCGACTCCTATCGGCCTGTATTGGATGCACGCTCCTCCTACTACCGCCTACCACATGTTTAGACTTGTCCCAATCCGAGTTTTCTGCGATTCGAGTTATATGCCCGCATGGATCACGGTCGCTGGCGACCTTCGATGGCTGCCGGTGGCCATCAGTGGTTGGCGGTCACCAGCCTTAGGTAATGGTGTTCGGCAATTTCCATCATACTTTATATGTATTTTGAAGGCCCCTATAATTTCCGCCAAAGATCGCTGGTCGCTGGTGGTCTCCGCTGGCCTCCACTGCTCTTACAATTTCAAATTTTCAAAAGATGGTATGATTCGTTATGTCTTACTCAGACTCTCGACATGTCTGCCCCGGTGCCTCCTGCAATGTACTACAAGTTAAATGTATTCTCTTCATAATTTGGGTGTGAAGGACCATACAGATCGCAGAACCACCAGTCTCCAACAGTTTTTGCACTCAAATGGGCCAGTGGAAACCACCGGTCTTTGATGGTCTTCTGAAAAGCTTTTGGCCAGGGACCGCCTAACATTCGGGCCACTGATGGCTTGAATTAGTATCTTAAGCCCTGTGACAGACACCGGTCCTCAGGGGTTTTTCAAGATGTGTTTGACCGGTCTTTTGCAGTTTTTGACCGCTACTTTGGCCAGTGGAGGACGGCGGTCTTCAGTGGTTTAAAGTGAAATCTGAGCCAAAGGAGTGTTAGAGCACTATAAGGTATGGAATGATCACTGGAGACCAACGGTCAGTGCTGGCTTTGAACCATCTTCTAGGCCAATGAGCACCACCGGCGACCGGCGGTTTTGGATAACTTTCAAAAGATAGGAAGGGAGCCGTTGATGGTTGATGGTATCGGGTTGGTCGCCGGCGGCGACCAGTGCGGGCCGCCGGCCCGCTTGACCGCATTTCCTGCGGGCATATTACTGATTCCGAGTTCTCTGACCGTCGTCCCTGTTCACCTCCTCTCGTAGCAACGGTCGTCGCCAAATCTATTTTGCATTTATCCGGCTCCTATCTCCGTGGCTATGCGTTTTCATATCGATCTTCAACGTTAATCCAAGTTGCTGGCCGTCTATCCTCAGTGGGTTCCTCCTGGTGCGATTTCTGCCCAGCAATGACATGCGTCGTCGTGATGCGTCAAATTGCTCATGCTATCCGTTTCCCGCTCTGGCCCAGTGACAGTTTTATACTCAAGCCCATATTCAACTTCCATTGTTTTAACTCCGCAATCCAGCCTCCGAGCATTCCGCATTCCAGCCTACAGGCATTCCGCATTCCAGCCTATGGGCATTCCGTTTTCCAGCCTACGGGCATTCCGTTTTTCCAGCCTACGGGCATTCCACTTTCAAGCCGTCGGGCATTCCGCATCCCTGCCTTTGGGCATCCGCAGTCCAGCCCTCGGGCACCGCCGGAGGCCTCGGGCGTGGTCTGTACAGCCGTGAGGGTGGTTTCGTCATCCAATTCTTGTACATCTCACTTGCGGAAGGAAAGTGGTGGTCTGGGTGGGATTTGGTTTTGGGCCGCAAGACGGTTCAACCGTGTTTTGCATCCGATACTATGCTATGCCATAGGCAACTCCGCTATCCGCTAGAGTTTATTTCTTTGCATTGTCTATACTCCGTTGACCGACGATCACCTGGTCGCCGCAACATTCCATCCAATTTCTCAATTCCATGCCAAGTTCATGTCATGTCCATTGTTCCGCGTTTCCGTATGCAATCGAAACCATTCCATCCATGGTAATTTTGCTGATTGAAACTTCTCAAACATCTGTTCTCTGTTCGAAACAAAACTTATCGAAGCACGTTCACAATAACAATATCCTTTTGCGCCATGGAAGCACAGTATTTCTTCCAAAATTCAGCTCTGCTCTTCCAACGTGAGCGTAGCCGCAATACTCTGACACTTGGTATCTATCTGATGCCGGGAAGACCCTTCATGGGATCTCAGGTGTTCCTCCTCCTCCACGCGTTTTTTTTTTTTTTCTCTCCCTAATTCCTTGGGACCTACCAATCAAGCTGCACGCCTTTGCACCCACTCTGAAATTTTTCAGCTCCCTTCATCAAGATCTAAACTTTCCCTCAATTTGAACCTTACCGTGAGCTTATGCCGGAGCATGCCCGTATTCATTCCAATTCCTTTATTGGTAAATCTTTGGATTAATATTCCCGCCCGTCACATGAAATCTGCTATTCCATTTCCGAGCCGCAATGCGCTGAAGTCTAGAATCCATGGGTTCCTCCGGCGCGACTTCCTGATGCAGCGCACTTATTATTTACATATTTCCGCAATCTGCCTATGACTTCGTTTCCAGTCTTTGCAATCCGCTCGATGTCTAATCAATGTGGAGTCAAAAGTCTCCTTCCGGGGTTTGTGCCGCTGATTTGGTTTGGCACTTGTTTTGGGGCTGTCGATGTGCCATGCAGGAGTTTATCGTTGATGATTCCAATCCAATAATCTATGCCGTTCAGTCACTCTACTTTCTGCAGAACATCATTCGACTAATTCTGTCCAAATTTCGGTAATGCCGACTCGAATTTTATCATATTCCAGAATCTGCAATCATCCCTCTGCGCACAAGCGCTCTACTTATCGGTTCTCCGTTCTACACCGTGATCTCGAAAACCTTTACTAACTCGAATTTTATCATATTATGGAATCTACCATTCCCCTGGGTACAAGTGCCGTACGACATAGCAGCTCTCATCCTGGGCTCGAGAACTTTTGAAACTTCGGTAATGCTAAGTCGGATTCTATCATATTCCCGAAACTCCTTTTGGTCTGCGCACTGGTGCCGTTAGAGATATCGACTCTCTTTAGCTCAACCTGAAGATCCGCCGATCCACATACAAGCTGCCGGCTTGCCGGCTTGAACTTGAAGGACCTGCTTTTTCTGCCCTTCCAGGGGGTTCGCATAATCCATTTCGATTCATCCTCTGTCAAATCCACTAACGCTATCTGGTCTCAATTTATTCGCTTTCAAGATCTATGCGCGGTCTCGATGTGGACTCCCTGTTATCCGTCAGTCTTCTCATTCCACTTCACTCCTTACTTTCCATCCTAATGTCTATGCTTCATCTGCGAAAACTCCGGTGGCCGTCTCTGGCGATGGAACGATTCTGTTTCTATGTGCGGCCCTCTGACTCATACCTTGTCCTTCACTCGGGCCTATCGACATTTGCCAACAACTTGGGCCTTAACACCCATGCTATTGCTTCCAACAGCAACCGGCTGATTGTTCAAAGTTGACTCACATGCGAACCCATCTACACGTATCCTCTCCGAATAATGTTCAAAGTTCAAACCTCAAGTTGACTCTTCTTTCAGTTCAACATAGGAGCCTCTCCTGGTGCCCCACCAAACATCAGCCAATTCTCTTTGCTTCTGGAAGTTGCCAGGGTCGCATCGATTCCCAACGCCGTCAATCTCGAGTACCGGTCATGCAGTTCTTTGACTCATTGATGCTATGCGGCCCCTCAAGTTGAAGCCTCCTTCGGCACCAGCCAGATTGGGTCTATATATACGTGATAGAGACTGACCTGTTTTCTGTTTCTTGGCTCTGGCTCCCTTTCATTCTCCTTTTGCTGCCACTTCAACTAATCTTCCCTCTAGTCGCCACCATCGCTAGTTATGTCCACCGTCGACGGTACCGGTATTATATGGCGAACTCGGCCATTGAACTTTCTGGGATTCCGTTTCATCTGTTTTGGCTTCAGGTAGTTATCAAAATTTCACGCGCTGTTTCCATCCTGAAGATCATGACGTACCTGCCAGTTTTATATCTGTGTCGAGCTCGTGCAAATCTGGTTCCCTCTTCGCATGTGGATAAACCTTTGGTTTGTTTGCCTTCAAGTCTAAATATCTGGAGCTTTATACACACCAAGTACCATCGGGGCGTCATTGACGATGACTTGGGCTTTGGGGGAGTCTCCTCCTAGTCGTCTATGGGTTTCCAGCCTGCGCGGATGCGTCGTCAACTCCTGGGAACCGGGTATCCGCTTTAGAACCCCACATTGCGCCGGAGAGGGCACCACCCCTCTCGCCCATTTTCTAATGTATATCGGAGCACGAAGCAAGATCCACAACACTGGGGAGAGCGCCGAGTAGCCGATCTTGATGCGAATTGATGCGGTTCAAATCTAAACACCAAATGTTGTACGAGATGTAAGCCATTGGCGGTTGTAAGCCAAGCATGAAGATGTACCCAACACAGAAGGATGCAACCAGAATAGCTGGATTTTGATGTAAGTTTCCCCCAAAAACCCTGGAAATTTTGGAAATTTTCGGTGCACAGTTTAAGTATCGCCCATACAGGTGGCTTCATTTTCGTTGACGAAACCAGCCAATGAAATTCTTCAAAGATCTCCTTCCATCTGCCGGAACGATATACAGTAATCACTAGAGTATATTCATTCACATACGTAACAGGAAATGAATGATCTACACACGGGGATACATTGGATGTTTGCTATTGACGAATGTGCAGTCGTGAGCGAACGCATGTTTAATAACTTGAACCTCTTTGTTCGAATTTTCTATATCAGATACATGTCTCGCCCTCAGTGTGGTACAGGAGTGGCCTCGAGGATGTGCGTAATAGCGACAAGTCAAGTATGGATAGAATACAAGACGGAGATCGAAAATAGCAGCAGGGAGACAGAAGTCGAGTAGGGAGGAAATAAAAAGCCACAAAGGGATAGATATAGAACGATGGACCGCCGAGCCCATGGTGGAAGGTGCAGGATATAAATTTGCGCGAGACGCTGCGCAAAGAGGAGGAGGCAAGATCCCATGTATGTATCGTCCAATCGAAAGAGAGACCACCGCGACGGCGTCTCCGTGCACATCGGCCAGCACCGGCGAGCCGATCGCTTTCCACGTATCGGGGTACGTGCAACCCGCGACGGGCGTCATAAACGTCAGGCACGTAATGCTCGCTGCCGCGATGTGCGTCGGCAGCGGCGTCGCCGGGGCCTCGCGGGCGATGCGACTGGACGGCCGTGGAGGCGATCGTCCCCGCGCCTGTGCCGTCCGCCTACCCCGCGCTGAAGACATCATCGAAGGGTCTTTCACGATGTCGAGGGCCGCACAGATGCCGACGGAATGGCGCGGGTCGGTGGGCATAAAACCGGTCTGGAGGCCGAACTGGTACGACCACAGGGGAGAGAGCATGCCGCCGTCCAGTGCAGGGCCGATCTGCACGTCGTCGTCCATTAGCGGGATACCGAAGAGACGCACCTTGTTCATCAAGAAGAACCAGTCGCGCGTTGGATCCATCGGCGCAAGGGCGAACTGCTTGACGCCGGCTCGTTCCATGTGCTCGCGTCTTGCGATACCGAGCAGTCTCCGCCCAAAAAAGTCGTTAGCGTGCGTCGGGATTTAGCGGAGGGACTCACCATAGTGTTGCGTCCCATTCACACCCGTCAAATACAGCCCATAATTGTGGTATCCGTTGATGAATTCGCCACGACGGTCCCTCAGAATGCGCTCCGGCTGCATTTAAGGGAAAAAAAGAAAAAATCAGCGTCCATCGTCATCCAAAAAAGGCAGTCGTATTACCACATTCGGCCTTCACCCCTCCCACGGACAAAAGGCAAAGCCACAAACTCACCTTTTATTCAACGACGGCCCCCGCGAGCGGCACACCTACTTCAGCCATATCCCGGCGGCCTCCAAGGGGTCCGTGCTCGTCGCCATCGGCGAGTCGTTCGGAGCGCCGTCAAACGCAAAATATGGATGCGTGTCGAAGATGATGCGGTCCGAGCCGGGGGGAAGCCCATCCACCATGTGGTGCCCGGGGAGCCATCGTAGATGCTGGTGAAGGGCCCGTTGCCTGCGATGCCGCGGATCATGCGAGGTAGTTGCGTCGTCGTGTCAGTGCTGCAGCAGAGGGAAGCAAGAAGGGGGAGGGCGATGTACAAGGAGGTGAGCACGTCGCGTCCGATGCCAGCGAGGCAGGCTGTAACGAGGGGTCGGTGTCGCTATCGCGCGGCTGAAGATGACACACCCTCATTCACGATGCCAAACATCGGTATCAGGTCCCCGTACTCAGGCTGCGACATAAACTCGATGATGACGTGGATGTAGGCGAGCATGCGTAGCCCAGGACGACGTTGAGGGAGTTGATCTGTCCGACCTTGTCACAGTGGTTATAGCCTGGGTAAACGGCACGGACAAGAAGGGGATGGAGAGGTTAAGCGTGAGCTGGTGAATAGGCAGAAACGCAATTAGTCGCGGTTCTGTGAAAGAGGGAAGAACGAACGCAAAACGTCCGCGCATGCACACCGAAAGCGCACGGGAAAGGGCGAGGAGAGGGTCCGAAGGAGGAGGACGACCAGCTCGAGCGGCGCACAGGGTACAGGACGGGCGCGGGGGTACATGAGGAAGGCGAGTGCGAGGGCGAGCGCCAAGCAGCCTACGGGGAAGAACCCCAGAAGGCGGCGGCGACGTAACCAGGACGCACGCGCGTTGGCTGTCCACCAGTGATAGTATATACGCCTGGATTATTGTCGAAGCTGGAAACGAATGGCCGGTGCACATCGCCGATGGCCGTGTGGAAGAGAGCCGGCAACCTGGGTTGTTACATGTGGAGCGAGATTTGATCGAAATCCGATCAATGTCGGTGATTAAGACGGCGCTATCAACGGTCCGGCCGCCGACCCAGTTGAAAAGGGAGTTGTTGGCACCTCCTCGTCTCACAGGTTGGACTCCATCCCCAACAGCAGCACCCCCGCATCCCCCCATCTCCCCCTCCTACCCCCGAACCGGAGCCCAATATGAACGAACCTCCACCGTGAGTGCGAAATGAAAGCGGGCTGTCATTGCAGAAGCTCACCGCTGTCAATCCAAGTTTGGTACCTACGTAAGTACTGCACCCGAACAATCCGGCGACCCCAAGTCCTCACTCTGGGCACCGCCGCTACTACCCTTCAGCGCATCAACAGTGAGCTGCAGAATCGTCTGATGCGGGACTGCAGCATTTCATTTGAGAGCCCGATATGGAAGCGTCGACGTCGGCTGGGGTTCGTCGCCGAAGCGCCACATCAATCTAAGTTGGACGTTCATGTAACGTAATGGACCCGAACAATGCGGCCAACCACTTCCCCGGGTCTGCCGTCAAAGCCTTCGGTCTAATTTAAAGTACAACGTGGCCTGTGCATGTTTCTCCGATCCTTCCTCTTATACTTGTCTTTGCTCGAATACATTCTTTGTTACAACCCCAACTCTGCTGCAGTGATATATCCTCTTTGGGTGGTTCTGTCTCACATGTGACCTTTGGCACTGGCTGACATACCTCATATATAAGATCCACACTTACTCAGAATGGACATGGCTCTCCCACACAGCGAACTCCACCTTACCATCCATGGTGCGAGAAAATTTGATTAGGATATTAACATCAATGTTCATTTTACCCAGGAGGCAAAGGAGGTGATGCTGGAGATGGCATTGGACAAGGACAGGGTGGTGATGGAGGTATTGGGCATGGTCCCACCGTGCATTTTAATTATGGCGACAAGGAAGAAAAACGCAAAAAAATACTTGACTGGCTTTCACCAATCAATTTCTTTCTACGGCATGCAGATGTTTCACAGATACGGGAGAAGGGGACTGGTGGATGGCTACTTGAAGATCCTGTCTTTAAAAAATGGGAATCCAGTTCTGGAAGCACCCTTTGGTGCCGTGGAATTCGTATGTAATGCATTGCCCTCGAATGCCCCTGACTAACCAAGCTGGAATTTGCAGCTGGTGCTGGGAAAACAATCCTTGCGTATATCAATTCTCCACATTAAAGTGGCCACCACTAATTATGACAATCCTAGCTCAATGGTCATAGATCATCTCAGGGCTGCATACAAAAACAACAAGGATATTGGTGTAGCCTGCATTTATTTGAACCACAAGGAAGTCAACCAGCAAACACCACCCAAACTTCTGGCAGGTCTCTGGAGACAGCTTGTCCTTAACAGGGACATTGGCTCCATTGCAGAGGGTTTATACAAGCAGCACCGGGAGAAGGGCACCACACCATCTCTGGAAGAAGTTGTCGATGTGCTCAGCTCTAGCCTCAAGGATTTTTCACAGGTCTTCATTATTGTTGATGCCATGGATGAATATCCTGAGTTCCAACAGAAAATTCTACTCCAACAACTAGCCGAAGTTTGTAGCAATGTGAACTTGATGATCACCTCACGGCCAAGTGTTTCTCCAGAGCTCTTCTCCTTGCCCAATCTTGAAAAACTAGATATTCAGGCAACAGCTGATGATCTCCGAGAATATATTGATGCACAGATCCACTCTTCACGCCTGTCTCAGCATGTCAAGGACTTGCCGGAGTTACAAGAGGAAATCTGTGCAAAAATTATTGCTGCTGCAGATGGAATGTAAGTGGTGTTAAATCATTGTGGAGAGCAACCAAAGAAAAAACTTAACCAGGTTCCTTCTTGCCAAGTTTCATGTCGAGTCCCTCAAGACAAAGAACAGAATCAAGGCTGTTCGCAAAGCCTTGACAGAGCTACCAAAGAACCTTTATGAAGGCTATGATGTTGCAATGCAGCGAATTGAAGCCCAGAATGAGGAAGACAGAGAGATAGCTCACTCCACCCTCATTTGGGTTGCTAATGCAAAGAGGCCACTGTTAGTTGAAGAACTGCGAGTCGCTCTCGCTGTAGAACCAGAGGCACAACAGCTTGACAAGGAAAATCTTTTGAAGATCGAGATTATTCTTGGTGTCTGTGCTGGGCTTGTCATTGTGGACAAGGAATCTTCTGTGGTGCGACTTGTTCACTACACCACACAGGAATATTGGGACAGAATTCAGGCCCAGCAATTTCCAAATGCACAAGCACAGATTACATACACTCTGCTCACATTCCTTAACTTTGATGGATTTCCAGAGTGGTCTTGGACTTGGGCAAGAGATCTACCCCCTTTGGTTGAGTATTCCCAATATTGCCTTGCACATGCTGCTGGACAGCCAGAAGTTGAACATAGGAAAATTCTTCTAGAGTTTCTTCATCATGCTTTTCGATGGAAGAAGATCATGACTAACAGATCACTCTACATAGGGCAGAGATGGGATTCCCGGCCATGGGATTATTGGGATTCACCATCAGAGCCTTCTGCCTTGTGGATCTCAGCAGCTGCAAACCTTGAGGAGACTGCAAAGTTCCTGCTAAAAGGGGCACCATTGGCACAGCATTTAGACAATGGGGAAATCATTGTAGCATCATACTATGGCCACACAGAGGTTGTCCGCATCCTCCTTGACAAGGGAGCTGATGTCAATGCAGCAGGGGGAGAATATGGGGGCTCCTTGCAGGCTGCTGCCCAAGGGGGCCACACAGAGGTTGTCCGCATCCTCCTTGACAAGGGAGCTGATGTCAATGCAGCAGGGGGAAGACATGGGAGCTCCTTGCAGGCTGCTGCCCAAGGGGGCCACACAGAGGTTGTCTGCATCCTCCTTGACAAGGGAGCTGATGTCAATGCAGCAGGGGGAATCTATGGGAGCTCCTTGCAGGCTGCTGCCCAAGGGGGCCACACAGAGGTTGTCTGCATCCTCCTTGACAAGGGAGCTGATGTCAATGCAGCAAGGAGAGCATATGGGAGCTCCTTGCAGGCTGCTGCCCAAGGGGGCCACACAGAGGTTGTCCACATCCTCCTTGACAAGGGAGCTGATGTCAATGTAGCAGGGGGATTCTATGGGAGCTCCTTGCAGGCTGCTGCCCATGGGGGCTGCACAGAGGTTGTCCGCATCCTCCTTGACAAGGGAGCTGATGTCAATGCAGCAGGGGGAGATTATGGGAGCTCCTTGCAGGCTGCTGCTGCATGGGGCCACACAGAGGTTGTCCACATCCTCCTTGACAAGGGAGCTGATGTCAATGTAGCAGGGGGAGAATATGGGAGCTCCTTGCAGGCTGCTGCCCAAGGGGGCTGCACAGAGGTTGTCCGCATCCTCCTTGACAAGGGAGGTGATGTCAATGCAGCAGGGGGAAGATATGGGAGCTCCTTGCAGGCTGCTGCCCAAGGGGGCTGCACAGAGGTTGTCCGCATCCTCCTTGACAAGGGAGGTGATGTCAATGCAGCAGGGGGAAGATATGGGAGCTCCTTGCAGGCTGCTGCCAAAGGGGGCCACACAGAGGTTGTCCGCATCCTCCTTGACAAGGGAGCTGATGTCAATGCAGCAGGGGGAAGCTATGGGAGCTCCTTGCAGGCTGCTGCCCAAGGGGGCCACACAGAGATTGTCTGCATCCTCCTTGACAAGGGAGCTGATGTCAATCCAGCAGGGGGAAGCTATGGGGGCTCCTTGCAGGCTGCTGCCCAAGGGGGCCACACAGAGGTTGTCCGCATCCTCCTTGACAAGGGAGCTGATGTCAATGCAGCAGGGGGATTCCATGGGAGCTCCTTGCAGGTTGCTGCCCAAGGGGGCCACACAGAGGTTGTCCGCATCCTCCTTGACAAGGGAGCTGATGTCAATGCAGCAGGGGGAAGAGATGGGAGCTCCTTGCAGGCTGCTGCCCAAGGGGGCCACACAGAGGTTGTCCGCATCCTCCTTGACAAGGAAGCTGATGTCAATGCAGCAGGGGGATTCCATGGGAGCTCCTTGCAGGTTGCTGCCCAAGGGGGCCACACAGAGGTTGTCCGCATCCTCCTTGACAAGGGAGCTGATGTCAATGCAGCAGGGGGAAGAGATGGGAGCTCCTTGCAGGCTGCTGCCCAAGGGGGCCACACAGAGGTTGTCCGCATCCTCCTTGACAAGGGAGCTGATGTCAATGCAGCAGGGGGAGAATATGGGAGCTCCTTGCAGGCTGCTGCCCAATGGGGCCATACAGAGGTTGTCCGCATCCTCCTTGACAAGGGAGCTGATGTCAATGCAGCAGGGGGAGAATATGGGAGCTCCTTGCAGGCTGCTGCCCATAGGGGCTGCACAGAGGTTGTCCGCATCCTCCTTGACAAGGGAGCTGATGTCAATGCAGCAGGGGGAAGACATGGGAGCTCCTTGCAGGCTGCTGCCCAATGGGGCCACACAGAGGTTTTCCGCATCCTCCTTGACAAGGGAGCTGATGTCAATGCAGCAGGGGGAGAATATGGGAGCTCCTTGCAGGCTGCTGCCCAAGGGGGCCACACAGAGGTTGTCCGCATCCTCCTTGACAAGGGAGCTGATGTCAATGCAGCAGGGGGAGAATATGGGGGCTCCTTGCAGGCTGCTGCCCAAGGGGGCCACACAGAGGTTGTCCGCATCCTCCTTGACAAGGGAGCTGATGTCAATGCAGCAGGGGGAAGACATGGGAGCTCCTTGCAGGCTGCTGCCCAAGGGGGCCACACAGAGGTTGTCCGCATCCTTCTTGACAAGGGAGCTGATGTCAATGCAGCAGGGGGATTCTATGGGAGCTCCTTGCAGGCTGCTGCCCAATGGGGCCACACAGAGGTTGTCCACATCCTCCTTGACAAGGGAGCTGATGTCAATGCAGCAGGGGGAGAATATGGGAGCTCCTTGCAGGCTGCTGCCCATGGGGGCTGCACAGAGGTTGTCCGCATCCTCCTTGACAAGGGAGCTGATGTCAATGCAGCAGGGGGAGATTATGGGAGCTCCTTGCAGGCTGCTGCTGCATGGGGCCACACAGAGGTTGTCCACATCCTCCTTGACAAGGGAGCTGATGTCAATGTAGCAGGGGGAGAATATGGGAGCTCCTTGCAGGCTGCTGCCCAAGGGGGCTGCACAGAGGTTGTCCACATCCTCCTTGACAAGGGAGCTGATGTCAATGCAGCAAGGGGAGAATTTGGGAGCTCCTTGCAGGCTGCTGCACAAGGGGGCCACATAGAGGTTGTCCGCATCCTCCTTGACAAGGGAGCTGATGTCAATGCAGCAGGGGGAGAATATGGGAGCTCCTTGCAGGCTGCTGCCCAACGGGGCCACACAGAGGTTGTCCACATTCTCCTTGACAAGGGAGCTGATGTCAATGCAGCAGGGGGAAGAGATGGGAGCTCCTTGCAGGCTGCTGCCCAAAGGGGCCACACAGAGGTTGTCCGCATTCTCCTTGACAAGGGAGCTGATGTCAATGCAGCAGGGGGAGAATATGGGGGCTCCTTGCAGGCTGCTGCCCAACGGGGCCACACAGAGGTTGTCCGCATCCTCCTTGACAAGGGAGCTGATGTCAATGCAGCAGGGGGAGAATATGGGAGCTCCTTGCAGGCTGCTGCCCAAGGGAGCCACACAGAGGTTGTCCGCATCCTCCTTGACAAGGGAGCTGATGTCAATGCAGCAGGGGGATTCTATGGGAGCTCCTTGCAGGCTGCTGCCCATGGGGGCTGCACAGAGGTTGTCCGCATCCTTCTTGACAAGAGAGCTGATGTCAATGCAGCAGGGGGATTCTATGGGAGCTCCTTGCAGGCTGCTGCCCAAGGGGGCCACACAGAGGTTGTCCACATCCTCCTTGACAAGGGAGCTGATGTCAATGCAGCAGGGGGAGAATATGGGAGCTCCTTGCAGGCTGCTGCCCATGGGGGCTGCACAGAGGTTGTCCGCATCCTCCTTGACAAGGGAGCTGATGTCAATGCAGCAGGGGGAGAATATGGGAGCTCCTTGCAGGCTGCTGCCCAAGGGGGCCACACAGAGGTTGTCCACATCCTCCTTGACAAGGGAGCTGATGTCAATGCAGCAGGGGGAGAATATGGGAGCTCCTTGCAGGCTGCTGCCCATGGGGGCTGCACAGAGGTTGTCCGCATCCTCCTTGACAAGGGAGCTGATGTCAATGCAGCAGGGGGAGAATATGGGAGCTCCTTGCAGGCTTCTGCACAAGGGGGCCACATAGAGGTTGTCCATATGCTGATGGAGTGGGGCTCCAGGGGCAGTGCACCAGTGGAAAATGAAGGATATCAACAGTAGTGAGTCTGACTGTAAATTTTGACATTGGTCACTCATACACCCCTCCCCCAGGCGTTAGGTATTTCCTGGGCAATTTCAACATACTTCATCAGTAGATGTACTTTTAGTGGTTGAAATTTGAGGCTAGGATGCTGAAACAAGCTTGGTTAGTGACTTTTTGAGTTTAGGGTAGCACAAGTTAAGATTAGGGCAAAGGCTAGGTTATGGAAAGAAAACCATCCTTGATAATGATTTGAGGCTGCAGTGCTGGAAAAAGTCAAACACGTAAGAATTTGAGGTCAGGGCTGCTTTCTTTAGCACAACAAGCTCTTTACAATCCACCAAATCAATGACAGCTGGCTTGAAAAGAAAAGAAACTTCCAAGGTTGCTGTTGCTGCCTCCCGGGACAGTTTATCCTCATCTGGATTGATTTTCAAGATTCTTGATACTACTTCAGTGCTTTTTATATAGAAATAAATGATATATCATGTCTGAATGAGTGAAAATGGCTGGTAGCAAGGTTGCTCATTTCTGATAGCACTGTTACATAGGTGCAAATAACATATCTTCCTTGCTAGCTTCCTGTCTGTCTCCCTGCTTGCTTTATGTTTCCTTGCTCCAACTGTCCCATCCACTTTTCACTCTCAATTTCATTATGCCTAGATGAGTTGTACAGTACCAGCTCAAATGGGTGGTTATGAATTTGTTCAAACATGAAATCCTGCCACTGCAAGATATTCTTGTGATTGTATGGTTTTCTGACTCAACATTTTGGCAAACACTGGAGCTGTGGAGAAACCAAACCATATAACTTCTAATCACCGTCAACTCCTCCATTATAACAACCTTGATCACATCCTCAATCTCGTCAATCTTTGCCCAGATCAGGGTCATTAGGGGACAAAAACACCTAGGGTCTAGGGATTCAGAGAACCCTATGCCAGGGTTTAGAGTTGGCACACCATAAATACCCACAAACTGAGGTGATATTGCAGGGGCCAATGGATTTTTCATGTCAAAACATCAGTTGCAGACACGTCTTGCTTTTTGGACCATATTTCTGCAGTCAATCAGAAAATGCTATAAACACAATAGCTTTTCCTGCCATTTTTGACCAGAAAATATGCACAAAACAAATCACCTCTTTGTCTCCAAAACATCACCAATTTTCCATGGTTTTTTCCATTATGGAAAATACCTCAATTTTGAGCCCCAAAATGAGAAGTTCCTTTGTTCTTTTACTGTTTCAGCCTCAAAATCAAGTATGTTTTCCTTCCCAAAATAGGTCATTTTTGGATGGATATTTAGTCCCCAAAAACATCTTATGTTTTGGGCAGGTTTGGATACAGTGAAATGGCGTAATATAAATGCACAGCATCTAGTACTATTTTTGTGATTCCTATGACCAGCATTTATACAAGAGGAAGCAGCTAGCACTTCTGTTGTTACTAGCTAGCTAGCTAGTATGCAGATCACTTGTTAGGTGATATAAAGGAGAGTCAGAGGGAGCCCTAACTGCTGACTGTAGCATGAGACTGTGCTAGTGTGATGTGCTAGCTGCTAGTTGAGTGTACAAATCACCAGGGATTAAATCACTGCCTAAACATTAGGAGACTCTAGTAGTCGATGACTTGCTATGGAGCTAGTGATAGTCTAGTAGATGGTGTGAGGTCTCTGAGTGTGCTATGTACTGCTCATTGCCTCATGGCCTCTGCAGACCATCCAGCCCCACAACGGAACCAAGCTTGGCCATATGCACTACATAGGGCCAGATTAATCCATTAAACTGTGGATCCTTTCAAGGGCCTAATGCATTATTTCTGGGGTACCCATATTGAGAAGCCCAGGACATTACGGGTAATGTCGGGTAGTGCTGGGCACATCACAATGCCGCCATCTATCATTCAGGCATCCTCAGCATTCTCAGCATCGTCGGGGCGCACTGCTCTGCCAACTACCCAAGTTCCCACAGGCCTCCCAAGGCCCCAATGCGTTAAAACAATATAAAATTCGGCATTTTAACCACCAGATAACATCCCCACCTAGGTAATCCACCACATGCCTCAAACCCAAAGCAGAAATTGGTGCTCATTTGGGCACCTATTGCCAAATGAGTGCCCGGGCCCCCCAAAATGGCACAAAAAGCAGGGCTGGCCCCACCTACATATCATCCACGTCTTCTCCCATCACCAGCTCCTCATCACTCTCCATAACCCCCCTCTCCGCATCAATGTCGCCATTGTCTTCCTCCCTCAGCCATGTATTGTCATCATTGTCATCCTCTCCATCCTCTGTTCCCGATCGCTGCACCAGCAGGTCCACAATGGGGACCCTCGGCTGCCTCTTCCCCCGCACAATCTTCGGGGTGCTCTCTGCTTCTCATGCACATGCAGCAATATCCTGGTACATGGCCTCCTGCTTGAGAGTATAGGCAATCATCCCCTGTGTAGATGCCTCATCTGCGCTGCCTGTCCCCACTGGGACCACCTTCACCTGCTCCACCCCACTGATCTGCCTCAATTTCCAGTGAGATTGGGACCCGACAGAATTCCTCCTTTAGCAGTCACATCCCCATTCTACCTTCGTGCCTGGGCATACACTTTCGCCCACTCAATATGCAGTGCTTGGGGCCCAATTTGTCAGTATATATATATCCACCTTTAAAATAAAAACTGACTGTCCCTGAAGTCCACATCTGTCTGCATACTCCCTGCCATGCTGCCTTCCATATCCACAACACATCCACTGTCTGTCCTCACCTTAACCTTCCCACACCTCTGAAAAACTTTTCAGATGCTTCAACATGCCGGGCCAGATCAGGAACAGATTGGGCTCTTTAAGATGCCTCATGTTTTAACCCCAAGGGGAAAGTGGGCCTATATAAGACCGAGCGACATCTATCCTGTTATTTTTGCATCTCTCCCACCAACCACCACCATGCCCCAGGTGTGAGATAGAGCCAGAGAACTGCCGGCTGCAGTTTCCTGGCTCTATCCTACATGCTGGTCAAGAATGGTGGACCCAGTGTGTCATCATTCAATGATCCCCTTTTGCTGACCTGTCTCGTTGTCATCTGATTTTGGTATCTATGCTGGGGCCCAGGCATTGCCTTGATCAGATGTTAACTGACAAGTATGTTGTACACAAGCATGGCTTGCACTGATTACACTGTCTTGTGATGGTGTATGAGCGGGGACTGCCAGGACTCAGGCCTGGGGAGTGAAACTGTTTTCACCCCTTCCCTTGACATTCAGCAAAAAATTGGAATGGAAGGTGTTCTTAAACACCAGGAATAGAGGTGTTCCGAGAAACACCACTATAAACAGAGGTGTTCCAAAACACCAACCCAACCTGTTCTTTTCATGGCACTTGGCTTTATCTTTGACTGCTCAAGGTTTTGTTTCTGTAGTGTTACCATTGCTGTATTACCTAGCACTGCATGGACTTTCTCAGTGGAGGTGCTCACGGCTATACAATTTCATGAAGAGTTGTGCAATCTTCATGAAATTGTATAGCTGTGAGCACTTCCACCTTACTTAGGTTACATTTTATTTTTAGTGCAGATTGCTAAAAGTCTCTAGCTTCTTGTTTTGTCATATATCACGTTGGTGGTTGCCAGAACCTAGTACACAAAAGTGTTATACACCAGTGTACTTGGTGTGAGGTCGATGTTTTGCACGGCAGGACCCGTACTTTACTTACTTTTTTATTTTTTATTTTTTATTTCTTTACTTATCTACTACTTGTACATGTCGCACAGTCACATACCTGTGCAGTGTGCTTCTTCCACCCGCCCAAATTTGCGCCTGTGTTCACCCCCGCTGCCTGTGGCAACACCGTAACCATCTGCTCTCTCCCTCACCCTCTTCCACTCCCTGGCGAGCTAGGTGTTCCCACCCCACTCCCATCCATCGTGGACACAGGGAATGGTAGTACATGCTGGGCGCAGGCACTGCCTTCCTGCCCTTGCTCTTCCCCTTGCTGAGAATAATGTATCAGAGATGTACCGGTATGTGAGTTGAACTTCATACCTTCGATCTCACTCCACCGTTTCCACACCACAAATGTCAACATTATCTCCCTGCACCAATAATCAACCTCCCCTCACACTGTCTTCCTGATCTCCCTGGACATTGTACACGTGAGGGCTGAGCGCAGCCTCATACAGCATCAGATCAGAAAGAGCAGCTTGAGCTGTGAGTATGCACCTAGTACCTAGTACTGCCTGCGCACTCTTGCATTGTATCTTGGTGTTCAAGCAGAGTTGTGTTCAAACAGGTGGCAGTGGGAGGTCTGGGAGCAACTCCATGACACCAGGGTCATTGAATATATCGAGGGGTGTGCATACCCATGGGCTCAATCGACAGGACCAAGGGGAAGAGGGATGCTGGGTGAAGGGCCAGCCGCCAAACACTGCGTGTTTCTGCACTGAGGAATCAAACAATGAAGGAAACAACCTCTAGATCTAGAGGCAAAAGATATGTGGTGAAACGGTGCACTAGGGTGCGGCCGTGAAATCTAATGGATTGACTAGTGAGAAAAGCGAACTAGTCACTCTACTCAAACCAACCAAAACCAAAACAAATCACTAATCCTAATCCTAATACTCGTGTGGGTGTGTGTTCGGGGAAGTCGGGTACGTATCACCCGTCAAGAGGGTGTGCAAGGTTGGAATAAGGCTTTGTTTCAATAGCAACTATGCGGTTTAAGCACGGTTATGCTAGGATAGCAGGGACTTCATGCCAACAGGATATCAAGACTCAAGTTAAACTTTAGACTGTTCAAGTCTTCAGTTTCTTTGTGAGCGGCAGAACCTAGCACTACTGGCAGCTAGCCAAGAAGCAGAAGGTAGGGCAGACTATCAACAGACAGACGCTACTTCAATATCAACCAACGCTGCACGAATGGCGGCGGTATCAACGAAACAGGGGCGGTTACACAGAAGGTGGACGCTGGGCTAAGGCGCGGACAGTTACACTGAAGGCGGCGGTTTCACTTCTACTAGCACAAACTAGTCTTTAGTCCCGGAGGCCTAAAGCACTGCTACAGGAGACAAGAGAGTACAATTTACACAACAAGTCTTAGTCCTGGAGGCCTAAAGCGCTGCTACAGGAGATGGGTTGGTGCAGGTTGAGCGGGGCTCTTATATCAATGCAAGTGGTAGTCTTTTCGACGTCCCGTATCTCCTAGTCTTTTCTGTGTGTCTGCAAGTCTTATCTGATTTCTTTCACAAATCTAGAGTCTACTATATTGCCCGTATATCTGGGGGATAGTTTAGTGGCTAATACAGAGTACACAGCTGGCTTTTATACATTTCAGAGAGAAGTAAAGGAGATAGACAGAATGAATAGGAACAATAAAGGGTGGGAGCCCGAGTAGTGAATGGCCAATGGCGTAGAAGACATTCTCAACCAAGGGTATTATGACCTGCTACCGGGGCTAGTCCACATGTATTTCTCTAGCACGCCATAAGACGTGCTTAGTTGTCTTGGTTTCCATCTTTCTGACTGAGCAAGTTGGTCATTGCTGACTAGTCAAGTCAGTCTTAGTCAAGTTCTATTCAATTTCTCTATCAGTCCCGCACTTCACAAGCACAGTGGAACTTATAGTAAATATCAAGCAGATTGACAAGATAGCGCGGCGCTATACTGGCAGACCAATATAGTGACTAGTAAAATATAGCGCGGCGCTATTCCATAGTGTCGATCCTCATCAATCATATCAGTAAATCCTTGATGCAAGGTCTGCATCTTTCTAACGGTCAGATCTGCCCGAGTAACCACAGTGATGATTAACTCAGTAACATGTCTTCATCCCTATCTAATCAGTTGGTCTTATACACAAAATGGCGCGGCGCTATATCCCTGCCAGCTCTAATGCGGTTGTACCAATCCTGACTTCGTATATCTTGTTTTAATAGTCATCAGACTATTCAGAGGCCGTTGAGGCGGCAAGTCAATAATTCTGAGTAGTTCCCTGATGTTTCACCTCCAGCGCATAAGACAATGGTTTACTGCCACCATCTATAGCTCAGTGTAGAATATCATAGTCAGGACGTAACAGCCTTTTGGACTGCCTTGTCAAGACCACTCAATCCTTCATAGTTGATTTGTTACACTGACTTTCGGCCATCAATAGTGTAGCCTACCACCCCAGGGAGGGTGTACGCTCATAATCTAATGCCTCACTTCTACCTGCTAATAGGTTCAAAATGCAATCAAAACTGGTGTTTTCATGCATGTTTTGGTACACGCCCCTATCAGCGGATCACGACAGCCAAGCACAGCCACATGGGACAGCGTTCACTTTACAATCATTTTTTGATCGTAAAGCAACTTTGAGTCAATTAAATGGAGCTCCTGCGGAGTCCTGCTGAACAAAGCATTGGCCTCACCCCAAGTTGGAGATGTAGAAGCAGTCAAGTTGCGTGATGAACCTGCCGGTGTTTCGGCTGAAAAATCCGACATACAACTTTGCCTTCATGTCAATTCACAGCCAACAGTCAATATGCTTTCCTATCTTTTCATACACACATGCATGGTGATGACGGCCAGTAAAATTCTAGATTGCCAGAGTCAAGTATATTCATTAGTAATACATTAAGTATGTGCATTATCACTACATTCAGCCAGCCTACATGTAAGGAATCTCTTCTATGGTAAAGACATACATGATATTCTTTTTCTTTTAGTTTCGATTATAGCTTACTGTTATCTTATCGGACCGTAGTATATCTAGTCATAGTCACGAGACTGATGTATAGTAATCGGCCGATCTTGGGATAACAAATACTAACTACACTTTGCTTCACTCCACGTTCATCACCCAACATCTATAAATCCTCGTGAGCAGCTCCGAGATTGTAGATAGGGCTCAGCACGACTGAAGGAATAATATTCGTCTATTATCGTACTAACAAGATTACAGATCTTGTATCGGTACTACTAGACCTTTAGTGTCATCTCCTAGCTCTCTTGAATTTCAGAGAGTCGGAACGTCTATTATCAACTGGGTGAATTTCCCTAGTGATAGACGTTCATAAGGAGATCGGACGCACAGGGTCTTTACCCACCATTGTAACACGTCTGGAGATCCGTCAGGTATCTCGTAAATCGATTCCCTAGACTCAATTGAGTCTTACATTACACCACCTTGATCCCAAACTCCTCAATCTCCCGCTAGCTCCACTCAAACACAGGCAGCGGGTGCACCTCGTGGCTTGCAAATGCGCCCTGGAGCTGCCTATCATTGTTGCAACTTTTCTCGAAAACCCAGGTTGAAATTCAAGATCCCTGGCACGTATGGCTGCTGAACACACCCCTGGAGCTGTCCATCACCTCAGAAAAGTTTGTTGCAACTTTTTCTTGAAAAACCCAGGTTGAAATCCAAAGTCCCTGGCATGCATGGACTGTGAACATGCCCTGACACTGCCCCCCACCTCAGAAAAGTTTGTTCACTGCAAATTTTCTCAAAACGTCCAGGTTGAAAGTTGTATCACTGCCACATATAACTAGAAAGGTTTGCTGCAACTTTTCTCAAAAAACCCAGGTTAAAATCCAAAGTCCCTGGCGTGCGTGGACTGCGAACATGCTCCTAATGCTGTCCCCCACCTCAGAAAAGTTTGTTCGCTGCAACTTTGCTCAAAACGTCCAGGTTGAAAGTTGTATCCCTGCTATGACTAGAAAGGTTTGCTGCAACTTTTCTCAAAAAACCCACATTGAAACCCAAAATCCCTGGCACATGTAGCTGCAAACATGCCCCTGAAGCCACCCACCACATCAGAAAAATATATTGCAATGGAAAATGTAAATTTGCCCTTGGAATTCATGTTCTCATGATACCAAATGCAATTCTCATGATTCATAGAAGGTAGACAGGAAGTCTGCGAGGCACTAAGATGGGTGAATGTTGTCTCGCTCTGGTGTCAGCCAAAACCCGGGATCTTGCCATGCTGGGTCAGTGCACCCCCACTCTCCAATGCCCCATACAGGAGGTAATTCAGCGCCTGTGTTATCCCCCCATGCTTGACCCCATTTTTGACCTCCGTGCAGTTCCCCTGACTGGGTGCTGGGAAAGGCAGCGTGCTCGAGTGTATATTCAGGCATGCAGCTGACGTACAAACATCAGGCGGTTTGTTGTTCATCTGCACGCTGAATTTTTGAAAGACGCGTGCGGATGTATTGGGCAAATGCTAGAGAAAGAAAAAAAATGAATCTTTGAAAGGAAAGAAAAAGTGTAAATAGAGCAACCATTTTGTGCCTGGACTCTGTCACACCACCAATCTCCCCACCCGACATGCTCATGCTTGGTTTCGGCTTCACAGATCATATTGAGACTATGTTGAACTGCAGCAAAATGCACTGCCATAAAATCTGGATCTGATTTTCGCATGCTTTAGGCTTGCACACACTGCGGAACCAGCCATAAAATCTGAATCAGCTATAATGCAAAATGGTTAATGCTGTGAGGTGTGCATCATGCAATCACAGCTTATCATGCATTCACAGGGCTTATTTCTTTTTTCAATGGCCACCACCACTGCCAAACCAGCCAAAAAGAGAGGGAATCTTGGGAGTTTCCATGGCCAACGTGCTGTTTTTCTTGAGTCTTGGATCGACAAGTACACGGAGTGCTCACAGAAGAAGACGACATCAGTACCGCCCCACTGCTAGTGCCAGCCCTAAAACTGGCCCTGGGCCTGTGGATGCGGTGGTGCTTGCTGGTGCCACCGCTGATACACCTGGGCGCAGCCCCACACACCCTGACAGCATTGTCCCTGCCAGCAGCGGCACTAAGCCTGATCCTGCCATCCTAGCTAGCAGTGGTGCTAAGCCCAATCCCACTGCCCATGCCATCAGCAGTGCCAAGCCCAATCCCGCTGCCCCTGCCAGCAGCAGCACCAAGCCCAGTCCTGCTGCCCATGCCATCAGCAGCACCAAGCCCAATCCCGCTGCTCCTGCCAGCCGTAAAATCAATCACCGAACAACGGGCTGTAAAAATGGTTATGCCCCCGTACCATCAGTGAGGTTGGTTTGACCTCCAATGGCACGGTGACAGTACAGGTGAAGCCGTTTACAGGTCCCCATAACAGGCTGTTTGCATGTAAAAGACAGTCATACAAAATCAGCCAAAAGTGAGTATACCGATGATGCCGAGAGCCTGCCACAGTGTTATCAGTTCCCCAGTAACTTGCAAGTTGCTGGCCACACCAGTGCAACAGGCCAAGCTCATTGCCAAGTGTGCCTGATCAGTGATCTCGAGACTGGGCTGAGATCAACATGCAACTATTTTGACCAAGTTGTGAGCAAATTTCTGATTCTTGCAACTTTTTTGTATTGGATGCCAGGCACACTTCCTTCTGTCTTTCTCACAAGCTGTTCAAGGCTGAAAAAGGTGAGTTTGGGCTGAACTCAAGCTGAACTCACACTCAAATCCAGATCAGCTTGCCAAGACCGTAAATATGGCATAAACAGACAGTACGCACAGGACCCATCCCATTTGGCTCATAAGTTGGGACCTTGACGGATGGCTGCACCCATGGCATAAGGAAATTGCCACCGTATTTCTTATGCCCATGGGTGTAAAATGGACAGTTTGATGCCCTAGCAGCTGGGAATGTTGGCTCAAGCCAGGGGGTGGAGGACCCCAAGGCACCAGTTCCAACACTAGACGTGCCTCCAGAGATGCTTGCAGTGGATTTGACATTTGCACCGGGTGATGAACCTGCGTGGTGCAAATGGCAGCAGCAGCACTTCAGGCTCAATATCCCTGCACCGCAGTTGATATGCCTTGTGCACTCACACTCATCTTTGTTTGCAGGGACAAGTGTGGGGATTGTCAGGTCGGTGGGACAGGTGTCTGTGTGCTGAGGTAGAGTCATCTGGATTAGCCTGAGATTCCAGCTAAAGAAAACCTAGATTGACGAAGGCTTCATAGAAGACGACCTGGAGGCCAACCTACAGCGAGATAAATACACTCGACTGTGCAATATGGTCAACGGCTTTATCGACAAACGTACACCCTCTGCGCTGGATTTCCAGCTCTGCGACGCGTGCGATCGACTGGTGTGTGTATTAGTTCGATATTGAAGCCCCTTCTGATATTGAGTGTAGTTGGGCATCATGGCAGATACACCAAAGATGCAGCTACAGCTCGTGTCATCACATGGCACGTTGGCGATCTTGGAAGTCCTTGAAGGCAAGTGTTCGCAGGATGTGAGCATTTGGCTTTTGCAGATTATCAACCTGGTGCATACACACATCCTACTGTCCTTCTGCAGCTCTGACACATCCCACAATTGATGAATGCCAATCTTGATTTCCCGGAGAGTTTTTGTTTGATTGGATATGTCTTTGTACCCCGTGTTGAGACTTGATGTTAACGTACGTGCTTTAGCAGGATCCCAGTTATGATGGGTGTGGCGAGTTCATTTCATTTTGGGGTGCACACTGATATCTGCTAACATCACCACAGGCAGGAGTGGATGCAGCTCTTCTCCCCTGGGCTTATGCCCTTCCCCAATGTGCTAACCTCCCTTGACGCCTTCACTGCCGCCAACCTCACCGCATGTCCCGCATTCTTCAGATGCACACCTTCCTCCAAATCTTCCTCTCATGCGGCATCTGTTCACTCAAAAACACCTCCCGGGCTGCTCCTCATCTACATTGCAACAGCACCCCTCTGTGCGATGGCTCTGCACCACTCACGAACACTAGCACCAGGCAGTCCATATACACACTGAAAAAGCTGCAGGGGATGCTCAACCTCCACGCCTGACCTCTGTGTCCAGCCTCTGTGCACATCCACCACGGGCCTCGCCCTCGCTCAACCTCCATGCACAACCTCCATGCCTGACCTCCATGCACAACCTCTGTGCACAACCTCTGTGCACATCCACTGCACATATCCACCGCACCCACCTGCTACAGGCATCCCCCTTGCTCAACCTCCTCACCCAACCTCTGCACCCAACCTCCACACACGACCTCCATGCACGACTTCCGCACACATCCATCACACACATCCACCACGCCCACCTGCTACAGGCCTCACCCTCAGCCTCCTCGCCCAACCCCTGCACCCGATCTCTGCGCACAACTTCCACGCACAACCTCCACACATGACCTCCACACATGACCTCTGCGCACATCCACCGCACAAATCCACCGTGCCCACCCACTACGGGCCCTGCCCTTGCTCAACCTCCTCTCCTGAGGTCTGCACCCGACCTCCATGCACGACCTCCACACACAACCTCCATGCACAACCTCTGTGCACATTGAAGAAGAGATATGTGGTGCTTAGGAGGACCAAGGGAGGCCAAGGTCATGCTAGTCGTGAGGCCGAGTCGTACAGCACGCAGGTGATGTCAGGTGGGACAGGATTGATCTAGACAAGGAATTATAAAGAAAACAGATGGGATAGAAACTCAGCTCGGTGGTAGGCTCAAGTCGGCTCGAGATTGCTCGGAGATACTCAGAAACGGCGAGTGTATTCGGTATGTGGGTGGTGGCGAGAAGGTGGAGGTCAAGAACAAAGAGAAAGGTGCCGTAAGATGTGCACAAATAAAGTACGCTGAGTCAAATCGGGTATGTAAGAGTGGCCTGTGGTTGAAAAACCAAAGCTAGGAGGGAAACCTTCACCCAGCAGTCCAGGTACTACGCAAAGACATATAGGGAGATATTCGCTGCCCTGCTCAGCACCGAATGTGGGTGACCAGACCACTTCGGAATCGATCCCCGGCGTAGCCCGAGATGCCCGAGATCCGGTTCGCCTCTTCGCGTTGGCAGTATGTAGTGAGAAAAATGAAATATCAGCTGTAGATCGTATGAGTGAATGTAAGAGTATGAAAATCCAGTCCAGATATAAAATGTATAACATTGTTCTTGTGGAACTGTATCCGGAATAATGCTGGAATTCTTGGGGCATGTGTCCAATCGGCTTGGGATGGAAAAGCAACGTGCGAGGCATGTCGCACTTCCACAACATCCACCATGCATATCCACCATGCCCACCCACTATGGGCCTTGCCTTCACTCAACCTCCTCACCCAACCTCCACACCGAACCTCCGCACAACTGCACACATCCACTGCAGGCCTCGCCCTCACTCAACCTCCACACCTGACCTCCACACCCAACCTGAGCTGGCTTTCGCCTTGTGCATTCAGCTCAGCAAATTTGGTGCTGGCACTAACATACCTACTGGAATGTCTTGTTGGCTTAACATACCCACACCTATTTGTACATGTATAGCATCAATTATTCCTACATGTATATAAAAGCTTTTTCGATGAAAAATATGAGGTTTCAGGACAAGTACAGAGGACGAGTATCTAAGGCCAGGTTGAGGACAAAGGTTGCAGTGTTTGCATAGGTTGTATATATAGGTCTGAGGTTGAGAACAGTGTATGAGGTCAGGAATGTCAGGTCACATGATCCTAAGTCAAGGTCCAGAACGGAGGTTGAGGTTGAGCACAAGAGTTGGGATTGCAGAACAAGGTTGAGCATGGAGGTTGTGGTATGAGGTTAAGAAGGGCTTTATTTGATAATTAACCATGGTAAACCATGGTTTACTATGGTCAACCATGGTTGGAAGGGATCAAAACCATGATCCCTCAGCCAATGATATCATTCCATTTCAATCAATCTTCATTGGCTAAGATCAACCATAGTTTACCATGGTCTACCATGGTTGACCATGGTTGGAAGGGATCAAAACCATGATCCCTCAGCCAATGATATCATTTCATTTTGCAATTTCCTTCGGCTAAAATCAACTGGCATTGTAAACCATGGTTTACCATGGTCTGCCAGGGTCTATGTTACAATGACAACACGCCCGAGCGTCCGCAAGTCGGTATGATGACAAGGGATTGGGTGGTGCAAGGTATTAACTGTATCGTCAATGAAGTTGAATAAAACGCTAGGAGAGGTACAGAATATCTACACTAGGCTACGACTATATACTGTTCGTTATATCTAATCATTGTAACTATCGTCAAGTTCAACCGTGAGCTATACCTTCCTAATAAGTAACCGTGAGTGAATACTATGATCTGAGCATAAGGCTTCGGCGTGGTAAATGTTCGCCATCTGTTAAGTGTGTGTTCTTACCAAGAACATGCCGTAGTCCGCAAGGCTATTAGTAAACACCACATGTATACCATGTGTCCATATTAAATATGACCGTTCATGCGTATAGCATGTGTTCCTTCTTGATTGTACCAACCGATCATCAGTCCGAGTCTTCGGTGGCTTCCTCGATCATCCGTGTGTAAATATATTCTTCCATGTGTATAACGTGGGTTCGATCAAACGATCATTGTATCCGATCATTTATCTTGTGTTTCTTCGTCGAGTATTGTAAGGACTCCTCCTTGTATCATGGAACTGAGTGTATATCCTCATGCGTTTCGTATGTCTTTCCACTTGTGTGTGGGATATCATTGTCTGGCCTTCGTCTGTTGTAACTCTTGTCCGAGTTTGTACTGGTGATCGAAAGCCTTGATCTATGTATGTGTCCGTACTCATGTTCTCCTGTCGGTACGCTTCCTTCTATATATATCTTCTAAACACCTTCTTGTCTGATGCTTCTTCGATCGTGACTAAACTGTCTTAATCAGTATTCATGTGAGGTTCTGGCAAGCCTGCCTTAACCCTAGTGGTTCCTTGTTGTTTAGCTTACAGCAGTGTCGTTCTGCATCCTGATGTTCTTCCGTGATCCGGGATCTCGTCTTTGGGTTTCGTGTATACTGTGCCCTTCTCTTGATCCGTTGTCTGGGATCTTTATCTAGGCTTCATATGCGTTAAGCCCTTCTCTTGATCCGTTATCTAGGATCCTGTTCAGATCTTTTGATCTAGGGTTTTATCAGTGTTCTTGATAACACTTCCACTATCTTATCTGTATGCACTTGTTGTGCTGCGCTCTCAGATAGGCGTTGGAACGATAAGATTTGCATCGAATCGTGACAGTCTACTATACTTTTTTCAATTCATTTGCCAACTCTAAGCATCAATTAAAGTCATTTCAGCAAAGTATACTACAGTTAAAATACATCAGGATATAATACATGAACACGAGCGAGAGTTTGGGTCCACAGTGATATGATATCAGGGTCTCCAGCACTGCCAAAGATGTGAAAATAAACTATACAACTCAGTGACTTCCTCCTCAGTGAGAGTACCAGTTGGTAGCTGAACAGCAACTTGACTAAGATCAGGAGGAGGTCCAGTCCTGCCTACCCAAGAGCTTGAGCCTTCTCCCATTAGGTTATTTTGGCCTGCGACTGAAGCACACCATTATTACAGAGTCCCTGCCAGTCAATTCCATACACCTCTAATTCCTCCTCATTGAGATTCTCTTCTTTTGGAGGGAGCTGATCACTGTGGACACCGTTAACATACATGTCAAAGACAAACATGTCAGTTGGTGAGTGGTCGGTTGAATTACGGATCTGGATTTGGTACTGGTTCCATGCCTTGGCAAAAAAGGCAAGTTGGGTGTTTATAGTGTCAAGGAAGAGGAAATGCAGAAGCCAAATGGAGGCAACATCGTTGATATCAAGCCCATATCGGATTTCAAGAGCAGTGAAATTCTCAGTCCAGGTCACACTGACCTCGGCAGTTATGTCAACCCAAAGTCATTCAATACGAACATTATGAACACTTCTATTGAAAATAATGTAAAACAAATAATTTGATAGCAGTGTTGGGCAATTACCTTCCCCAGATATATGACCCTCTATGAGCTCCACGATGGGCCTCCATCCAGGCTGCAACATGAAGATTTTCTACACCATGATCCCTGCACATCCTGCATCCTGGATGGAACACCATACACGCGAGCTCCATTGAGGAATAGCTCTAAGACGGTGTCAGCTGTATTGTTGTTACTCACACAGAGGCCAGTGATAAGATGGGAATAGCCATCAATGAGACCATGAATAATGGTTTCCCATCAGATTAAACCTATATTTCAAAGCCATAAGAATGATTGAAATGGAGCAAAAAAAAAAAGCTTACCATGCTGGCCATCATGATGCCAGAGGGAGTTGGGACCTGGGGCATAATATTCTCAATGACGAATCTGTATACACTCAAAAATTCGGCGCACTGGATCGATCCGTAGAAGTGATTGGCAGACCCTTTCAGTGGGAACACAATGACCGAGATGGCGCAGCATTCCATTAAGCATGCTGAGACCTGCACGCGAATAATGGGTGTGCAAGCGGAGTGTTATATCCATGTCAGACAAGAACCGGATAAATCAGCCGGTTGTAAGGAAGGGCGGCCGGATGGCCGGACAATGGACGAATAGGACCAGATGGATTGGTCTGGGTGTAAAGTGATACCATGAAGGTGAGCAGGTACACCAACTAACTTGGCAACAAAGTCAAAAGAGGATAGAAGTCGGATGACAGAGCAATGCGAGGGCAAAGCACATTAATTATCAACTGAAGATATATCCAGAGTAATTTACGTATTTATAGTAAATACAGAGATAATCTAAATGTAGATAGAAGTAAGGTAAAGACAATAAGTATTGCTGAAGACAACGAAGACAATAAGAGAGAAGTATGTGTGCATAAGTCATAGGATCAGAATTTGGGAAACACTCAGTAATCCTTCATTGCGTAAAAACCCTGAAGGTGTGTGTCAATGGACAAGACCGGACACATCAGCAAGTTAGTTGGACATGTGCCCGATATACGGACAACACATCCAGATGGATGGAGGAACAGATCTGAGGATCCAGGAACAGACGGATGAAGCGTCCGGATGGGCTGAACAGTTCCGGATGTGCATGAGCGTAACATAGAGAAGAAGCATGTCCAGGTCATCATCTGAGATTTCAGATACAGGACCAGTAAACGAAGTAGTTGGCTGAGATGGAGGAGCCAGATTTTCGATTCCAGGAGGCAACTCGCCAGCAGCTGGGATCAGAAGATCAGGATCAAGAATACAAGATGTGCTGTTGCTTCGCTTGGCTGGTGTTCGTGGGAAGATTTGTGCCACTGTATTGGGCAGCACCACACAAACAGACATTCTAGGATGGCAGGCTCACATATGACAGCACATCAGTAAAGGACACATGTAATCGACTTCAGGAAAAATTCAACAGTAACAGTCATTTTCTATTGCATGACTATCTACTACATATAAATATACTGGTAGGCAGGAGAAAGGAAAGGGGCAGAGTTGAAGGTAAAATCCAGAGATAAAGATTTCCCTACCACCTTAATCCGCATGGAGAGTCCTGCATAGGTGGGTTACACTATCAGTTGAACTTTCAAATTGTTATTATCTCGGTCAGCAGCACACCTTTAATTAAAGGGCCATCGCCGCAAGAGCAAATCAGGGAAACCCTCACCAAAAAAAAGTTATTCAATTGAAACCTGTCAAAGAACCTGGATAATTGGTGGCAGAGGCAAGGTGTGACAGAAACTCAGACTCACAGTGAAGCACAGATTCAATTGGAAAGAAATGGACCAATATAATCCGTACCTTGCAGGCGCCTAGATTTGTTTTTGCTGGTTTCTTGAACATTGCAACATTGAATTAGTGCATGTGAGGGGGAGGGAGGTGGGGGCAAACCTGAGGAAGGTGTGATAAGCCGACAACTTGGATGGTTGTAGCACACTGTCTCGCTGTGGAGGCGGTGAGAATTGAATTCAACCAAGGAATTACTTTTGATATCAAATAAAAGCTCGCATATTGATTTATTATTTGCACATGAATGGCAACTTGAACTTTGAATGAATTCACAAAGTGGCCGGAGGAGATGATTGGAATGAACAGAGGAAGTGGAGGGACAGGAGTGTATTCGGTGCTGGTCTATACCCGTTAAAACGGTGAAACGGCGTAACATGAGTGCGCGGCATCTAGAGCTAATTTTGCGATTTCCTATGACCAGTATTTATACAACGGGAAGCAACTAGCACTTCTGTTGTTACTAGCACCCTAGCTAGTACACAGACCACTTGTTAGGTGATATAAAGGAGAGTCAGAGCGAGCCCTAACTGCTGACTGTAGCACGAGGCTACACTAGTGTGACGCGCTAGCTGCTAGCTGAGTGTACAAACAACCAGGGATTAAACCACTGCCTATACATTCATGAGACATGACCTAGGAGACTCTAGTAGTCCAGAGATGACTTGGGACGGCGCTAGCGTGGGTCTAGCAGACGGATATCTACGATGGAAGTGCAGCTAGGGAACTACGCCTTGAGCTAGGAAGCTCGGCGCGGTAACCGGTAGTACTATCTAATCTCTAGATAAGCGACTAGACGGCAATAGGTGGAACAACCCGACTAGCGACCGGCAAGGGCTTTGACAAAGACATACCACGACATAAGAGATGAGGAAACACGAGGCTAGTGCCCGATCTGGGCAGCTAGGGCGAAGGGAATAGCAAGCAGGCTATTGGAACGGAGCTAGGGACGATCGTACAGCCTGTACCGATGACCGGAGGGTGGATCGACGTTCTGACCAGCAAACTATGACCATTTGATGCTGGTTGCAACACTGCGTCGCCTAGATATAATAGATCGACGCTCTGACAGAGTAGAGATAACCTAGATCACTGGCTACATCGCCGGTTGGTCCGGAAGGGGTGCTCGGCATAGACAAAGGGCTGAGGATCCAGTGATATACCCATGGTTGAACACTAGCCGGTCAGCGAGGCTGACCTGGCATATACCAAACCAGTCCCAAAACCAAATGGCAGTCGTCTCATTGGCTGACCGTATTTCTTATCATCTAATATTGCTTATTGTATTATTCAGCTCACTTTCACATGTAACTCGAACCTAGTAGTATAAAAGGGAGCGCAGAACAGACTAGGGTCTAAGAACATTACGCCCCAGACTTTGGACGAAGCTGGTGCTAGTGGACTCAGGCTGCTAGTGGAGGTTGATACCGAACTTCACTTGTAGTAGTCTTTATATTGGAATCAGTAAACTGTGGACTCTGGAAACATCGAGTGACTAAGTTGAGGGTTTCGTGTTGTTGGTCCTAGACCTCCACATATAAAACAAGGGTGTTCTCTTCGAGACCCAGCTGCAGTTTGCGCTAGTGACTTTGCCTTCACCCCGACAAGACGGAAGCTCTGTCGTAGTGTGTTGGATCGCTTGCTAGGTGGATTGTGTGTTGACTTGAGCCCACTAAGAAGAAGACGGACTAGGTGCCCCCACCTCTAGTTTGGCTATAACTTGTCAGTTACTTCGCCTTCACCCCGATATAGACGGAAGCTCTGTTGTAGTGTGTTGGGCTGCTAGCTGGACGCTTGTAGTGAGCTAGTGCCGATAAAAGCGGAAAGGTTCCTGTTCTTGGTTAAGGAATAGGTCGGCGGTCAAGGAGAGTCTTGCCGTTTGAGGATTGAAGTCCCTTGTTGTTAGCCTCAGTAGTCCTTAGGGTTGCCTAAGGCGAGGATTTTCACAAACTAAATACTCTGCCCTGGTGTTCTCGACCTAGCGGTCCAGACATCTTGTATCCACCCCATATAAACACACCCCCAGACCATCTCTAGGTTCCTAGCAGTGTTGTTGTTGGCGGTTGCATATTGCTAGTACGTTGTAGAGTGTGTTGTTAGAAGCCTATAAATCAAACTTGTGTTTGTTCAAACCTGCTGGTCGCATACTACGGCCCGGACCCGAACTCACAAAGAGAAGCACTTAGATCTTTGGAGGTAGATTGGTTGTGGTTGGTTGTTTTGGGTGTTTGTTCGCAATACCTATCAATTAGCTATTCCTAGTCATATAAGAAGTGCACCGTTTCAACGGTGCACCAGGGTGCGGCTGTGAAATCTAATGAAATCAACTAGAGAGTGAAGCGAGCTAGTCACTAATCACAATCCAACCAAAATCAAAACAAAACACTAATCCGATCCTAATACTCGTGTGTGTGTGTGTTCAGGGAGGTAGGGTACGTATCACCCGTCAAGAGGGTGTGCAAAGGTTGTATAAGGCTCTGTTTCAATAGCAAACTATGCGTTCTGAGCACGGTTATGCAGGGGTAGCAGGGACTTCACACCGACAGTATATCAAGACTCAAGTAACCCCTTGACTGGTCCAAAGTGTTCAGTTTCCTTGTGAGCGTCAGACCCTAGCACTAACTGGCAGCTAGCCAAGAAGCAGAATAGGTAGGCAGACTTTCGGCGGACAGACACTTGACTCGTAACTCTCTTGCGAGAATGGCAGCAATCAACAAGCAGGTGCAGTTACGCAGATGGTGAGGGCGGGGCTAGTGTGCTCATGCTTACACTGCTGGCGGCCACTCTAGTTTGAGGCATGAGTTTACGTTCTAAACTGGCTCTTCACAATTGAATTGTGTGAGACCTAAGTCTAGCGGGTCTCTTCACCAAGGTTGAATGTGTAACTTATATCTAGGCAATGGTATTGTCCCATCAATGTCCCGTGTCTTACAATCTTTATCTGTGCGTCTTCACATCTCTGATATCTTTCCAAACAAATCTAGAGTCTACTATATTGCCCGTATATCCGGGGGGATAGTTTACTGGCTAATACAGAGTACACAGCTGGCTGTTATACATTTTAGAGAGAAGTAAAGGAGATAGACAGAATGAATAGGAACAGTAAAGGGTGGGAGCCCGAGTAGTAAATGGCCAATGGCGTAGAAGGCATTCTTAACCATGGGTATTATGACCTGTTACCGGGGCTAGTCCACATGTATTTCTCTACCACACCATAAGGTGTGCTTAGTTGTCTTGGTTTCCATCTTTCTGACTGAGCAAGTCAGTCTTTGGTCATTGCTGACTGGGCAAGCCCGTCTTAGTCAATTCCTATTCAACTTCTGTATCAGTGATAAGCCAGTAATTGGGCCATGGTTAGATACACGTAATTTTGCGTGTTTCTAATTGTGCTCATTGCTGAAACTGTTGTTTCTATGCAACAGTACTGGTTCCTGGTAGCTGTTGGGCGAACCACAGAGAAACGGGTGGACGTTCTAAGGAATTAGAACGTCCATTGGCTAGTATCACCCTGAAAACCGTAAGGGAAACGTGCAGCCGAATAATAAGTCAAGGAACTTCTTTTGACTTGTTTCCAACATTCACTTAAGCAACGGAAACGGGTCAAGGGAACGGGAGTTGGCAATGTGTTGTGTTGTGTTGAGACGCTAGAGGAGACGCGCTTGGTCACGAGTGTTTCGGTTGCCAGAGTTGCTGGTTTCCATCGAATGCGGATACACCGAAACAGGTGGTCGGCTATTCTGAGGATCCGGATCCCAACTCTAAAGGTGTTCCAAGGTTCTTTCTCAAGAACCCTTTCTGGGAAACCCTAGAGAAACGGGTATCTACCGAGACCTACAAAGGAGTATTATCAAGTTCCATGCTTGGAACCAAGGGGAGACTTGAGTTGAAGCAGAAACAGGTCGAACGAGATGCAGTGCCAATCTATCGGTGATCGACACACCCTCTGAATAATACAGGGGTGCTGCTGATGGGTTCCTGCCTCGTAATTGGCAAGGGAACATGGCGTGCTCGCAGTGGGAACCAATGGGAGGCGACGCTCGGAAGAACAACCGACAGAAACACAGTTAAAGAGGCGGATAAACAGACATTTGACTCATTGGGATTGTGTTTTGGGCTTTGTAACAGTGTCTTGGCAATTGTATAAGTATCCGAGGGTGTTTCTACGATGGACACAGCATCTTCCCCAGAACTAGTAGGCTATACGCTTGCACATTGGGTTGATCTGGGATCCTTGGCGAACGCACTCTTATAGAGTAGCACTATTAGTCGAAATCTTAATTGTTTCTGAATCATATATTATTCTGCAAACGCACTTGGGTTTTGCCTGGAAACTGTCTGAACTCTGAGAATCTGTTGGAACTGGGACTCTGTTGAAAGAAACATTATTGTTGTTTGCAGAGCGGGTTTCAGAAAGTACTGTCAAGGGAAAACTTTGGAAACGTGACTGCTGGCGTTGCTCAGAAAGTACCTCTTTAGGGAAAGCTCTGTGAATGTTCTTGGCCTATAAACTAGGGGCCTCACTTGAGTCTACGGGACTACTTTAAACTTGTTTCTCTGTCACTTGGACACGCACACACGCTGCGAAGCTATAAATCTATTTTGTTTGGAAACAATGTTTCCACTGTGTCTAGAAACACGTTCTACACAGCTTGCTCTACTGTCTCTTTGAGATACGAAACCTCTCCCTACAACCTTTACAAGGCCCTGTACTAGGGGCTGTAACTCGTCGGGATCTCTGGAAACGTGCATATATTGCTGTTTGATTTGTTTGTTGGTTGTTGGAACAATCTCTGGATTGTTTCTGTGCCGCTCTCGAGTCAAGTAGGGTTATTTGTGTGTTTTCTTATATAGGTTCTGTGTTTGATAGTCATCAGACTATTCAGAGGCCGTTGAAACGGCAAGTCAATAATTCTGAGTAGTTCCCTGATGTTTCACCTCCAGCATATAAGACAATGGTTTACTGCCACTGTCTATAGCTCAGTGTAGAATATCATAGTCAGGACATAACAGCCTTTTGGGCTGCCTTGTCAAGTCTACTCAATCCTTCATAGTTGGTTTGTTACACTGATTTTCGGCCATCAATAGTGTAGCCTACCACCCCAGGGAGGGTGTACGCTCATAATCTAATGCCTCACTTCTGCCCGCTAATAGGTTCAAAAATGAAATAAACACCGGTGTTCTCATGCATGTTTTGGTACACGCCCTATCACCGTGCTGATTGACAAAGGTCGGAAGAGAGGGGCATGCATCACCTCAATTAGCTGGAACTGAGCAGTGGACACTACAGTGACCCGTTTGTTAGACTGACAGGATCGGTCGGCATGAAAGTCTGAGGTCTTGGAAGATGAATGATAACCGGCCAGTCTGTTAGTGGCTGACCATGAGAGAAGTGATCAATCTCACCAGTGGTTAGTCATGGAAGTAGGCTTGAGGAGTGAGAGCTGCAGCCATAATGAAGTGGAAGGAGAGACAATTGAGGTCAAGTGAGATGAATGATTCAAATAACTGGATGACTGATGGCTGAGAGGTTCATCTAGAGTACTTCGCCCCAGGACTCACTGCCTGATGGTTGAGTCTTCCCTTTGTGCATGAAGACAGCAGGTGTCAGTGTAAAGACCTCAGAATGAATAACGAAGCAGCGCCCTTCAGTAACAATTCGGTGTATAGGGAATTCAAAGGTGAGTACAGGCAGAATGATCAGGGTTCCTTTATCCAACGTGGAGAACCAAAAATATGCATAATAGCCATGTTAGCAGATTGTCACTGTGATCCAATAAGAGGCGACACTTACCTCAATGAGCATTGTCTATTTGTGAAGCGATGAATAGACCTTGGAACCGTGACTGAACAGACTGTGTAAGTTGGATACTTGTAGAGTTGCAATCTAAATACGACCTGGGGGTAAAAGCGAGCTCAGCCCGTAAAATCTTTTTGTGTAAATACCTTCGAGCTTTTTATGAAATAAAGAGGGGGCAAGATGGAGCAAAAATATCAGACTCACCCACCCACAGGGTGGTCAGAGTACTTACAGGGTGCTCGGGGACTCTTTAAGTCCTATGAGGTGTCCAGGTGAGTTGTAGAGGCATGTGTGGAATAAAAAAGGATGAACGGAGCAACAGAGGGAAGCTTTCTGGGAGCAGATGATGGGGGTGACAAAGAGAGAAAGAGCGAAGAAGACCTTTCCTTTTGAACAGAAACTGACCGGCTGAAGGGAACTGGAGGCCAACATACATCTCTATGACCATGTGATCTTGAATTGGGACAGTCCGACCTTGATCTTGGGTGCTGCCATCATCGAAGTTGGGAACGAACTGCGAAAAAGGTGAATCCCAGCCACTGTGGAATACAGCTTGCATGAATCTTAATCTCCTTCAAAAAGATATCATTGCTGAGATCCTTGCCATCCCCATTGTGTTTTGTCTCATCAGTGTGGAGATAGCTTTGCATAGATATCTCAGAATCTCACAATACATCACTGTTTTAGGTTGGTCGGCAAATCAATGTAAAAAAGGTGATGATGACAGACAAGTAGGCCTGGTACATGAAGATGGGTTTGTTGAACTCGCCCCAGTGGTGTAATAAGGACCTGGTTCACTTTGTATTCCATGATGAGATACCGGAGCCACTAGCATTGAGTTCTTTGGATGGAATCTCTTGGGACCTCGGGCTGTGCATCTTGTTGGCGAGATGTTGCAGGGTGACACTTGAAGGCCAGACAGACGACATAACTTTGGCCTGCTAAGAGTCAAGTGCAGCCTGGACAGCTGGGGGGATGGCTGTGCCTGCTGGGACAGCAAGGCCTTCGGCCCATAGGACACAGACGGCTGCAGGGGAATTAATATTCGAGAATAAATCGGTCAAGCATGAGTATGCTTACCAAGTAGGGGCCACTGACCCCATTTTTTGAGGTCTGTCCATGTCGACCAGAACTGTGTTTGAAGCATCACTCTGTACTTCCATTCAGGATGTATAAAACTCAGTAGACCATAACACTAACCCGCCAGGCATCGGGGAGCAGCACATATTTGCAATCTGGGCAGTGTTTTTGCAGGAATACACCAAGGGTTGCAACAAACAGGCAGAGAAGTTGGGGAATGCCGGGCGCTTGCTGCTGGCCATGGGAGAACAAGATCGAGAATCTCATTGACAAAGGCAATCCATGATACAACCATCAGGCTAGCATAAAAAAAGAGGTGAAATATCAGAATCACAGAAATGGGGAACAAATGAGCTTACACCCAGCCCATGCTTGAGGGTATAGGGCCCCCCTTTAGTAAATCAGCACCAATTTTTTTGTGATGCAAAAGAGAGCAGAGAAAAGACTCACGGCAGGTGCTACCTATCTGAACACCAGCCTGGCTGGCATGAATAGAAATATTCATGCATAGTAATAGAGAATATGTCAACCCAAAAGGGATGTAGACATCTTCAGCATTATCGGCTGAGCTTTACTTGGCCCAATATGGTGTGTTAGTCAAGCTCATCCCAGGATGAGTGTGATGTGACACAAAGCATTCTGCCGCCATGTCATCTGAGTAGAAACCCCTGTTCTCAGCTCCATGTCTGTGGCTTCATGTGTCAGTCACAACAGTACCCTTTGACTACGATGCAGCCACCACCATCATTGCCAAACACTTCCAGGTATCCAGTTGAAGTCGAGGAATGCCGGGCGCTTGCCACTGGCCATGGGAGAACAAGATTGAGAATCTCAATGACAAAGGCAATCCGTGATATGACCATCAGGTTAGCGTAAAAAAAGAGGTGAAATATCAGAATCAGAGAAATGAGGAACAAATGGGCATACACTCAGCTTGTGCTTGAGGGTATAGAGCCCCCCTTTGGTAAATCAGCACCAATTGTTTTGTGATGTGAAAGAGAGCAGAGAAAAGACTCACAGCAGGTGCTACCTATCTGAACACCAGCCTGGCCGGCATGAATGGAAATATTCATGCATAGTAATAGAGAACACATTGACTCAAAAGGGATGTAGACATCTTCGGCATTATCGGCCAAGCTTTACTTGGCCCAACATGGTGTGTCACATCACGCTCATCCCAGGATGAATGTGATGTGACACAAAGCATTCTGCCGCCATGTTGTCTGAGTACAAACCCCTGTTCTTAGCTCCATGTCCGTGGCTTCACATGTTGGTCACAACAGTACCATTTGACTACAATGCAGCCACCACCATCATTACCAAACACTTGCGGTATTCGGTTTCTTGCACCACATCACTTGGAGACACCATTGTATCAATGTAGCTGGAGCCTGAGGAATTGCACCCTTTTATGAAGGCAGTGTCTACCTGCAATACCTGGCTCTTGCATCCCCCTGTTCCCTAAGATCTTGATGACCCCCGGATCCAGTGTGGGGTGATGCAGTGGGCTTGGCAAACCGAATGTAACCTGCCTCTGAATAATTACACGTGGGTTTAAATTTCCTGCCTCATGTCTGCTCTATGTATCAAATCCGAATTCATCATGTCCCAAGACTATTCTGTGTATGTGTACACTGTTGCTAGAGCATATGTTTTTCTGACCTTGTAATCACAGTTCAGCACACAGGGATGACTGCTTCACAGAGTTTTGCCTGTCATGGACTGTAGATCACAAGGTAGATCCACCAAAACCAGCTCAAGAGGCAGCTGTCCCAGCTATGGCTGGTGTGGCCACCTGCCAGCAATCCAGGCAGTTTCACTTGACCCAGACCCTGTATCTGGTGGTGCTAACTTTGTTGATGTGACAACTGAAGGTCAAAGTTGAGATGGCAATGGAAACTCTTATTGCTTTTCACCTGAAGAATTTGCATGGCACAACCTGTGTTTGTGGTGCTCACACCTGTGCGGCCACAATATGTTTTGCATCCCACATCAAAGCAGCCTTCGAAAAAGCACAGCTGGGTCTTTCAGTGGAGTTGCACACAGGGGTAGGCGAAGGTGGTGAGTAGATAAAAACAAATGTATGCTTGAAAATGCCTACCAAAGTTTGAGTTCTTGTGAGGTTAGTAGATCAAAACAGTATTATTCAAGTACAACGTCTCCCAATCTCATGGTATCTGGTAATAAAATAAAAGCAGCAATTTTGAAGCAAAACCAGGCTGATCATATAAGGAGCAGATACATAACATTAATGGATAATTTTTTTTTGCCATATGGGAGAATTGAACAGTCACCAGGTTGTTCCCCCATGTCAACCTTTACCAGTATTAACGTAGGCAATCTAACCAGTAGACCATCATGGAATTCAAAGCCATCTTCACAACTGCAGTGGCACCAAGCTCAATTATATTCAGTGACACAAAATTATTGTCCAAGTTGAGCCTGGGGACCATCATTGTCCATCCCGGCTGACAGTACAGTGGGGCAGTGTCTCCCACCATGTTCTGTCATTATTCAATGGGATGGAACATTAGACGGGACAGCCGCTGACAGTGAGCAGACGGCCAGCCAGCAAGTAAGCTCAGGCCTTGTCCAGTGTTAAAGCAAAGCTATCCTTACGGATTGACCATCTTAGTAGTCCCAGGTCTCTACTTTGGTATCATGGTTTTCAGGCTACACCGGCAGCTGGTAGTCATAATTGGCAGGAGAATAGATGACTTTCAGGAAGGGCAGGGAAATACATAAACAGCAAGAAGTATATTTGATTAGTAGTTACGACTTGAGTCCAAGATTCAATATGTACAAGTATGGCATGTGTACAGGGACTGTTGGGCAAGGAGTAGTAGACAGTGTAAGTCACTGATGAACCAGATATCAAGAAAAAAACTAGAGTAGCAGTTATCTAGAGTATAGAATGTCCCCCAATTCTTGCCAAAATTTCGACCAAAAGCCAGTGCTCAATAGCCTGCTGGAGGGTGAAAGGCTCAGTGTTGTTGCCCTCATGATCATGAGCAGGATAAGTACAACTGCACAGGTCAACAAGATAGGATGCTAGCAAGGGGCTGGTGATTACTGGTATAAGTGGTAGCTCTCAGGGGAGGGGCTGCTCCAAGCTGTGGGGCTGGCTCTGCAGCTGGTGCAACAGAGGCTGGCTGGGAGGCTACCTGAGAAGCTGGGCCTCCAGGGGCAAATTGCTGGGCCATTGTGCTGAGGAACATGAACATGGTGTTCAGATCTAGGTTGTTCATGCTATGTGCATGTTAGAAAGCAAAGTTACAAGAAAGATCGGGTACTTGCATTGCAACAAGAGAGGAGATAAAGAGTGAGGTAATGAATAGGCAAAAAGACCTATGGTGTATCGATAAACAGCAGTGACAGGAAGCAACCGAAAGAGAACTTACAGATACAAGTGCAAAAGCTGGTGTAAACTCAACTAAGCAGTGAACAGGAGGGTGAACAGTCTAAACTTACCTGTGTGGAACATGAAGTTGCTGTTTTATATAGTCCGACCTGCTATTCGTGACAATTCGACAAAGGATTCTATGGACGACCATGGTCAACCATGGTTGACCACAGCCAAACCATAGTTGATCATAGCCGAACCATAGTTTACCATGGTTAACTATGGTCATCATAGCCGTCAACCATGGTTGACCACAGCCAAACCATAGTTGATCATAGCCAAACCATAGTTTACCATGGTTAACTATGGTCATCATAGCCGAATCATGGTAGATAATAGCTGAACTATGGTCAACCATGGTTATTGATGGCTTTTCCAAATTGGGAAATCACCTGATCTGAGCCTCGACCTCCAACCTCAATCTGAGTAAAACTGATATAAACCAGGGCTAATAACCTTAGACCTCAACCTCAATATGCCTATTTTGCTACCTCAGACCCTGGTAATGCACCAAAACCTTGACTTCAAACCTCAAAAAACACTCAAACCTCAGACTTCAACCTTAGACCCCAACCTCATACAGTGTAAAACCTCAGCTCTTGTTCTCTAAAATACTGTCCTCAAACCTTGTTTCTCGTCTGCATATTTTTTCAACGATAAAAAAGGTCATACATGTATTGGACATAGATAATTGAATCCCAAACTTCAGCAGCCCCACTTCAGTGACGATCCCAATGGCTTCAGTGAATCACTGCACCGATTCGATGCGGCAAGTTGAAGGTGCACAGTCTTGCACCTTTGTCTTGAACATTTACGCCTTTCACTGGGGTGTGAGAATGATGGCTTCTTCTGAACCACGGCTCTGGACACTACACCTACTGTACGATTTCAACCAAGTATTCACCCATTGTGACCTGTGACCATAAGTATTCATTTGCCATCAATTCATTAGCGGGCAGGACCTGTGAACCCAATTCCAAGTGTTCGTTTTCAAAGTATTCATCGAGATTTGTGTGCGCAACACCAGGCACCCTCACAAGTGTTCGTTTGTCGAGTTGATGACTCCAGATTTCCCCTTTGGCCTAAGGACGGATCGAAACTGACAATCAATTCTCTTGAAATTTTCTTTGCACACAGTTGGCAACATCTACACTATGGCTACATTCAACAAAGCTGACTGGGTTGCTCAAGGCAAAAAAAATACCAAACATCCCCCCTCATGTTAAATGCGCCTGTGGGGCTGAATTCCAAATGCCGGTGCCAATCGCATCAAAGATACTTCCAGATGACAGCATTTCACTGAATGTGCTCCTGGACTTCACCCTTCCACAACCGATTGTCTCTGTGGAGAGAACATCAGACCTCTCGGCATACATCAGTAAAAGCACTCCGGATATAATCAACGCATCTGCCATGCTTCAACTGCAACACCTTGACATGCCTCCCATGGCTGTGATTCGGTGTCTCTCTATTTATGTACGCTGTGCTCAATAATAGCGTGAAAATGATCCTACCATGCCCACGGGCGCGGATTTGGGGAGAAATTTTGAAATTTTAGTCCTCAAAAAAGTTTATTCGGCCAAGTATTTGATGGTCCCAGTGACCAGTGACATATTTACCAAGTATTCGATTCATCAAGCGCTGTGACCCGTGACCAAATACTCGGTTGAAATTGTACAGTATACCCCTACACTGACGACAAGAGGATCTTTGAGTTGTCTCCCTTCTGTAAGGCAACTGAAGATTATCTGGCTTTGTCTCGCAAGTCCCAGAAACACGGCGGAATTGAACTAACTGGGCATGGTGCAGCCCTCTGGACCATACTCGAGAAAGATCTTGCCACTGAGAGATGGGTAACATAAATCCTTTTCATCATGGATCTCTGCTAATCCAGACTAGTTGGAGTTTGAGAGGTTATGGCCGCAATGCCTCAAGATGTCATACGCCTGGCATGGATAGTAATCCTCGATGCCCTGTTCATCCATTTTGCACACAAGGGCTCCCACAACAGCAATGCCTTGGCTCTCGAAGTGCTCTTAGATGCCCAACATCAGAACTTTGAGGCATATGTGCATTACCTGATTAATTCTGTGTAGTCATTGCTGAAGTTGAGGGCACGCAGCTCTTCCCTCTCCATGACTACTTGTTTGTGGATGATCTTGAGACACGGGAAGCAGATATCCCTTCCCTAGTAGATGAGGATGAAGACGATCTGATGGATGGATCGAGTGCGGACATGGATGAAATTCCCAATTTCAATCATAGTGCCACAGCACCTTCAAGCAGGCCTTATATTCCGAAAGAGTCTGTGCCCCTTGAAAATGCGGCAGAGGAATGCCTGCAATTTGGTTCCAGCACATCTCGGTATTCTTCCGGCCTATCGCTCAGCCAAAAACTTCCAGCAGAGTCCCAAGGACATCATTAACGACTACTGTCAGATGAGAGATCTCCCTGTGCGAGACTACATGTCAGAGTCGTTCCAGGAGACTTTAAATGTGGGTGTTCTTGCATGGTGTTGGCTTCCATCTGATCTTTAGCTACCCAGTCTTCCAGCTTACTTGCCAGACTACATGAAATCTGTGAACTGGGAAATCTTTTGAAGATGTCACACCCTGATGTCAAGAACAGCTTCCGTTTTCATAACTGGAAAATCAGCTATGCCCAGATCATCTGTTGCTGGACATCTGCTACCATTACTGAGGAGGAATATGAAAGGGTAAATCTTCGCGTGAACCCTGTTAAAGCTGCTGGTGACGAACCCCTAATCAGCGAAATCTGAAAGAAGTTAAAGATTATCAGTTTTCTGATGACAACACCAAAGAGCTTTTTAGGTTTATCAGCCGCAAGAAAGAAATGCATCGCTGGGGTTACAATCTGTTTACAGCCTACTTCCTGCCTTCCTTAGACTAGACTCTCTGTTGTGATTCATGAGACATCAGCACACCGGGAGCTCATACACCGTGTTAAAACTGAGCCGTTCCATCCACCCATGCCTCCTATTCCTCCAACACCATATTCATCCTCCCTTCCCATCATTTCCTCTGGCAACGCATCTACCTCGAAGAAGGCCACTGAGTCGATGTGTGACTGTGAGGAGCTGTTGAGGGCTGTGGCACCAAGCAGCAAGAAGGCCCATCATTTTCATAGGGTGCACCAAACCAAAGCTGCAGCTACAGAGCAAGAGAGGAGGGACACGAGCAGTGTTCAGATGGAGGTGCTGGGAGACAAGTTGCTGCCTGAAGAAAAGGTGTCATGCAGGGTTTGCCGGGACAAGAAGATGGATGAGCACTGTGTTCACATACTTGAAGTTGACAAGCATCCAGAGCATCCAGATATGGCGGATCTCGTAGGCGCTGTGTTAACCTGCACTCCACCAGATGACCATTTGTAACCCCTGCCTCAAGTGTGTCTGCCTTTATACTGTTTGCACTGTCTTCTCAAAAAATTTTAAGCCTCAGTGTTGCGATGGAACCACTCCTCCTGCTTGGGATATACACTTTGTCAACCTGAAGGATCTTGGCCTTACATGGGCGCGCCCTCGACCGGAGACCTTCAAATGATGTGGAAAAGACATTACCAGATTCATTATAAGAAGTGATGGGAATATTGTGAGTTTCTGAAATCTGTGTGAAGTCATTTCCAGGCTGAAGCTATCTCAAAGTGGGTGGGGTTTGTTATCAGGCAATGTCGGAGAAGACTCTTGAGCTCGTGATAACCAACCATTGCAGAGGAACGGTTCAGGGTGTGCAGCGGCAGGATACAATGCAGGCATAGGCATATGGGAGCATGACTGCTGCTGGAGCGTGTCAGCCCATGGGAGGCATTAAGGGTGATGTCTATGGACCTTATGCTTGTCGCCATGGAGACACCCCCCGATGATATTCGGGCTCTTTTCCGGCATCCAGCAGTAATGATTTATCCAAGTTATACATTTTACTAGCTCACAAGTATGCAGGTTTCTGATATTCTTGTTGAAATCGGCACCTCTGCTGTCCCTTCACTAAGGTCTGATGTTATTACCATGACCAACATTGATGAGGTTACCAGGATGGGCAAGCATGGTTTGACATGTTTTTCATGCACTAATTCCATTAGTGCACTTCACGAGGATCGCAATATTGGTCTTGAAGATGTTGAAGAACACCACAAAAGCAAGGATTGTGAAGGGGGGTGCTATCCCTGTGCCCAGCTCGAACAAACTGGCACAGACAAGTTGAGGCATGAGTGGGACTTTGCATATATAGGGGTAGGAATCATCATTGAAACCTGGCCAGATATGGTCTGGTGCATCTTGAAATATGTTTCCTGCCTTTCACTGACAATGGATTAGGTGCTTCAATGGATGCATCTGCCATGGCTCCATCATGCCAAGAAACAATTCCTACTACAGCAACAATGCCATGTCCTTGGGAATCCATCCAACCAAGCGGGAGCCGCAAATCTAGCCATTGCATATAGGAATATATTTTTTGATTCTACAGAAGCACTACGGAGATGCCATGTTTAGTTTGAGTGCGAAGAATGACCTTAAAGAAATGCTTCAGAGAGCAATTGAGGCATATGTCTCTGGCTTTCAAGTTTGGTGGCAGTCTGCTTGTTGTGAATAGCAGTCATCTCGTCCAGGAAGAAGTTGTAGCTATGGTAGGTTGAGTGACGGATGGAAATAATAACGATTACCTCATCGAATAACAGGCATCTCCTGAACAACATTCTTAAACCTGCCAAACCAAACATTTGCCTGCTCTGCAGCTAATGAGTTAAAAACCCACTTGCCATCCAGCCCAATAAGCTCCTGGAACAAGGCAGGGTTACAGTACATCTGGCAGAATATATTGTTTTCCATGTGTTTGCATTTGAAGTGAAAAACACCGACTGGGAGTCCAACATTATTGAAATAGTGGTCATCACAGTGCTTGAGGAAGCTGCAGTTGTTATTGTAAAACATGTATGAGGGCATGGAGCCCGGATATTGTGGCGGGAAAGTTGCTTTGAGAAAGCTCTGGAAAGATGAGTCAGCTCAGATCTATGGTGGAAAGTCCGAATATATGTTTACATCAGAGACACCTTCAGATCCAAAAAATGTGGCTCATGATATAACTATGCCACAGCATCTGACGAACAGCTGCTCATTGTTTGTCCAGCCCCGGTGAAGATGCCCCTTCAGTTTGGGGTTCACAGCAGGCTCCATACCGGGATCTTGTTGTGGTTCCTGATGCAACAGGTCCCTGGAAATCCGCTCGCTCCAGCCAAGCTAGCTTGAGACACCCCGGTTTGGCGAAGGCAGGAATGAAGCTGGAACATGGCTGTATTTTTCTGTTCTGCAGCCATTTGGAATGCCCAGTGTGTTGGTTCGGTACATGTTCTGAAACCAGGTTCTGCCGGGGTGTTACAGCCATGTACACAGCACACATTCATAAGGTCACGATGAGAGTGACAATACTGTAAGAAGTCACTCAGTCAAGCACAAAGTTGGGTGAAAAGGCTGAATTGTATGTAAACTACTACAGCCTTTTATACTATGCAAATGAGTCAGTATGAGTCATTAAAGAATGAGTCATGAAAAAATATGAATGAGTCATAATAAATACTGAGTCAGAGTCCCGGCTCTGACTCGGTTGCCGAGCCGCTATTCCAACACTCCCCCTGGCGAGTGCAAACCATAAAGTATCAGTAATAGTAATAACCAAAAAATGATAAGGAAGTGACACGTAAGCCTTGACCAGAGAAAGAGAAACCAAAACTCCCCCTCGAGTCAAGCACCTCTGTTCTTTACTCAGTAAGCCCAAGAGCGCGAACAATGGAGAGTTGGGTGTCGCGAGGAAGAACCTTGGTGAAAATATCAGCAAGGTTGTTGGTGGATGTGACGTGCTGGATGTTGATGTCGCCAGCTGCAACACGTTTGCGAATGTAATGCTCGCGAATGTCAATGTGCTTCACACGTGCATGGCCCTTTGCATCCCGAGCAAGTGCAGCGGCACCCATATTATCGCCATACAGAATGGCAGGACGTTCCTGAGGCATGCGTAGCTCCTCTAGGAAGCTGTACATCCACATGGCTTGTTTGGAGCTACGTGTCAGTGCGATGTACTCTGCCTCCACTGTGGACAGTGCAACTGTAGCCTGTTTCTTCGACGACCATGAAACTGGACCACCTGACATCATGAAGACCTCTCCAGATGTCGAGCGACGGGTATCCAAATCGGCTGCAAAATCCGCATCAAACCAACCCAAAGGACGAATTCCCGTCTGAACTCCACGGCGGTATGTGATCTTGTAGTCGAGAGTCGCGCTGAGGTACGCGAGGAGATGTTGCACGGCTTTCCAGTGAGCAAGACCAGGGTTCTGCAGAAAAGCAGCTAAACGGTTGACAGAGTAGGCAATATCGGGTCGGGTGGTATTTGCGGCATGCTGGATTGATCCAACAGCCTCGCGGTATGGTTTATCAGCCATAAAATCACAGTCGGAGGCCATAGCTGGGCATTGTGCGGTGGTGAGCTCAAGCCCTACAGGGAGGGGCGTGTACTTGGGGTTACAGCCTGTCATCCCATAGCGCTCTAGAACACGTTCAAGGTATGGGCGTGATGATATGGATATTGTGCCTGCTGCCTCGTCGTACTCAATTGTCATTCCGAGTGAAGTTGCCGTGCGTGGGACATCAGTCACTTCGTAGACAGATTTGATGCCAACTTGCGCTTCCTTTGCAGCAACCTGGGATGAAGAAATACCATCCAAATCATCGGTATAGACACCGATGATTGATGTGCCTGCGTTGGAAGATCTGATGTGAATAGATGGGTCGGCGCGCGAGCGAATCCAACCAAGCACAGCGAGAGATGATTCCAAGTGTTCAGCCCAATTTCTTCCAGACTGCATCATCCCGTAGAGGGACCGCTTCATCAGGCAAACCTTGCCCTCCTGGCCAGGTACAACAAATCCCTCGGGCTGGCGCATGTACACAACCTCCTTCATCTCCGAATTGAGGTATGCGCTCACAACATCCATCGCCCACATTACCCAACCCGGCTCGTTCACGCAAATGGCCCAGAGCATTCTCAACGATTCGTAGCGGACCACCCCTGCATACGTTTCGAAGAAATCCACCCCAGGAATCTGCTGAAATCCACGTGCGACAAGGCGTGCTTTCCATTTGATAATTTCTCCAACACTGTCATACTTCACTGCATAAACTCACTTGCAGGAAATGACATTGGCGCCGGTGGGAAGATCAACAAGCTCCCAGACTTCCCGGCCAACGAGTGATGCGTATTCTTTCTCCATTGGTGCCATCCATACTTCAGATTGCTGCATAGCTTCTTGAACGTTTGTTGGCACTGGTGAAGTGGACACACTGAGGGCAGCAGCCTCACGTGCACGGGCTCGAAGATTCGGTTTCTTTCGGCCAGTAGCCCAGTCAGAGCCAGTTGCTTTAGCAGCAGCCTCCTCTGCCTGAGATTGCATGGAGTTTTGGATTGCCTTCGAGGGTGCTGGAGGACGATTAGATCGGCGTATCTGAAGTGGCACAGGTGCAGGAACAATAGGTTCGATAGGTTCTGTGGCATCGGAATCTGTAGTTGGTGCAGGAGGAGGTTTGTTGGTCTCGGGTTGGACTGGACCAACAGGAACATGCAGATCCTCTCCTCCAGCTATCTCCACATCTCCCCCTGCTGGAGGAAGCGATCGGTGTCCAGATCCTTCTTCGAATATGACATCACGAGAGCTGATGAGTTTACGCTCTCCTGGAACCCACAGCCGATAGCCAGCGGTACCGTTGTAACCGACCATCACCGCCTTAACAGATCGTGGGTTTAGTTTTCCCCCCGCAGCTTCAATGGGAACAATCTTGGCATACGCTGTTGACCCATATGCACGAAGGTGAGAAACATCAGGTTTCTTCTTCTTGAACATCTCGTATGGGGTTTTGCCTCCTGCACGCCTTCTCGGGTGGAACCACTGGAGGTAAGTTGCTGCATCAAATGCAGTCGGCCACATGCTCTTTGGCAATCCAGAGTCAAATAGTAGACAACGTCCAAACTCGACAGTGGTACGAATGCCACGTTCACCAGGGCCATTTTGGGAAGAAGAATGTGGAGTGGTGACTTCAATGATGATTCCTGCTGCCCCGCAGAAATGTTCCCAAAGGTGATTAATCCACTCCCGACCACCATCGACTCTGATGATCCGCAGTTTCTTCCCAGTCTGTGTTTCGACCTCAGCTTTATAAAGCTTGAATGCCGCCAATGATTCCTCAGTGGTCTTGTGCGCCAAATAATATGTCCATGGCGCTCCCGAGTGGCCTTCAACAATGTGGAACATATAACGTTTGCCGCCGACCGATGTCACCTGTGCAGGACCCCAGAGATCAAGGTATGAGTGCTCGCCCACTTCCTTCTCCACCTCATGAACTCCATCGAATGGACGTCTTGTCTGTTTCCCCAGAATGCAGTCTTCACATAAGCCATCCATGCCGCCCTCGCGTACATGAAGGCCGTTGACATGCATCCCAGAAATCAATGCATCTAACCCTGTGTTGCCAATATGTCCCAAACGGCGATGCCATGTTCCCTTGTCTACAGGCACATCCCGAGATCTGGCAACACAAGCACTGACATTGTTGTTGTCAAATGCCAAGACATACATCCCATTGGAACGGAGAGCCTCCATGAATGGTGAACCATCTGAGCGTTTGAAAATGGCTTTCCCATTGCTGAACTCGACTCTGTAGCCTTTTGCGTCAAGCTTCGAGATGGAAATGAGGTTTGAGGTAATGTCAGGAGTGTGGATGGCGTTCAAAGTAATTTCCCTCCGCTGTCCTTCATATGTGATGAATTTCCGGACGGTTCCACTTGCTAAGATGCGGAATTTTGACCCCTCCGCAGCATTGCCTTCACGCAACTCTTCACAATATTCCGAAAAATCCTCGCGGCGCCAGAAAACAATGTTCAGTGGCACCTGAATCGACCACAGCAATATGGCTTCTCCCTGGTAAGGCCTCTGCCATGAATGCGGTCACAGCATCTGATGTTCCTCTGGTTCCATCTTCGTGATTCGAGTCCGAGTTGGAATCATAGCCATCGGACAAGTTGTTGATATCCTCAGGGACGTTCAAAGTGTGGCGACGATGCACTGCGTACCACCCAATAATGTCGAACTCTGTGTCCCAGATGAACTCACTCGGTATCAGTACATCTTTATCAATCATGTTGTCCATGATGATGTGCTCTGTGTCTGATGTCTGATAAACCAGGAATCACTGGTCCTCCTGGACATGGTCATCCCCAGGATATGGCTGTCCAGCCTGCAGGAAGGCCTCAGTCGCAATCTGTGCTGCTGCACGGGCCTCTGGAAAAACCAGGTTTCCATCATCTGAGTCATTGATGTCAAACTCAGATTGATGGGTGGAATCTACGAGTTCAAGCTCAGATGTGGAGATGGTGTCGATGAATTCGCGGGAGGTTAAAAGCACTGGGTAATCCGACTGGAGCTCGTTTGAATCATGCTCGGGAATATCAATGGTGATGGTTGCATCTGCAACCTCATTCCACACCATCAATGATTCGGGCGAAGCGAGAACCTCCTCTCCATGAAAGGTGACTGCCTGTACACCTACATCATCATAAACATTGATGATTGCTTCGGGAGCAGTCCACATGACCGCAGGATTTGTTGTTGCGGTGAATGCAAAAGTCTCCAGGTAATTGACTGTTGCAGCACCCGTAGGCCGCTTTCCCTTCCACCATGACGGCCATTGGCCTTCTTTCCCTCCCCCCGGCCAGAAGCAGTCGGCAATTGTGTGCCCCTTATGGCCAGGAGCATTGCACTGCGGGTTGGAGCAAATGAGATTTTTCCGAGCAGCACGGCGTGCGTCATGGTCATTGTACGTGTTGGCAGCAAGCGCGGGTGGTGGAAACCGGAGAGGTGGATGCAGGCACGCGGTTTAGACGATCAGTGTGCATGGTGACAAAGCTGATGACTTCCGCAGATGTGGTGAATGTGTGCAGAACAGGTACAACAGTATCCCATTCCTCTCCAAGAAGAGAAATAAAGATTGATCTGAAGCCTTTATCCTCGATTTTCGCACCCATGTCATTGGCAACCTGCCACAAGGTGCGAAGGCGGGAGACGTGTTCAGCCATCGGGGTTCCTGGAACCAGGTACGCGCTATGAAGGTCACGCAGGGCGTTAACTAGCCCCATTTCAGTGACATGATGGTGGTTGTTGTCAAGCAACTGCATCGCTTCGTGTGCGCTTCCATCCACCTTCAAGCCCAATCCAACCGGGTTCTTGACATTAAGAACAAGAAGTGCGGTTGCAATCGCATCGCGATGAACCCATTCATCGTAGGAAGGAGTTGTTGAATATATGCTGGTAGGTTCTGGTGGAAGCATCGTGGACTGGGCAGTCCCTCCAGCTGTCATCGGGCTGGGTTTCTGAATTGTGCCGTCGAGATATCCGCCCAAGCCACGGGCTTTGGCTAGGGCCTGGATCTTGGTTTTATAACTACTGTATCCGGTGCCGTCAAACTTCTCCCCGTCTGGGAGAAGCGGTACACCAGTCGAATTCGAAGTCATTATCAATATCTGCAACAATATATTGCCTAGTCAGTAGTCAAGTTCAATGTGAGCCAAGTATCCAGTGTGCGAGTGATAGAAGCAACAAGTAGGCAACGGGGGCCGATAACCTGTAAGAAGTCACTCAGTCAAGCACAAAGTTGGGTGAAAAGGCTGAATTGTATGTAAACTACTACAGCCTTTTATACTATGCAAATGAGTCAGTATGAGTCATTAAAGAATGAGTCATGAAAAAATATGAATGAGTCATAATAAATACTGAGTCAGAGTCCCGGCTCTGACTCCCGAGCCGCTATTCCAACAAATACAAGTGGTGTTGATTCAGAAGGGCTTCAGGCAGCCATGCACACAGCATGCATGCATGCGCACTGCAACACCGTTGTGTACCCCAGCTGACATATGATCTAACAGAACCTTAGCAAATGATGATAGATTTAAAAAAGCAGGAGCCTTACACCAGTTCCCATCCTCGCCTTGGTAAATCCTTGTGCAGCGACTGTATGTATGCGCCCATAATTCCTGGCCGGTGCCAACCATAATATAGTTGCACTTGGCGAGGACAGCATCCAATCTATGGTTTTGGAGCCCATGGTGAGGCAGACTGAGGGACAGGCCCCAGTGCGCCTTTTCCCTGAGTATGGCATGCAGAAAAAAATGCCTCTAACACAAGATCCCCTCCGAGTTCATCCTTGAGACGGGAGGCACTATGATCCTCGGAAGTGTGCACCAGACATAGATTGTATACTTTGGCGATACCCTTTGATGTTGAGCTTCAAATTAAATTAAAGATTTGCTTCTTAAGAAAAGGTGGACTCACTGGTTTGGACATAGTTGGGAGCCAAAGTAATGACACAATTCTTGCTCAACATAGCAGGATTCAAAGACGTGAATGTATTTTGGTACTTCCACAGCATAGTATTGACACTGCACATCTGGATTCTCTGCTTCGGAGACCGAGTGATTGTGGTAATAGCGGGTATGGCAACCTTGGAAAATTCAGTAATAAGTCTGAGAGTTCTGTCACCAGGGCAATATAGGGACTTTGAGAAAATTGGAATAATTCCGTGGTGCAAGGTGTACAGTCAGGCCTCAACCATACTCTTCTCACCAAGATTGGTATAGTTGCACTCTGGGCGAATGCACGCTGTGATCGGGGGCACAATCGATCGAGTACCTGGGGCAGCCAGGATAAACAAACAATTATAATGCACGGATTAGGTTGTTACCGAGTTTATGCTTGTGGCCATGCTGTTTGAAGTTGTTGTCCACAGAAGAAGAGTTCAAGTCCAAATAAGCCTCGTATGCCAGATAACTTAAGGCAGTCCAGATAAGCTGTATAATTGCTGGCTCAAGATCGAGAACCGAAGCTAGGAATGCTGCAGTAGGTGGCAGCAAAACGGCAGGGTGTGCTTTATTAGGAGGTACAATTTCGAGCCAGAGTCTTGTTGTCAGTTCAAAGAAGCGTTGAATGTGAAAGAATTGGAGGTCGTTTTGTAAGGAGGGATGTTGAAGCAGCCACTGGAGAAGTGAGACTGCAGTGGTCCTAGACATGCTGGTAGAGGGCAACCCAGTTAGTGACAACCATAACACATTCAAACAGACAAAGGCAAAAGAGAAGGGAAGAGAAGAGCCGAAGGGAATTGGTCTGTGAAGTCTGTCTGGCCTACTGTTCAAGGGAGCCCTTGAGTGAAAACCCTCCGCATGACACTCAAGCAGAACCTTTCCACATGAGTTTTGCAGGCTTTGTATACACCAAAGTGTTGCACTCAATTCCTCAAGAAGCTCTTTCCACATGAGCTTTGCAGGTTTTATATACACCAAAGTGCTGCACTCATTTCCTCAAGAAGCTCATACGACGGAAATTGTGTGGATGTGGTTTCCAGTAGTTTCAACTCAGGTTTCAAGTTCGGTGAAGGATTATGGTAGGAGGCAAGGGCTACATTGAATAGATGAAGGCAATAGATGAAGGGAATTGCTGTGGTGATTGATCAGCCACTGTATGGCATACACTATTTCCCTCTTTTCTCCCTCTTTATAAAATTAAGCCTGTCTGTTCATCTGAAGCCTTTTAAACTCCGCTCATTTCCACTGATGTCGTGCACCACAGTAACTGGCTGCCCGGCTTTGGAGTACTCTTTCCTGCCGGCACCTCGCCAAGAAATCCTTCGGCATCAACGGCATCTGACATTACCTTTCTAAGAAACTTTGCTCTGGCGCTAACATTGACAGATGGCTCCCACTGCCCTGAGACAAAGGCTGCCACAGTGAAGAAGTAGGCTGAAAACAGACATATTTCCTCGGGCGGAGTGAAAGGGAACCACGTGTCAACTCAACTCAATTCAATTCCATTAATGAAGTGTGAGATAATTTTGAATGTTATCTTGCTGCCAATAGGGACTTTCAAAGCTGCCATTTCATTCCACTTTTATTTCATTTCTATTTCGATGTCTCCAGGGCTCGAAATGCAACTCAACTCTGATCCTGACCGTCGAAATGATTTGAAATGGAGGTTCAGCAACTTCGGCACAGCGGCAGAGACGTAACTCAACCGAGTTGATGATCACACGATGCATCCACGGTCCTACTGGCTGCATTACGAGGTTTCACCAAAAAATATGGTGAATGCACATTTTCACCTTCTTTACCCGGTGCCTGGAACAAGGTACATAACTCTGGTCATCAGGACCAGATATTTACACAGGAAAGTATATATTCTAGAATTCAAATATACTGATAGATAGTAAGATGAGTTATAGCTGGTTACTCACATGAGTCTTCAGGCCCTCTGACAAGGTGTTCATAGTGAGATGAAGATAATATTGTGCAGAACATGCACCTGAAAAGTCCGTGAAAACCCAGTGAATTTCACGGAGTGGGGTTCCACAATGTAATTCTGCAATGTTTTTTTGCCTCCACTTTGTGTGAAGTTCACTGAGTTTTCAAGTGGAAACTCGGGAAAACTGGACCCAGTGAATTCATAGTCGCTTCATTTGGAAGTGGATTTCATTCCAAAAGTCCGTGAACTGACCCTGCGAAACGTTCCACTCACAGGGTTGAACTCAGTGAAAAAAAGTCTGCGAAAGTCACTGATTTTGCACAACTTTCACAGATTTCTAGAGTGAATTTGGGAGCAAAACCCCATGAAATGTCTCAGCAAAATTCACATGGTTCTGCAACCACAGTGGTCTAATACCGTGATCTTCCTGATACACTTTTTCAAAGTGATATGAGGGGCAGATTGCACAGACAGCTTTGAGAACATACCCCGGACTTGGAATCAAGAACGGACAAGTCCACACTCGACTGGCTGTGTAAAAGAGCACTGCGGGCAATGACAGGACTCGTGTCCATCAGCGCTTGCATCCGTTGTACCACGGAAACTTTGTTTGGACGGTGTCTGCATGCCAAAGTGCTGTGAACATGACTTCAGGAGGAAACAACAAAGCTTGTGTTGCCCCATATATTTTCGAGATCAGTACTCGCCTCGGTTTCCCCCTCACGGTTGGCATCCAGCAGACCCACGCCTGTCGCTCCCAGCTTCTCACGCTGATCACGGTAGCCCTTCTTGAGGCTGTGGTAATTCAGTTTGTATCTCTCCGACAGGGAGGTAACGTACCTGGCTATACAATTACCCATGGCAGTCGTAAGCGTTCCAAGATCCTCTGCCTCGAACATAGGCTCGGCAGGAGCTTCCGGCATGATGAACAGCGCCTGTGTGATCTCTGCGTGCAGGTCTGCCGGCTTTTTGCCTCCAGTCGGCATGGATCCGGGGGCACTTTTGACAAAGCCAAATGATTGCCGATAGAGCTGGCTTCCTTCAATGAGGGTGAGAAGCTGGTCAGTGAGGTAGTGGTATGCCTCCGATGCCCATCTGATGTTTTTCAGTTATTTTATACACCAAATACCGTAGAGTGACACGCACCGTACACTCGGTGCCTTTCTCGCCTTTTTGGTCATCTCCTTCGGCTGCTTCTCCTTTAACGGCTTCTTCGGTTGCGGGTTATTTTCCTTCCCCTTGTTCGATGCCGTACGGGCAGTCTTCAGCCTGTCTTGCAGACTTTCCTTGACAGACGGCATTGAAAAGAAAAATGACGAGAACTGTCAAAGTGCAATCACAGATCTGTGATACGGTGTTCAAACTCCACCGTGGTTGAGGCCGTTGTATGCCGAAATAGAGATTAACCGTTCTTTAAGATTTTGCTCGTTCGGCTGTGCTACTTCCCCATATATCCCCTTCTCCATTTGTGTTCCCTCTGCTCTTACTCTTGGATTAACCCCTTACATCCTTTCATTGCTGTCCGACAGAACCTTTTCATTACGAATGGCCACCTGACCTGTGTGCAGTCTTTTTTTGACAGGATGCAGTTGCTGCGACTCACGGCGCAGCTCGATTCAATGCTTATCACTGGGCCGGTAGCCCACATAGTCCTGCCGTTCATGGACATATAAAGTAGGTGCTTAATTTGTTGAACGGCGACTCCTCTTCCCCTGCAATTTGCTGCCCTCCAATATTCTTCTCTGGGAACACTTGCAGCCGACTGCGTGTACTGCCGGCTATCTTTTGGACTCGGATTCCACGGTCAAACCAAGACGTCACTGCTGAGATTCTGAGTCTCTGGCCTTTTCCAGTGGTGCCACCCCAATTTTGATGTTTCCTTTGATTTTGTTGGGTCTGTGGATCAACCCAGGTCAAGTCATTGTCTGTGCTGCAGCTGCGTTGAAGTCAGTGCACCTCATTCGCTGGGGTCGAATAACAGCAAAGATCTTTCTGGGTATCAATTGTGTTCATGCTTACCATTCGTTCTGAATCTTTTCTTTCTGTTCACCGGCATCCTTCTTTCTTCCACTTTGACCAATCACCCCATGCTCCATGCTCCTTTCTTTGGCTTTTGTCTGGCAGCACCCCTTGACGGGTTGACTCCCACGGTTATCATTCTCGCATGCAATCATATATAGTCAAAATACATTATCGGTTCTCTCGGGGTCGGCTGGTGGATGTGCAGACCTTTTCCGTGAGCACAAGATCGGGCACGCGTTAAGATAGGTTATTATGGCGGCAAATTGTGTCCCTTCAGCTGGCAGATCATTTCACGGCATTATATATTGGTAGCATGCACACAAATTTGAGTAATTTTGTTGTACCTCCACGGTACGACAAAGATGTGACCTACCGGAGCGAAGCGGAGGTACATCTTGTTGAAATGAAGTGAAATGGAGTTCAGCTCGGGGACATTGGTGGCCGTGAAACATAAGCGGCATGCCCCGTGGCTTATCAATTGATAAGCCACAGTGGCTTATTGGCAGCTTATGGCTGGCAGTTGGGCAGCTGTCAGCCGGCACACAACCGGCTTATTGGAGTCACCGGCTGCCAACAATCACTTGATTCAATCTAATCTTCCTGATATCAGATATGTCACAAGCAGCTGGGATCAGTTGTCACCGGCAAATTGACTACCCGGAATTGGCCCGAATCTCCGCGGCTGTCATTGGAGGTGATACAGTTGATTGTGGTGTGATAGAAATGTACTTATAACTATGATCTGTCGAGAATCCTTGTTGCTCTCACCCATGTCCTGCCACGCCCCACCGAAGAGGTACCTCTGCCTGTGTTCTGAATGCTCCAAGGTCACCCACATAGATGACACTGGGCAATCTATTCCTGGTGCTCTTGTCAGCTTGACTACACGCAAAGAACACAGGCGTAATGACTCTGAGGCCGCAGTGGAGGAGATGCCTGGAATTTCCGCAGATACAGGACCCCAGATTCCGGAACCACAGCCAACTACAGACAATACCCAGACTACTCTCCCAGCAAATGCTTTTCAAGAAGGTACAAATTTACGTCAGCTTTTGGAAAATTCTCTTACATACCAATAGTGATTGACAAAATTCGCATACTCTGCATGACACTGGGAGTTTGGTTGAATCTCCATGTTGGCATAAGCCGCGAAAATTCAGGGATCTTTCTAAAGGCAATACAAGTCATCATAGCTATAACTGTCAACCTCATCTTTCGAATTTTGCGTCGAGCTGGGTTGGATATAGTCCCACCAACCATAGATGTACCAACGGACATCCGAACTGCATACAAAAAAACTGGGGTGGAACCTGAAATCATCCGGATACCTTGCTGTCCTACTTGCTTCAAGCCATACTCGCTTGAAACACTCCCAGATGTTTGTGACTGGAAGAAATCTCCTAGATCTTGGCCATGTGGTACAGCATTGAAAAAGCAGGTTTCATACAGAATAGGAAGACCAAGAAAAAAAGAGCAAGATGGTTCCCAAATGCATATATGCTACACAGTCGTTTGAATCTTGGTTGCAATTTTTTCTTTCCAGACAACAAATTGAGGAGCATCTGGAGAAATCTTTCCAACAGGAGCAGACCAGGCGGAATAGCCCACAGCCTAACATTATGCGTGATGTGCAGGATAGCCCAGCCTGGCGGGGCCTTGGCAATTATCTGTGGACTCGGTATCATTTAGTGTTTGCATTCTACATTGATTGGTTCAATCCTTTTACAAACAAAATTGCAGGTATGTCATTGTATTCAGGAACCTTTTTTTTCTTCTTTTTATGGGTAGCTTATTGTACTCTCACAGGTCAAGTTGCATCCTGCGGGGCAATTGTCATGTATTGCCTCAATCTTCCTATTGAAGTTCGGTTTCTTCTCAAAAATATCTTCATTGTTGGCATAATACCTGGAGCACCAGATGTTTGGACTATCACACATATTCTCATTTCATTCGTCGAGATGATGAATAAGTTTGCTCTGCCAGGGATGGTTCTACCAACCTATAATCATCCTCATGGTGTTCTTGTTGCAGCTCGGGTCCTTCCACTTATTGCAGATCTTCAGGCAATCCGTAAAGTTTCTGGTTATATGGCATTCAATGCGACTTGGTTTTGTAACTGGTGTCTTCTGACACACAACATGATTGAGGACTTGGACTACAGGTCATGGCAACCTCGTAACAGTCATACAGTCTCTGCCCAGGCAAAAGCATGGCATGATGCCATAACTGTAACAGCAAAGAATGCGCTACCCAAGATATCTGGGGTGCGATGGTCCCCAGTACATGACATGTTTCAATGGGATCCAGTCCGCCACATCATCCTGGGCTTTATGCATAACTGGCTCGAGGGTGTACTACAGCGCCATCTTTGTTTATTCTGGGGCATAGGCCGGCCAAAGAAAAAGCTTGTAGACACACAAGCCCTCGGGGAACTCGATGATGTTGACGGATATTCTCAGTCAGAAATGTCTGAAAGTTCTGGTTATGCTACCGAACCAGAGGATTCAAGTGATTCAGAGACCGGACATAGTGCTGGGCACACAGATCCAGTGCCATCAATGCCCAGTGCCATGGATGTTGACGAAGAGAGTGATGATTCAACAACTCCCACCCCTGAAACATATTTCAACATCCCACCCTTTGAGGATGGTGATGAGGATGAAGATGATGAGGTAACTATCCTTGATGCCCTTGGCATGTTCAACTTCTCTCCGGTAGAACTGGGTAGCATCCGTGCTTGCATCCGAAATATTTCGCTTCCAACCTGGGTTGCTCGTCCATCTACAAATCTTGGTGAAGCAAGCCACGGAAAACTCAAGGCTTATTAATATCTTCTTCTCTTTACAGTGATCTTCCCATTGATAATTCCCGAGCTTTAGTGGGGAAAGGGTCAAACACAGCTGGCTTTTCTTTACAACTTCCACCATGTTGTTGGATGTACAAACATTCTTGCATCCTTCACCACCTCCAATAGTCATGCAGATCAATTCACGGACCTCTATGTCAAATATCGAAAGGCTCTGCCTCAGCTGTTTCCAATCAAATTCAAATCTGTTCCCAATCATCATTTTGCAATGCATAATGGATCCTTGCTGAAATTTTGGGGCCCTTTGCGGCACTCAGTAAATTTTCCGGAGAGCAAATGAACGGCATGCTTCAAAAAATCAAGACCAATGGACAGACCAGTATGTGGCTAACATTAATTTTGATTCCCGGAGACTGAGTTTCTTGTCCACTGCCAATAGGTGATATGCCCTTGACAATGGTCAGGCAGATGGCACGCCGTAGTCGCTTGGAGGCAAAATTGAGTGATGACCAATTTAATGGGGGATCCGGTGGTCAATTAGCCAAGGTCCTTCAGCCTGAGACTGCAACAGTCAGACAAGCAGCCCAGCCCTTAACAGAATCTGAAGTTGCAAAGATAGTTGCTGGTGGGACTGAACTGACACCGGAGGAGTATGAGTTGTTGTTGGACCACCAGACCTCCAAAGGACAACTCTGGCGCTCATGGCTTGAGTTGCCCCATCCAAATGGTTCACTCATCCTACCTCCGACTGTTGTGAAACAGAAACATTTCAAGTTGGGTGATCAAACATTTAGTTGTTTTTCCACACGGCACAACAGCTCTGGAATTCAATTTAAGAGCCCAGACAATCCTAGTGTTCGACTCACTGGGTTTATTCAGGAAATATGGCAACTCCCACTTCAAAACCACATGCAGACATTTTTCCTCATTCGGAAACACAAACTTTTGCCACCCGCTTTACTGCAGAAAACTCCATTCCCCTCTCAGTCTTTTTCAAACCACTGCTGTTGATGCAGAACCATCCAATCAGTTTTGTATCATCGAGCCTACAAATATTTTGACACATCTAACTTTCTATCATCGTCCCAAAGGGACTTACGGAATTAACAAGCGGATCTTGGTACTCTGTTGGGCATTGAACCGTGGACGATGTAACTGAAGTAGATACCAGATTTTGTTTTCCAATCTCATTGTTTGTTTGTGTTCAAGTTTCTGTTTCATCAACTATTGACCTCAGGTAGGCTGTATTGCCATCAGTTTTTCTTCTTATATTCTTTATGGATCCATACGATGAATTAACAGTAGCTCTGTCCACTATACACTTGCTGCAGAAATCATTTCGGAGCAGACCAGCAAATAGGGGCTTTTTCTTCCCTTTCACATTTCGTGACAGTTTTTAATAATGGCCACGGTCCATCCTGCCTAGCAGCCCCCCCATCATCGCGATGTTCCGAAGAAGGTCTCCCCCCTCAATGCTCCCCGGCAGCAGCCTGCATACAACCCCCATCTCCAGTCAGTTGGTGCCGATGTTCTCCATCTCTTTCTCTAAATTCTCCTGCTCAAATCATAGCCACAACAGACACATCCGAAAACGGGCCCTTTCCATGGCTACGAATATATTGCCCAACTCACTGGACGATTCATAACACACCTTTTCACATGCCCACCCTTCCCCCCACAATCTACACACTCGCAGGCGAAACTACCATATTTTATTGTGTACACCCTCCGTCGCACAAAGTTGCATCAGTCCGTCACCTATGCAGCACTTGTCTTGCTGCAGCGCCTAAAAGTGTGTTTCCCCCACCACGCGCGGCTCTTCCGGCCACCGCCTCTTCGAAATGTGCAACTATCTCGACTGTGACCTCACTGTCGATAACCTGATATTTGACCAGCAGTGCCAAGCGACACCGACATAAATCTCCAGGAGCTGGGATTAATCTATTGGCCCATAGACCGGAATCCACGATTTGGATTAATCACCAGCCAACTGCAGGCAATAGGTTGCAAACCAAGGGGTGGGTACTCTTGCAGTACACCACCGCTTGGCCCGCAACCTGGGAGCGACATAGAAACCGGCTACCGTGGCCCAGCAATTGATTGACCTTGAATCGAGGCGATCCGGCCCACGTCTAATCAACCTCGATGATGCCCAACGTTGGAACGACGTTGGCCATCTCTCCCCATTTGGGAAATTTACGACATGTTCTTTTGCGCGATGAACTTTACAGTTTTCTACATAGCTCGCTCTCCTCCGTCCCTGGAAATAAACCAACTCGAGTTAGCTATATAAGCCATGTCTTTGATCCCTTAAGAGATGTGTCCAAGAGAGTATGGGGCGGGAAACCATCGTAGGCCACAATTTTGTCTGGAAATTGGGTCGTTGAGGTAATTGATGGTGAGAAGTGGGAGTGTGGCTTGCAGATGTGGGGTAAGCCTGAGCCCGACGTCGATCCAACGTCGGGAAAATTTTGTAGATCCCATACTGAATCCGGCGCTCACTGATGTCGCGTTGTCGTCCCAGATCACATATTTGTTCACACCCGTATTCAAGGTCAGTTTGGTACAACAATCAATATCAAGTCCCCAATATAAAAACAACACTGTGGTTGCATGAAATTAGGCCCGTCTGATTCCCAGGCCAGCGTGGGCCGGATTACATTGATTCAACCATCAACCGGTAAACGGTGGTGTAGGTTAAGCAGGTTTAAACTTTGGTTTAAACAGGTTTGAGCATGGCAATCGTCCAAAAACAAGGCGACAACAGGATTCGAACCTGTGAAGCTCAGCAACCAATTAGAAGGTAAGCGAACATAACCGCTCCACCACGGAGACGACATCAGAAGGATCTTCATGACATTGCTTAGTGGGTGGGGATGGCATCCTCAAATTATTTCCCGGAATCTCGGGTCAATCCCTGTGCATTCCCTTGTCTGGTGCAAGTGTGACATCTAAGTCAGTCTTGGGTTCGATGTTACAGTACACATCTGCTGTTCATTGCAACACAATCAATCCCACATTGTTCGCAGTTCCTAGGTCTGATGACATTGATCCTTCGAGCCACTCTCTCTTTGCGGTGCATCAAGCAGGTTTAATCGAGTTCAAGCCAGTTCAACATAGATTAAACTTAGTTCTGATTAAGCTGATTACGGCAGCTCGGTTTAATGGCAGGTGTTGAACACAGATCAATTGCAATGGATGCTCATTCAGTTCAAACCCTCTCATTCAGGTGTTCACCTCAACAATGTGCCTGGATCAATTGAAAAGGAAAGGTCAGACGGTTACATCGCGTCCGAGCGTAAATCTTACCGGTTGCAGTTCCCTCTCAGGTCACCATATATCAGCACATGCTTGCCCAGGATGAGCAATTCGAGGGCAGTATGGTACCGAGGAATAGGGTCGCCCGATTCCTGAATGAAGCGTTGATGATTCAGGAAGATCAGTATGTGATGAAACTTCCCTTTGGATGGATCTGACCAGCCTAATTCTTAGGCGAAAACTTGTCCGAGCCCTGGACGGGGCACACGAGCAGGGTCTTCAGTTGCTTGGGTCTGAAATAGTGAAGCGACGAGAAAAATTAGATGCCCCGCTCGCCCCGTGGCGACGCGACGCGAACAGCGCGAGATAATGCCAACAATCGGCGACAGAGTTGCATCGCAGAGCGCAACATCTCCACCGTGCCTGGTGGAGAACGAAAAGCTCTTTCTTCCATCCGATCTAACAGCTGCCGAGCGCCGTGAGCTTGGACTGACAAGTTTAGCCATCGAAGAAGCGAGGTGGCGGGAGGGTCAGGCCTTCGACGCCTTGCGTGTGGAATAAGGACCGTTGTAAAGGCAATTCGGGCGCTTCGGGACCGCAAAGAGAAAAACGAAAGGCAACAGAAACAGAACTCGCGAGCGGGGGACCACATTAACGACGCTGTCCGCCGGCGAGAATTCTGCATGAAAACTTACGATGCCGCGCGACAGGCGATGATTTCGCTGGACTCGATGTCCCAGGGCCCAGATTCCGCCTTCCCGCCGCTGTCCGTTGATGATACATTCATGAAATCGGTTGTTAAAAAGCGCCAGCTTGGTGATTCCCGCTTCACGGATGGACAGCTCTTCACAGTTGGATCTGACGCGACCCAGCCCAGCATTCAGCCCATCGGAGTGTCGCCTGCACTTGAGACAGGAGGTCCAAGTACGGATGCAGGTCCCAGTACGCAGATGTCCAAGCGTAAATCGGGTAAGCCTATTTTGCATTCATATTAAGCCTAGCTGACGTAGCTCTGAAGGCGCAACTCGACGAAAGCATATCTCATCCCCGAGCGCCCAAGAAACGGCTAAAAAAGCGAAAGAACGGAAAGAGGGGTGGTTATGACGGGACCTTGGAACAATGGGTAAGCTAACGAACCGGGAAATGGATGAATGGTCGCAAGAATGTCAGTTCGTTCGTCAACCCAATGGACAGGTTCTGAACTTCTCATTACCTAACAGCCGATCGTGTTCAGTGGTTCCGCGCCGAAGCAGAGGTTCAATGCTGGCAAGAACACGTAGAAATGCGCCTCGCAGAGCTTCTAAGGACCATCCGCAGCTTCCACAAGTGGGACGGGGTTTGGATGCAGCTCGCTAACACCCCGAAATTTGGATATAGCGCGTATGCCAAGCAAAAGGCCCACATGTATCGGGTCCGTGGGGAGCAGTGCGAGAAGTTGATCAGAGATTCAGGGTACGGTACACTCTTGGAGCCTGGGACAAATTTGGTTGAGTTCGTTGTTACGGAGCCGGCGAGGGAGCCACTGTATTAGACAGTTTCCAGGATAATTTCCGTGACGTGACAGAAAGCCTGTAGAGAATTAGAGTTGATGCCTAGCAATAGCCCAAACTTGGGACAACCAGTGACCGGGTCACAAAAAGGTTCGACGCGGAAATTGTCTCGTAAAATAGAGTTCCTGATGCTGATGAGGTTGGAGTCATGTTAGAACCTGTTACAATGGCGAAATTTTTCAGCTTGGCCGACTCTCTAGCATCCTGTAACCCCCAAGAGGCGAGCGATCTCTGGATCGTGGAAGTTGATCTGTGCACGTGAGTTTGACGTGCAGCGCCACCGCCGTACATCAGAACACTGCTCGGACAATGGGGTATGTGCAGTATGTACAGAGGGATCAACTCTCCATCGGCTCTGTTGCAGGTTGGCGAAGACGCGCCGGTCGGGTGGGTTAAGCGGGACGCAACGCGCGCGTAGATGGTTAGTGGCAAGTGTGTGGCGAGTTGATGGTGTTGACGAAGGCTTATTGCCTTTCGTGGTCGTTGGCGTCCATTTCCTCTTCCGTTCTTGTTTTGTTTTCTTTTATTTAACGTTTCAGTCTCGATCGGAGCCGCCCCGTATAAAAGGGGCGGCTCCATCGCAACGTCCCTCAGTCTATACCATATTGGTGTGCAGGCTGAGGGTATGTTCTCTTACTTATTTCTTACCACACGGACACTTACCAATACCTGTAGACGCTAGCTTACATCGTAATCTCTACAGGTTAATAACATTGAGTCTATACCATATTGGTGTGCAGGCTGAGGACGCTAGCTTACATCGTAATCTCTACAGATTCGCAGTCAGAGCGAGATACGGCGTGCTGTCCCTGAGTCAGTGTTGCTATTGTGCAGCACACCTCGAAGACTCACCAATTCCCCCCCCGAAATATCCTACCCCTATGTCGCTATCCTCCATCACCATCCTCCCTGCTGAGAAGCAGCTCGGCAACGACAACTGGCCTTCTTTCAAGGACAGCATGGTCAGTCTCGCACGCGGAAAGGGCTACGAAGGATACCTTGACGGCACGATCCTTCGTCCTGTTGCGCCTGCTGCACCCGGAGCCCCTGCCACAAGCATCTACAATCCGAGCATCTCGACTGCCGGGCACGCCTCGACGGCGTCGATGGCGAATGCGCGCACTCCCTCGCAGGAGGAATGGGACCTTCGTGATGGACAGATGGGCGCCATGCTGTACCAGAACGTGAAGGACCCGAAGGCCCATGGATTATCGCCGACGGACACCTCGCGCTTGATGTGGATCGCTCTTCACACGAAGTTCAATCGTTCGTCGGAAGTCCTGAAAGGTCTTGCATTCACCAAGTTGCGCGCGCTGAAGTGCAAGGACGGACGTTACCTCCGTACCCACATCGACCAGCTCACTAAGCTTCGTGCCGAGGTTGTTCGCGTCGGAGGAAGGATCGACGACGCGGAGATGAACTCCATCATCCTCCAGTCGCTGCCGCAGGCCGAGTTCCGCGGGTCCATCCTCACTCTCCAGCACCTAAAGCACACGTTCGAGGTCGTAAATGAATTGACCACGTACTGGGAGATTTCCTACAGCGAGGAAGCGACCAACGAACAAGGCGGGGTCGCGAACGCATTTGCCGCGACCACCAACACGCTCGTCTGCGGAAATTGTGCCGCCAGCGGCCACACCAAGGAACGCTGCTGGGCTCTTGGTGGTGGGCAGGAAGGGCAGGCGCGCGGGCGATGGGTCGCACCGCCTGGCAAGGAGCCCCGCCAGCATCTTGTCGACGCTGCGAAGAATGCCAGAGCCGCGAGGTGGAACGCCAAGAACGCGCTCGCACCCACTGCTGCTGCTGCCGCCACGGGCGCACCCGCTCCCGCTCCCGATGCTTCCATTACCAGCCCCGCGCCGATGCCGACCGCTGCCTACACGTCGCCCATGTCGATATACGCGCTTGGGACGACTCTTGATGAGGGTGCGTCGCGAGTTTTCTCATCGGGTGCGGACGATAACAGTCTTCTCAGGTCTGGACGTGGAGGGTCAGACCCTGCCGTTCTGAACGAAGCTGTTACTCGTACCGTACCTGATGTAGTAGACTATGCGCCTGCAATATACGCCGCAGACGCCGTCGATCTGGCTCCCACATGTTGGTGCTACACGTTCCTGGACAGCGGGGCATCAGATAATTGCTTCATCAACCGTAAACGCTTTATCACGTACGAGGAACTCGTCATGGACGGCTCGACAGCGGTGAAAGGCGGGGGATTCAAGGTTGCGGGAAAGGGGATAGCTGAGATGACGGTGCGCGTGAGCGACGGAACGGTCCACAAGATTCGCGTTGAGGCACTTCATACCCCGGGATTTGCGATGAACTTGATCTCGCTTCCCACTCTTGATACGCGAGGGTTCCACGGAGAGTGGGGAAGCGGGATGATGTCCGTGCGCGCCCCAGCTGGAAAACTCCTCGTTGACGGGCGACTGGCTAAATCCGTTGGAAGCCGGAAGCTATACGAGGTTGACGTCGTCGATGAAATTGACGGACGACGTTCACCTGTCGCTGCCATAGCAGGGCGCGACCGAAACCAGCCGACAGACTTGGAAGGCTGGCATCGACGACTGGTGCATGCCGATGTTCGCCGCATTGAACGGATGGCATCGAAAGGGCTCGTCGATGACCTTGTGATCACTCGCAAGTTGCTGCGAGGGATGTGCGAGGACTGTATCCTGGGGAAACAGGACAAGGCACCATTCGATGATGTCGTGGTGCACGAGACGGAGCCGCTTGAGCGCGTGCATGTGGATTTGTGGGGGCAGGCGAGAACACCGAGTTGGTCTGGGGCCGTATACATGATGCTCGTGTCGGATGGGGGGACGTCGCTGAAATTCCCGTTGTTCTTGACCAACAAGCGGAAGGAGACAGTTGCAGAGGCGTTCGAGGCGTGGATCGTCGAGGCGGAGGTACAAACGGGGAAGAAGCTGAAGCGCGTGCGTGTCGACTTGGGCGGCGAGTTCGACAACGACACGTTCCGCACGTTGTGCACAAGGAGGGGCGTCCTTATCGAAGCTGTTCCCAAGGATTCGTCGTCAGCCAACGGTCACGTCGAGCGAGGGAACAGAACAGTGGTGGAAGGGACGCGTACCCAGCTCATTGACGCCGGTATGGACCATCGGTTCTGGGCAGAGGCCGCCGCAGCACACTGCTATGTGCGAGGTTTCATTCCTTCCTCTCGCCATCCGGACGTCGTGCCATGGGTTGCATGGTTTCGCCAGAAGAACGCTGCTGGTGATCTTGTGAAGCTCAATGTTTCGCACTTGCGGGTATGGGGGAGTCGTTGCTGGGTAAAAGACCTGGACTATGTCGAAGGGAAGTTAGGCAAGCAGGGATGGGAAGGTACGATGGTCGGGTACATGGGCCGTCGTGGTTACCCGCGTTTTCGACCCGAGCCGCCATCGCATTTTCCCGGTGCGGAACGTCATCTTTGAAGAGGGCGAACCGCACCGTACACGCATGGAAACCCTCGGCAACGACGACCCATTGCCCCATGACCTTGGGATATTCGAGGACAACGTACCTGTGGAATCTGAAACCATCCCTGAAGTCCCAGTGCAAGACGAACCCGTCGAAGACGCACCCATCCCTGCTTCTGTTGTTCAGCCCCTTGCAATCCCAGACCCTCCTCGTCGAAGTGCACGCGTCCCGAAGCCGACACGCGGTATCCTCGAGATGGAAATGTTCCAGCGGGAGCACGAGCAGGCGAAGCTTGCCGGTGAGGATTGGGCGCACGATCGTAAACGTCCAACAGCCAACGCAGTGGACGTGGACTGGTTGGGTTTTGACGATGCCCTTCTCCGTTCTCCGTGGGCGTTTGCGAGTGCTGTGAAGGGCATGATACCCCGTTCCTACCGGGAGGCAATGCGCGAGGCGGATAAGTGGGGGCCTGCGATGCAGGCGGAGTTTAATCAGCTCGAAAGCCGTGGCGTATGGAAACTCGTTGACCTACCTGAAGGGGAACACGCAATAGACGGCATGTGGGTATATGATTTGAAGGTCGACGGCGAGGGCAATGTGGTGAAGCACAAAGGCCGTTACGTGGCGCGTGGCGACGAGATGGTGGAAGGCAAAGACTTCGAGGTGAAGTGGGCGATGGTGGCGCGCATGGAGTCGGTGCGGATGGTGTTTGCGGTGGCTGCAGTGCGGCGGTTGGTGGTGCGGCAATGGGACTTTTCGGGAGCGTACCTGAATGGCGTGATGGACCGTCCTGTCTACATGAAGCAACCGACCGGATTCGTGAAGCAGGGGGAGGAAGACAAAGTCTGTTTGCTTCTCCGACCGCTCTACGGGCTCGTCCAGGCCGGTCACATATGGTACAGGTTGCTTGCAGACGGCTATCGCGACCTGGGATACAAGGAAAATCCAGCTGACCCTTGCATCAGGACGCGCAAACGAAACGGCGATTACACGCTTACCTCGACCCATACGGACGACGTCCTTGGGGTATCGTCGTCAGAGGCGGAAAGCCGGCGCGTCGTAGAGGAGTTTGCTGCGAAATGGGACCTGAAGGAGGTCGATGTCGCGCTGTTGTTGGGGTTAACGGTCGAAAAGCTGAGCGACGGATCAATCTCACTTTCCCAGCAACAGTACTTCGAGAAGGTGTTGGATCACTTCGGTTACAGTGATCTTCCTCCGCTGTCAACCCCGCTTCCCGCCGGCTATCAAATCACCGCGTCACCTTCCCCGCTCCCCGTCGAAGACGCCGCCTTTATGGCCGACAAACCATTCCGTCCTATCCTCGGCACGCTCGTCTGGGGGAGCTCGGGAACGCGCATCGACATCGCTTATGCGTGCTGTGCCCTCGGTCACGTCCAATCTAACCCGGGACCCGAGCATTGGGAGATCCTCCTTGGTGTATTGCGTTACATCAAGGGGACTTTGGACTACAGCATTCGCTATACCCCGGCCTCGTTGAACGCCAGCAATCTTGGTCCTGGTCTTAAACCGGAGGGCTTCGTGGACTCGGACTGGGCAGGTTGTGTTGACACACGCCGGTCTACTTCGGGTTACATCTTCTTTATGGGCGGCGCTCCGGTCTGCTGGTCGGCGAAACGACAGGCGGTCGTGGCCTTATCGTCGACCGAGGCCGAATATATTTCGCTGGCTCGTGGCGCACAGCAGGCCATTTGGATGAAAAATTGGCTAGCCGGCGTATTCTTGCCCCAGGAACTTCCTTTCGGGCTTCGCGGGGACAATCTCGGGTCAATTAGTCTCACCGAAACGACCAAGGGGCACGGGCTGTCAAAGCACATTGACACCAGGTGGCACTTCATCCGCGAGCGCGTTCAGGACGGGGAAATCGCCGTATCGTCCGTCCCTGGGAAGGAGAATGTGGCCGACATCCTTACGAAGGCGCTCGCACGTCCTGCCCACGAGAAGATCGTATCCAAGCTGGGCCTGGATTGGAAGCGGAAGAACGCTGTCCGCCAGGGGGAGTGTTGACGAAGGCTTATTGCCTTTCGTGGTCGTTGGCGTCCATTTCCTCTTCCGTTCTTGTTTTGTTTTCTTTTATTTAACGTTTCAGTCTCGATCAGAGCCGCCCCGTATAAAAGGGGCGGCTCCATCGCAACGTCCCTCAGTCTATACCATATTGGTGTGCAGGCTGAGGGTACGTTCTCTTACTTATTTCTTACCACACGGACACTTACCAATACCTGTAGACGCTAGCTTACATCGTAATCTCTACAGGTTAATAACATTGAGTCTATACCATATTGGTGTGCAGGCTGAGGACGCTAGCTTACATCGTAATCTCTACAGATGGCCGCGCGGACGCCGCTGACTCAGACTTGCCTTATTCGGGGGGGGGGGGGGGGGGGGGGGTAGGTCCCCCGTGGGAATTTATCCAAGATCCAGAGATCGCACACCTCTTGGTAACCCCCGTACCCACCGTGTGATTCGTTGGCACATGGGCCTATTTGCTGTCAGTAATTGGTTCATTGAATTGTCTAGTTCAATCCGGTTTAATTGGTGGGATTAATTATCGTGACTTAACTGCTCAGCTTTGAAAATCAGTTGGTGCCTGTTCTTGAACGTGTGTGTAGGGCACGTTTTGACCGATTTGATATCGTCTCCATGGCCGAGTGGTTGTATCTCATCGATCTCACCTTTGGTCTCTATGGTGGCATGTGTTCGATTCCTTCCCGAAGCAGATTTCTGCTGAATTTCAACAACCTGTTCAAACTGATTAAACTAGTCTTGATTAAACGCCAAGTCGGCATAATGTTCAAATCAATGAACTCTGTGTTTAAACCTAGTCGTGTTTAAACCAGATTATTCCCACCACCTGAATACTGCTGCTTAACATTCACTCAAGTACGATTAATCCAAATCCCGGATTCCGGTCTATGGGTCAATAGATTAATCACAGCTCCTGGGGTTACTGCACCGACAAAGCCATATCCGGCGCCACCACCCATTGTACCCCCCTCTGTTGTACAAGAACTCAGCGTCGCCGATGACACCGGATACACTGACACATCAAAGGTCTTATACTGTACTATTTCGATCAATTCGTGTTCGATTCAGAATTTTTGATACAATTAAAATCCAAAAGAAATCCGACAAATCGAGAAAAAAGTATTGCCGCAATAAAAAAAAAAGTGGGTGTGATGCATGACAACGAATTGAATGAAATAGTACAGTAATTGCAGCAATAACAGTATTTCAGATTGATTTGGGCCAGTGCAGTGCCCAATGTCCGTATTTAATGGCCAGGGAACTACTTTACCATCAGAAAATGATCGTAAAGTAGTTGGCGATTTTGATCTGTTGATCAGAGCTGTGCATCGGCGATCAAAGAATCCGGCACTCTTCTTTTCTCCTTCCCACTTTCAAGAAACCACCCTTGCCAACATGCACAACCTGCCCAGGCTAACCCAAGCTCGAACTCCCCTTGAGAACTCTCTCCTCCATCTGCTAGTAGCGCTCAACCCCCGGGCCAATCTTGGCAAACTTCTTCTGAACGGACTAGAGCGCAAAATGTATGCAATTCCCCGGGCTTCACCCCATTATATAACTTGCCTTCATGCAGCCTTCTTGGGTGGCTGTATAAGACTCAAACCGGGGACTCAACAGTCACACAATTAATGTTGCCGCGACTCGATAAGTCGAGTTGCGACTCGGGAAGTCGACTTAAATCCAGGTTTGACTCGACTTGACTCGACTTGGAACCGCTGAAGTCACTCAAAGTCGACTTGAGTCGACTCAAGTCGATGAAGTCGAGACTTTTTTTTGATAAATACTCAGACCAGTACACAATGTCACCTAGATACATAAAAACAACCCGAAACTGTCCTAATTATTTACGGGAACACGAGATCAAACTCAATCCCCATTCTCCTCTGGCATTTCAAGGTATGGAATCTCTGCGAAGTCGCAGCTGTCTGAAATCTCCCTCCTAATAACTTTTTTGTGCTCATCATCACCTGTGGATGCTTTAACCCGCAGCCAGTCCTCTTCGTCATCGGCAACAATGACAGACTGCCATTCCAGCCTTGATTTTTTGAAATGAAACTTCAACATCTGAAGAGCCTCCATTAGTACAGTGTTCTATGCCCTGATGGGACAACCAAATTGAGATCTTGTTCGGAGAAATAAATATGGCTGTACGTAGCAAATTTGGTCGGGCCGATCATACCTTTGGGATTAAATCTTTGTTCTCCATAACAATTTTGGGTAAACAGAGAAGGATTTGTCGATATCGAGCAGGATCAAGGCAAAATCTTGTTATCACCAATTTGACACCACTTGGGACAGCGTCACAATCACGCCGGCAAACTCGGTTAATTAGTTACCGTAATCTAATCTTCCACAAATTCACTTCCGATTTCAGCCTCCTTGTCCTCGCTATCGTCCTCCTGCTCTTACTGCTCCTTTTTTTTCGGCTTAGGCAGCAACACCTCAATCTCGTAGTCAGCAATCTTTGGTTTCGCCCACGCAGGTCCCGTGATGTGACAAGCCCCATATGGACCCATCTGGCCCATCTCATCAATTCTGAAGGTTCATCTCGTCTGTATGGGCTAGGATTGGGGATATTGACTGTTAGCATTGCAATCCTTCACCATACCAATTTCCATGACCATCCAGCATTGTACAAAAGCTCCAGAGCGGAAAGTCACATCAAATCAATTTCGATTTTGAGGACTTTTGAGAATGATTTCAATTTGGAACCGGATCCCTTCTCTCGATAAACCCTACCTTTCAGTACAGTATACCTGACATGTATTCTAATGTACTAATAAAAAGTCCGAGGCCAATATATGTTGAGGGAGCGCATAAAAACTGTTTGTCCCATCTGATCATTGTGTCCCATCAGGGCGTAGAACACTGTATAGGACTAATATGGTGTCATCGTTTTGTATCGGTCTCAGCTGCAGATGAAAACACTCTTTCAGATGGCACAGAAGTTGCCTGGATTGCGGCATAGTCGGTGAAGAGGCGATATATTCTGGGCCACGTTGTTTTCCCGTGATTCTACCTAATAAGAGGTTCAGTGGTTGTTGTTAGATTGTATATGAGCCTAAACAAGCACTGACAATTCAATAGCCAATCATATCAGTCGAGCTCCTGAGAGGGATCACAGTATGTTTGTAGTGCCTCACCTCTTCTTCAATTGACTGGTTCCCACCGGTTCTTCCTGTCGAAAAATCGAGAGACTGTTGGGAATGACAGGGACGTTGTGCCAGATTCAGTATTCCTGTGTGCACTGTTCGAGAACGAGAGATGCACCACTGCCAGAATCTGATTCAGATCCCACAGGAGAGCTTGAGCCGGAAGCATTTGCGCTGATAGCTGCGGCTTCATAAGCTTCAAGCTTTGAAATTTTCAGTACTTATTTCAAGGGCTCGGATGAAGTTGAAAACCTTCTCATAAATGATTTTCCTTGCCATCGCTTGATCTGGAGCGGACCAATTCTGCTTGATCCATTCCAAACGAACGGACGGATTGAAGTAAAAAATTGCTGCACAGGCTGTATGGCCAGTTTATTAGTTTGAATGTTGTATTATGCAAGTTAACTCACCTCTTGCAAGTATCGAAGCCGGCGGAGCATATAAAATGCCGAATCCCACCGTGTTTTGACATCTGGCAAAACCATAACCGGAGCGAGTACTACCGGTTCCTTGACAACTGTATTCTCGACCAAGGTGACCTGCGTCCAAAGTGAATTGGTATTGCCTTGTTTGATGATGTCAAGAAGTTGATCACGACGTTGGCCAGACTTGCGAATAAAGGCCACAGCTCTACGGGCGGGACCAGCCTTGCGTGTAGTTCGTGTCTGCCGAAAATTGACTGCAGCAGTATCATTGTCTGTACCAGTCTCTGTATCAGGATCTGTATCTGTATCAGAGTGGGTGTCATCGTCGTTTTCCCTCTCCATCTGGCGTATCACAGCCTGGGAGCATAAATTGATGATGTGGGCGAAGCAGCGGATATAGTTCTTCTTAGCATCAAACTGGACGCCAATGCTGTTCAAAAGTATGGCAAGGTGGGCCATGAATGATCCATTGTTTGATGCATTGTCCAGAGTGAAGTGCCCAACCTAGAAGTAGGTGAGCAGGGCATGTATGAAATATGGTTTCAATTACCTTACACTCAATCTCAGCGAGCTGAAGGATATTGAACACAATTTGTGTGAGCCGCTGGCCACTATGCGCACCCCGGATGCGTCGAAATGCCAGTAAGGCTTGGTGTAGGACAACTTGATCACTGCTCCAGATATCACCTGTAAAGTTGATCAGGCCGATAGTGCTCTGGAAATCCTTGTTAGAGTGGTATTGAACTTATAAATAAAGCTACTTACACCCAACTCGGCTTTGAGTTCAGTATAATAGAGAATCCAGGCATCTATGAGATTCCGGAGCTTTGTTCGATGGATAATGTCGTTGTCTGTCAGGGTCTCCCCCAAAAGAAGGAGGAGATCCAGAAACTCGCGATTTTCAATCAAGTTGATTGACTTGAAAAGAAAGCAGAGTCAGCATAGGCCAACAGAGAGAAATATATCGACAAACAAGATTGTTTGATATGATGACCTTGACCAGCTGATCTGTCAGGTTTTGAACTGAGAAGGGGAGGCGCTGCAACTCCTGTGCACGCTCTTTTGCTAGTTCTTTGTTGCGCTCTGCCGGACATTTATTCTCCCAGCCATATTTTTCAATAGCTGCGAGATATTCAGGAGCATGAGATTGGAGATGCTGACGGCATGTGGCAAGGCTGAACGGAGCGAGTAGATTTGCCTGGCCAATTATCAGTCTAATTTTAGTTATGAAATAATGATATTCACCCGCAGATCCGACACTTCTGGCCGCTGTCGAGAGTGTGGATGCCAAAGAAATATTTACAATCCGCGGATTTTTTCTCTCCTAGAGTTTGCGGCTCTGGACAAGCATAGCCATCGGTGTCCCGCTTGTACCCGTGTCACTTGTCAGCAGAATGTATCACAGTTTGGTTCGAATGAGTGCTGCGTCGCTGAAGAGTAGGTGCTGCAGACCCAGTCCCGCGCCCACGGCGTGATGGCCGAGGTGCGGGAGGGGTTTCATTGAGTTCTTCATCATCGGAATTCAGGGTAACAACCGGCCCGTGTGCCATTGGTACTGCACTACGAGTGCTACGGCGAACTTGACGAACCGGATGCTCATCTGAATCAGAGTCCCCCGCCGATTTGAACTGGATATTACGCAAATGTGGACCAGGGCTGGCCATGGCTGTCTGCTGTGTGAATTGCACTGCTAATCAGTTTGCAACAACACGGCCAGGTGTCTGCGACTGTTGATTCAATGGTGTCGATGGAGGGGACTGAGGACAATCAGGGAATGGTGCCAGGCTACATGTACAAGGCTGAGGTGACATTTCGTGGGCAGCGGATGTTCAGACTTAAGAGAGAGAGCGGCGGCCACTTCCCAGCATCCAAGTCTTTCTCAATGGCCGTTGCGCCCCTTCATATCCTTGAATACCCTGAATTTCAGGGTTCGCTCCCGTATATTGGGTACTGCATCATTGACAATTCGGTAAATACATTTTTACGAAGCCTTACCTTGATCTAATATCGTTTATCAGGGTCCTTCAACCCGATGGACACCAATGTGGATTCACATTAGCCGTTGGCACAATGTTGTCCCACTTCCGTTACGTCCCAGAATGTGCACGTTGATTGAGCTTGTCAAAGCTGTTGATGATGGAACTTCAATTGAGCGTGCTATGGATCAGCTTTACATTGTTCAATTCCCATGGAGTGAACACATTTTCCTTGGATTCAAAGACTTGGATTCAAGACTACATCATCTTGAGGTGCAATTTTGCGAATTTTAGAACACTTTTTTAAATGGCTGATATATATTACACAGGCCCTTATTGACACTATGACCCATTCTTTGGCTAAGAAAGCAGCCGAAGAAACAGCAATGTACACAAGACTTGGATGGTCTTCGCATGGCACAAGGCGGTGCAGTCGCATTACTTTTACTTGTGAAGGATGGTATAGATACACGGGAAAAGAGCATGATTATGGCTCGAATGAACTGCCAGACCTTGTCTAGTTGCTTGAGACCCGATACTTTTCATGTAATTCACTTTAATGTAGTTAAATTTTAAATGTTGAACCGTGCTGAGGGCATTCGGGAACATGGCAATCAAAGACAGCATTAATTCCGGAAAATAGGCATGTATCACACTTCCACCTACGCAAATTGGGGTCCTAATGACTGAAATTGTGGTTCTCCTTCATTCCTACACATTTCTAATATTTATGCCCGACTCAAGTCGACTCAAGTCACTTGAAGTCGACTTGGACTGACTTGCGAGTCAAGTCAAGTCTGACATTTGACTCAACTTGACTCGACTCAAGCCGGCTACCAAGTCGACTTCAAGTTGCCTCAAGTCTGAAGTCGCGGCAACATTACACACAATGGAGGCCGCCAGACGGCTCAGTGTGAACGAAATCTAACCTATTTCTTTCGCAGATAAATGTCTTTTTAATTGTGGGTGCGGACCACTGCCGCTGAACCAGCTCAGAGATCTTGCACGTGCAAGGTCTCCGCCTCATCTTACCCCAGCATACACCTCTGCCTCCTGCTCTCTTTACAGCTACCGCCGCTGAACACCCTCTCTACCTTCCTCGCGGCCCCCTATCACACCACTATCAGCACTATTGAGTGCCTCACCGCCCACGGTGGAATCACCTTCAACCTCCTCTACACGATCCTCATGCCTGCACACACTCGTCGTCGCCGCACGCACTGCACTGTCACCGGCCTCAAGCACCCCATGGGTACAAAGCTCGAGGGCATGCCTGTGTACCATGTCATGAATCGCCTGGGTTCTACTTTTTCACGCAACGCATCCGTACGGATAGAGACACATCTTAGCAGCACGGGACTCTCATGACGCCACCACGTGACCTTCTCACGGTTGAAACCCAGCCTCGGATTCTAAAGCCACAGACTCGGGGAGTCTGCGCCACGGGATACAGAAGACGTTAGGGACTAGGAACCTGTACAGACGAATCCTAGTCCCCGGACGCACCAACGGCTGACACAGAAGCGTACACAAAGTACAGGAGTGGTTGCAAACCGATCGGGGTTTGAACCACTGGATACAATGACATTCAGGATTAGGAAACCCGAACGTCGGGTCTCCTAAGTCCTCCGACACCACGGAAACCAACACAAAGGAGTCTAGGAGTATCAGCATTAACACTCCTTAATGCTGGGATACAGGAACTGATCGCAATTGACCGCGATCACTTTAATTTATTAGAAGCCTATATAAGCACGGTAGAATCTCCATGTACAGTAGATTCTACCTCGTCTAATCTCAGGCTTCTACCTTGGCTTGACATAGGCATTGTCTCCACCCTGCCCCGCTTCCTTCACATCGTACTACGGGTTGTACCCACGCCCCAGGTTGTATACCTGAGTGGATATCACACCCTCTTTGACTCGTTCCGGGTTCCGCCTCGCATCCCGACCTACGACATACAGCCTCCTAGGGAGGACGCCGTATGACTGGTCCTACTGCTCGGGGAACACACAAGCTATTAGCGTCTATCGGGTTTCTCCTGGTTGGGGTTCTCGCCGAGTTACTTGCTGTTTAGCCGACCCGGAGGCCGTTGCTGACATACCAGCTTGGCCTTGAGGGCGTCGACCTCGTTGGCCACCTGCTCGCACAGACGGTCACGGTCAGCTGCATCGCGACGGTGGCATACATCCCGTACTTCAAGGGCGCGATGTGCATCAATTGTGCGCTGGGGGCAGAAGTGGGTCGTTCTGACCGGGGTGCACCATGTGAGCTCAAGTGCGGCCCAAGCAAGCTCTCACGGCAGCATAACATGCGTGGCTTGTCCCTCTTCCCTCTCCCGATACTGATATCACCCGCAGTCTTCATTGTTGCTGCCGCCGCCACCGTCCTGTGCCACATCACCACTGTGCTGTCCGCGCACCCGACTCCCCTTTGTGTCACTGTTCCGTTGTGCGCTCACCTGCCACACGTCCCGTCTCCCCCATGTGCTGCCTGTGGCTCTCCATGGCTGCTACCTCCCGTGGCCCGCTACCCCTCGCATCGCCCAGCCCCCGTCTGCGCACCTGCCACGTCGTCGCTGCACTGTTTCCTCCGCGTCCGCTGCACACACGCATCGCCCCGCCCCCGTGTCTCCGCCGGCACCAATGCTTTTGCATGCTGCCACCACTTGGCTCCTGCCATCCGGCCACATCCCCACCGCACTGTGCCGCACTCGCGTTGCCATGCTCCTCCCATTCCATGCCGGCTGCTTCCCTGTACTCTCTTCACTCACTCGTCTGCATGTCGGCATGTCCGCTCCATCTTGTGTCTATCCCCACCACGGATGCCTCTCCTCCGTCGACACGTCCACGCCCACGCCCGTCCCGTTCTGTGTCCGCTCCCACCACGAAGCCATGCTGCGCCCGTCTGCGCTGCGGCGCCCATCCCGTTCCGTACCCGCATCAATGCATCGCTGCTGCACCCTTTCCGCGAAGCGACTCTATGTCCACACCATGTCCGCAGACCACAGTGTGTCTGCGCCGATCCACATTGTTCGCGCCCATGTTCGCGTCTATGCTGTTCGCTCGCACACCCGTTTCGCTTCATATCCATCCCGCAGCTGCATCGGCTCCGCGTTGTCGTCCCGCCCACACCCCTGTCAGCATGCCCCTGCCTCTCCGCAATGGCATTCAAGCTACGTATGAGAAACAGGACACAAGGCACGAAGCTCGGTTTCCATTGCGCGTGGGGGCAAGTATGGACACCGTGTAGTCGCGAGTGGTGGCATGCACTCTCTTTCAGAGCACACGTGGCGGCCGTGGGCACACCCATCCTGCTCCGTGCCCATACCTCCCTGCAATGATGTCGGGGCCAAGTACGAGACAAAGGAACCTCAGGACGAAGTTCGCTTCCACTTACGCATGGGGTGAGCATGGGTGTTGCGCATTCGTGAGTTGTGGAGCACATGTCGCAGCCACCTCAGTAGGTGACAACTTCGCGAAGTGTCCTGGGTATACCCCAAGGACGCTTTGCGAAGTTTCTGGGGTAGCTTTAATACCGTTCCGACCGGTATATTCATGCCGGCGGGCATATTCCCGGCATCACGGCCTGTTCAGTACCGCTGTTGCTCATTGTTGGCATCAAACGAGCCCGTCCAGCCATCCTGGCAATCATTCCCGATTGAATCGGACTCCCGGCATTTCGGGATAAATTGCCAAAATGAGTAGTAAAAGATTTTCCAAATAAAATTGGCGGGCAGGTGCGGGGCCGCTCGCCCCGCCTACACGCGACACAATTATACCCCCAGACGTTTACCCAACACTACCCGCACCAAAACCCGACCCGCGCCACCCCGCCGCTCCAAACCCGTATCCTGCTGCTCGCGACGGGGGTCCTGCCGTCCCGCCGTTCCGCCCTCTGCCGCCCGCACCACCACCCTGCTCTGATGTGGGAGTTGGGCGGTGAGCGATCCGGGCCCCACTCATTCCGCCGCTGCAAGCGCCGCCTGCCCCAGGGATCCCGCCGTCCCGCCCTCCGCCGCCCGCACCGCCGCCCTGCTCTAATGCAGGAGTTGGGCGACATGAGAAGGCGGGGAGCGATGTGGGAGGGCCCCGCCACACGCGCCGCCGCCGCACAGGTTGCCGTGCCCGGGATCCCGCCGTCCCGCCCGCCACCGTCCGCACTGCCGCCCTGCTCTGATGTGGGAGTTGGGCGGCAGGTGGGGGCGAAGAGCGATGCGGAGCAGGCGTGACCTGTAATGCCGTGCATCCGATATCGCCACCACTGGCACCGCTGCACGTACCGTGCGCACGTGGATCATGCACTCCCGCTGCGCCACCCAGCCCTCCCGTCTCGTACGCACGCGGGCGGTTTTTACGCAGCACCGCAGCGACGGGCACGGCGAAATAAATGGGCAGCGGGAACTGCACCCGCGGCCTTGTATGCGCTGCAAGAACGCAGTTCAGCGCGGCTGTGATTCAGAAATTTGGAGTGCACGTGTGTTCTCGTCGCGGCGGGGTGGTCGCGGGCAGTGAAATGGGCCAAAGTTCCCTGGCACGATGAGGGCGGGCGCGGGTGACGAAGCCGCTGCTGCTGCGTAGCGCAGATCCACTACACCTGCAAAAAAAAGGATCAGAAATTGACGCCTCTACGATGCACGTACTGCGCGCAGGGAGCCGATGGGCTTTACATCCGTGTGCGCAACACCAACCGGGGAGATAGGCCAAAGCCGTCCCTCACGCTAGCTACATACAAAACGGAAAAAAAAAAAAGAGACGCACCGTAAATCCAGATTCAACAGCCTCCATCCAAGCAGAAATGTTTCTTGGACGTTTATGCTGCAAGCTTGGTGCGAGGAAAGCGACCAGCAACCGGTGCTGTCAGTGCGGACGTGCGTACAAACTCGAAATGCGCCGCGGAATTTTGCTGGCTGATTGAGGGTGGATTTGGTCTGAAAATGGGCATAAACGAGTGGTAATGGAAGTTGGTTTCGGTCGGCGTTGATGTCGCACAAAAAGCGGAGGAGAGTGGACGAGTGGCACGGGCAGGTGGTGGTGAGGAAGAGAGAAAAGATGCAGCACAGCCGCTGATTGACAGCAAATCGCGTCCCTATTTGGAAAGTCATGCTGATCCCACGAGCGAATTTGTGAATTCCACCCGTGCATGTTGTCCTACATCTTGGAAACAGTGTTTTTAATTTTCAATGTGTGTATTACAATTTATCTGTACAGAAACCAGACCCTCGAAGTTTTTTGTGACTGTAATTTCAGCCAAGACACATTCCTGCAAGAAATAAAGTACATGCTCTCATTATTGAAGTTTAACAGTGAAACTTTGAATCTCAATGGTATAGGTGATCTCTACGATCTCGAAAAAAAATATTACAAGCGCCTGTACTGATATGGGACCACGCTTTGACCCAATGGACACTACAATAGATCGGCCTATTCTGAAGGTCAGTATCACATTCAGCGCCTAATACTGGAGATACGAGGTCGTCTTGACCTTACCTATAGATACAGCGACACTTCTAATCGATTAGAAAACATTAATGTTTGTTCAAAATTTCCTCGTTTGACGGTTTCTGACATGTACAGGGTTTATAATGATGGATACTAGGCTCAGAACTAAAGAATAAGATAGTATAAGCTACAAATAGTCGAAATTTTTGGGGTATCTGACCCTCTTCGTCCCCGAACTGGCTGAATGGTGTGTGATCACACACTCACCACTAGCTGAACAAAATAGGTCCTTCGGTTTCGTGAACATAGCGAGCCAAGGCTGGTGCAAATTTGACTTAGAAGCAAGTAATAAGATCATATGAACTCAAAATGACCAAAAGATCTGGGGGTTTTGGCCTTCAAACGGCTCGGGTCGTGAAATATGCTCTTGGTGAAGTTGAGTTGAACCTAGCAAACTCACCTAAGGAACGCCAGAAACATTTCAACCTAGATGTTTTCTTGCAGGTTCCGCGGCGCACCGGGGTTTCGACATATGTTGTCAATATGCTGTCTGGGCATTCGGTGAGCATTTTATTGCATTTTTGCCGTGCGTGTATGTACCTTTATGAAGCATGTTTCGTGAAATGTTCCAAATTTGGCAGGCGTGGAAGTTGAACGTCGAATAAAATATTCTTGGCTGGATAGTTTCTCTTGAATGTTGGATATACTGTTGAGATAGTATCTTACTTGTTTGCTAGCACAAAGATCAGCCGGAAATCCAAATGGTACGCACAAGAGGTGCAAAGAACAATGTGTATCGGTTAATTCCGGGGACGATCCGGGGCCCCGCGCCAATGGAATCGCACAATCAAATTGGGCGCTTATCTACGACAATTAGGCGCCTGCTCAAAAAATTATCGTGAACTCTGTATTCTCACCGCAAATGTATAGATTAGCGTACGTAGAGCAATATAATCTATGTATATACGGACACTCCAATACTGGATACATGTATAGGGAGTGCTGCGGTGCAGCGGCAGCGATGGACGGCACATTGAGGCAGGCGAACGAGGTGCCGCGAGGCATGCGCTGGGCGAAGTGAGGCGCGGGCGCGGGGGTGAACCAAGGCACGGGCGTTGGCGCGGGGGCGAAGCGAAGCGCGGGCGTGGGCAGGCGAGCGGGCGCTGGGGCGAAAACGCGCGCCCTGGAGCAAAACGCGGGTGCGGGGCCGAAGGACGAAGCACGGGGGCAGGAGCGAAGCGCGGGGGCAGGAGCGAAGCGCGGGGGCAGGCCGGAGCGCGGGGTGCAAACGAAAGCGCGAGGTGCGGGTGAAGCGCGGGTATGTTGAAGCGTGGGCGCTGGGCCGAAGCGAGGCGCAGGCGCGGGGCCGAAGCGGGGTGCAGGCGAGCCGCGGGGTACGGGCAAAACGAGGCGCGGGGCCAAAGCGGCGATGAAGCGAGGCGCGGGCGAAGCGTGGGTGCTGAGGCGAAGCGCGGGGTGCGGTGCAAAGCGAGCCACGGGCGCGTGCGCAGGGTGAAGCGAGGCGGGGGCGAGGCACGAGGTGGGGGCATGCGGCGGGCGCGCGTGCGGCCGCTGGGTCGGAGCGGGCGGGCAGGCGAAGCGCGGGCGCTGGGGCGAAGCACGGCGCAGGGCCGAAGGGCAGCGCAAGGCGCGGGGTGCCGGCGCGAAGCACAGGGTGCAGGCGCAGCGCAGGCACGGGCGCAAGGACGGAGCGAGCGAGGGGCCAAAGTGCAGGCGCGGGTTAAGCAAGGCGCGGGCACGGGGGCGAGCGAAGCGCGGGGCGCCGGCGAGTTGAGGGGCGCCGGCGAAGCGCGGATGCGGGCGAAGCGCGGGGCGCGGGCGAAGCGAGGGCAAAACGAAGCGCTCGCGGGGGCGAAGCCGGAGCGTGGGGGCGCAGGGGCGAAGCAAGACGCGAGGTGGGTGCGAGCGAAGCATTGACGCGGGGGCGGAAGCGAGGGCGCGGGGGCCAAGCAAGCCGGGGGTAAGGCGCGGGGTGGCTAAGCTACGGGGTGCGGCTGCAAAGCACGGGGCGCAATGGGCGCAGGGCAGCGAGGGGCAGGGCGCAGGGCAGCGGGGTGCGGGGCGCGGGGCGCGGGGCAGCGGGGCGCGGGCAAGCGCAGCAGGTACGGGCGGACAAAGCGGGGTGGGGGGGCGCAGTAAGCGCAGCGGCGGCGCAAAGGGTTGTAGCGACGCGAGGCGGCGCAGCTGGCGCGAGGCGAGGCGCAGAGCGCAATGGGCCGCAAAGCGCAGGCGGGCCGAGGAGCAGGCAGGGGCGGGGAAACAGAAAAAGCCCGCGGTCAAAAAGCCGGGGCTGGTACGTCGTACAGCGAGGAGTGGGGCATAGGGACAACATCTGGTATGGTGTTTTGATGCTTGATATTGGATCCAGAGCAACCGAAGGCAGGCAGCGGCGAAACGCGGGTGCAAGGACCCAGGAGGGAGAAAATGGACAGCACCGGGCCCGACGGAATCAGAGGGGCGGGGGGGCCAGTGTGGCGTGGAGATGACGCCAAGAGAAACGCATTGAAGCCGCCATGAACTGTGGCCACAGCCAGGGGGCGTACGGGCGCAGTGGGGAGCGAGCGGCGGTGCGTGGTGGCGGGCGGAAGCAAGGAATGATTGCATTCACACGCTGTGGCGGTGTCGCCAAATTGCGGCGACGAGCGGCAGAGCTCGATTGATGGACTGATGGGGCTCGATGCCTTGCCGAGAACTGCCCTGCAGCCGCCGGAGCGCCGTGCCAGTAAAGCACGTGAGCTTCGGGTTGGTCCCTAAAACTTCGCAAAGCACCCTTCGGGTATACCCCACTAACTTCGCGAAGACTTAACTTAATGAGCTGTCGCAGCTGTAGTCGGATGTACGGGTCCTCGCGCATGTGTGCCCTGCGACGTACCTCTTGGGGATGAGGCGGAAGGGTGGTAGAAGCAATGGAATAGCGGAGTAGGGGAACACGGGAAGTCGGTGTGGTGGAGCAGGTGAAGGACATGGAATACGAGACAGTGCCGGGAGCAAGCGGGGACAGGTCGGGCGTGGTGAGCGGGGCCCTGGATAATATGATGCGGGTGTGGGATCTGCAGGGTGCGGCAAGGCAGGAACGGAAGGGCATAGATGGGATGGGGATGGCATGTGTTAGGTGTATGGTTTTACAACTGTATAGTATGGGAACGAGTACAGGGAGCAATACATGGGTTCTCATCTAGTAAAAGAAGTCTATCTAAGGGAGCAGCACGTGTATACGGACAAGACGAGAAAGTAAACAATTCACCGGACACCCTACCTACACCCCCTCATCCATCCGCTCGCCATCCAAATCATCAGGGATGTTAATTGGCTCGCCGTCGTCCGACCAGCCATTGTTTCCTTGCTGAGCCATCACCTCCTCTGTCAGAATATTGTACTGTTTGAGCACTTCATTCCCGTACTTGGTCATGTATGTCTCTCTGTCCATGGTCTTCCAGTCTGTGTTTCCATGATGCACAACAAGCAGCAAGGTGACACCATACTGGGCATATTTGAAGCGGGTTTCGGCAGGGAAGTCGTTGAATTCGGAGGGGGTGAAGTAGTCAATGGGGACCTTCTTTGGCATTTGGAACGAAAGATCAGACTCAGCGGGATTCGCAACACGGATCCGTGTGCGTTCCACCACATTGATCTTCTTCTTCCCCTTCTCGCGTGCGTCGGTTTTGAGTCGGCGTACCTCCAGTTGATGAACGAAGGTTGTCGCAGAGACACTGCGGATGCCCTTTGCATTTACGGTGTAGATTTTCTTGCCTGCATCGTCGGTGTCGGACTCGTCATCGGAGTTGCAGAACTCATTGGCTATGAGAGCAACAACATGGTCAGGGAGTTTGTCCTTTCTGGCAAACACGATGCGCTTCTCAGTAAGCTATTTCGGAGTCCATTTAGAAACCAAGGACAAGGAAATAGAGTTGGACGTACACACTTCCGGTGCTTGCCGCTGTTATTGTCGGCTTTATTCAATGCTAGCTTTCCCGGCTGCCTCAGTCCCACTTTCGCCTTGTGCTTCGTATACAAAAGGGTGAAACTGCAGAAGATGTCACAGATGAGGATCGGATTGTCAACACCAGCAGCCGAGGGCGCCAAAAAATAATACGAAAATGATCCCGCCACGAGACGAAAGGTTTCCAAGTAGACTGTCTTGTGAACCTGGTTGTAAGGGGAGTCGGATGGACCCATAAGATCAGGACACCAGTGCGTCAACCCTGCCACCAGCACCCTTGAAAAGATAATGGTGAGGAATGTGTCTTTGACCTCCAGAATATCTTTTGCAATATTACTGCCCTTCGCTGCATCCTTCTCCGCTCTCTTGCGGAGGTCAGAAACCATCCGGGAGGTACCCACAACTGCAGTGGATGTGTCGCAGAGGCTCCTGCACCCGGCTCCCACCGCTGGTCAAACGTAGCAAGGATGGCGGGAGTAGGCATAGGAGGGGCTGCATTAGCTCGGGTGAGCTCCAGGAGGATATAGCCATGCAAATATCCCACCGCCTTAACATGTCTTTGATCAAAGAGCGGACACAAGAAAGTAATGTCAATGGTGCTCACCTTGGTACCCTTTTGCTCAAGAGGGATGTCATCCTTTTTCAGATGGTGCTGGTTTGTTTTTGCCTTCTTTTTGCCGGATTGGCGAGATTTCTTTGGCGCAGAGGCTGGATCCGGGAGTGGTGAATCACGAGCACTAGCACGCCTCTTTTCCCCTGTTTGAGGGCCGGCTGAACCACCAGGGTTAGCTGAGGCTGTTGGAGCTGAGGAATTGGGCTGAGAGGAGGAATCCATTGGGAGGACACAACAAGTGAAAGGAACAAAGAGAGATGCGGAAACACACCTGTTAATTACGTAATTACGTAACGCAACGGTGCCATGGACCGACGATCAGGTCAGGTGACCGTGTCAGTCATATGCGCCAACCAAAATTGTGAAGCCTCCGTGCTTTGGTGCATAGCCCCTCACAAGATGGGATGGATTGGAAGCTCAAAGGAGCTTCACCACGATCGCGAGCCCGGTCGTGGTCCTCTTGTAGATAAGCAAGGCAAGTACATGCGTTAGCGGGACTCTAGCCTGTACCCAGGGTTGGGGCCATGTTACCCTCGACGGGGCCTCTGTAACCTTGAGGAGGTGGGCAGAACTGAGTGCCCAGCCGGAGCGAGTGGTCTTGAGGTCCATCGCACCCGCGTTCGTCTTAGTCGAACGTGGTGATCATGGTGCAAGAAGTGAATGTATTACCAAATCATGTACACAACGGTAAAATAAAGCTGATCGCACTACAGTAATTATCTACATCAAATACAGTGATCTCTAGTCTGAATCTGTTGGCAGGTCTGATCATGGACCTGGGTTTTTGATGGAGAACGTGACCAGTTCTCACGTCCAAATCGGGTTGATATTCGGGATTTGGCTACTTGCAATGGCCCAGCAGCCATTTTGACGGGATGGAACATTTATTTAAAGCTATTAGCAGGTATCAGAAAATTCTCCGAAAGGTTTGAGGTCCTTCTTGGTGTACTATTGCCATTTCAACTCAAATACATGAACAACGCCTCTCAAATGCATTCCGGATCCAATTTACTTGGTTGAAAGACCAAAATCGATTACTTATCCCGCCCTAATGCATTCAGAAATAATTCAGGTTCCCAAAGTTCCGGTGAGGCGAGATTGTCCGAATTTAGGCGTGGGGAAGTAATCACGTGTCAGCCAAAAACCCAGGTCCATGATTGGACCTGCCAACGAAATCAGACTCCGTATAAAATATTTATCAACTATCATAAATCTTGTGGAGTCTGACTACAAGTGAGACTAAGTGATCTCGAGAGGTGTCACAAAAATGGATCTGATTGATTCAAATTGATTGATCTTAGACTTGGAGTGGGTCTAGACAAAATCCGGCTAACGACTACCGGTAAGCCGTGTGTAAGCCGTCGATAAGCCACTGTGGCTTATTTTTTAATAAGCCACAGGGCATGCCGCTTGTGTTTATAAATGGAGGTGAAATGAAAGTGGAATAAGGGGAAATAGGAACGAAATGGCAGCTTTGAAAGTCCTTAATCACCTACACTCTATTCAGCTACAAATAAGGGAATGGGAGGCTGCAAAGCAGCCGACCAGTCTCTTGTGCCACACAAGTCTCTGCCATCATACCAATAGTTTCATCATTCTGCCTTCTTCCCTCTCTCCCACCATGGCATTCTGCTTGCTTGTAAGCCTCTACAGTGCATTGCCTCGACTGCCCATTCTCTGATCGCTTATTGACGCTACTTACCTGTGCCAGCCCTTGTATACACGCTCAACCTCGTACAAATCGCATTGGGGGGGCATGGATAATGCACAACTTCGAATGGAAGGAAACGGGTGCGCCTCACGAGCTTGTCGTCCGTTCAAGAGACTCACCTAGTTCAGCTGAAGCGCAGGTTATGCTGATGATCGTGGCACTGTATACAACCCTTCCGATGATCTATCTGCTGTGTGTTGTCAACTGCTCCGAGAGTCTCGAGATTCTCATGCCATGCCATGCATGCTTGGAGGACGAGATACCAATGCTGCACCGAGCATCGGCTGTCGCGCATCCACGAAAACACAAAGTCCCTTGCATTCCTGGTGTGCTTCTGGAGTTCCGCTGGTGCGTCATGGCCTTCCGCCTGTATCACTGCGTTCCGGCCCCTGATACACGACGCCGTTTCGAGAAACCTAGCCACCGCCTAGCCGGAGGCGGTGTCTAGCCGCGTCTAGCCGGCTAGTCACAACAATAACGAGGCGTGACGAGGCGCCTAGACACACCTCCCGCCGCCTAAACTTGGTAAGCGAGCAGGGTTAAGGCGGGGACTGAGCGGTCCTGGCAGTGTGGTGCAACCGGCTGATAGGGAACTGCTACATGGTAGGGCTGTGGAACAGGAGACAGGCAGAGCTCAATGTGAAGAAAACTTGCTAGTGTAGACGGAGACATGTCGAGGTATGTGCAGCTGCCTCGCCGACTGACATCTACGAAGCCGTTGCGGCCATCAGTGGGCCTCGCCAAGGCTGTGTGTACCTAAGCGAGAAAGCGCTGTTCGAGATCTTTGATGACGCCTACACAAAGCTCGCGGCACCTCGGCAGCGGTTCCATGGGCCTAGACATCCCACGCTCTAGCCGAGGCCGGAACGCAGTGATATATCTACCTGAAATAACCTGTGGGGTTAGAGGTCTTCGCCACAGCCTTCGTCGTCATGCGCGCCTCCACTGCGGGCGCGTCCTGCCCTCCCAGCCGGCTCCTGAGCCTGTGCTGCTTGCCCCTCGTACTCAGCCTGCTCCTCCCGTCCATCCCAGCTTTCCCTCCGAGCTGAATAGATGAATATTAACGTCTTGTCCCCAGTCGTCCACGCAGCCAGACTCATCAGGGCGCGCGCGCGCGCGATGTACGGCGAGGAGATGGTCCCGCTCCCGAGTCTATACTAGAAGAATGGGAGTGGGACTCGCCTATTTCCTTTTTCGGGAAGCGAGTCCCATTCTTGATCCCATCAACAATGGGACTCGCTAAAGAAATGGGACTGGGAGACCGCCGCCAATCACATAGTGACCCCGCCGTCACGCAGTCTCGGTTCTTGAGGCCGCCATTCGGAACGCCCGGAAAATCGAGCCATCTGATCCGAACCAACTGCTTCGATCCATCGTTCTCGGTCATCTCCGAGCGGATTTAGGAGTTTGCGGGCGATTTCTGCAGCTGGGAGGGGCGGTAACATGGCAGCGGTTTAAAAAATGTGTGGCAAACCTGTCACACACTTGGGAGAATGAAATTATTGCCTAATACTTGATTTCATTATTACAAGAGCACTTGGGATGTATTCATTTTGCGAAGCATTGCCAGCCTGTGCCTCAACATTCGCTTTCCAGAGAGTGCTGGCCCATCGAAATCCTTTTCTCCTAGGACTTTGCTCCCCCACCATTCTCTCGCTTTGTAGCGATCTTCATTTTCGCCCAAACCACTACCTTCTGGTTGTCGATGGATGGATCAAGCCTGCTGCAAGATCCAAACAATCAAAGCCGTCAAGAGTCGGTGCCAAAGTCTTGCCGCCCCAAGCTGTGTTAGATGTCAATTCTGCGCTCCAATATCATGTTCAAGCCTGATCGTTTGCTTTGTAAGACCGCAAGTGGGAAGCGAACCTCCCCTCATGGCCCCACTCGCTGTTAGTCTCATGGTTCCTCCACTCCGATTAACCTGCTAGGAAATCCTCCGCAAGAGTTGAGACCAATCCGCATGATTCCACACAACAAGTGTACAAAAGTCTCCCAAATCCCAGCCAGTGCAGCATCCTGCCTGTTTGATATTCTCAACAGATCTTATTCATCTTCTGTTGGGCCCCCGCTGACCCTATTCACCGAGCAGGTTGCCGTGCTCTTAATCACCAGCGCACAATCTCCATAAATGTGTATCATTTCTGGTTTGCGTCTGTATAATTTACTGAAGTTCCCGCAGTCTATCGCCTTGACGGTTTATTTCTTCCGTGTGTACCTCCGGCAGCTTGTGAATCACTCTATTTCCTCGCTGTTTCGCCACTCACCTCCATTTTTTCTGTTCCAACACCACGCATTTCGGCTGTGGCGGAACCACGGCGTTTAGATTGAATATTTTGCGTTCTTTAAGCTTTCAACGGTAAGCAATCAAACCGTAGTGGCTGTATTGATTCGGACACTATTTGCGTATCCGTTGAAGGCTCGACTCCGTGTAATCCATTCTAACATTCGATCCGTGGCACCTCATAGGTGCAACACCTTTACTCAAATATTTGTCCGAGCAGCACCAATGCTTTTACCGTTTCCTGCTAGTATGCTTCTTTCATCTCATTCCATAATTTACTGCCAGTTGATTCACGAATCATTCCGAGCCCGACCCTGCTGTGTTACTTCTGCTCCTGCGTCGAACCTTCTTGACATTCCAATCTAATTTTTGACCGCCTTTCTGTTTATTGTGGAGCGACCAGGATTCGCGACAAACAAGAAGGAACGTAATCGAGTATTCGTATCCATTTATACTGTCCTAACGGATTTCAACCACCTTGGGATATCAATATTTCTAGACAACTTTCAACATCCAACCTGAGAAGGAGGAGAACAGTGGCTGCGCCGGAGCGAAGCGTAGGTGTATCTTGTATTCTATATTTTTCTCTGGCCCCAATCCGGCCCTCTGTAGAGCTGTGCATCAGTTATCGGAAATGGCCGATGTCAACCCCGCGGTATTGATGTACATCAACCTATCACTCCGCCCATGCCGCCTCATAGCATCTGATCAGGCTGATCTTGATGCGGAGAGGTCACAGATTCACCGGCAAGCAGACTTGCCGAGACAGGCGAGTACCGCTTTAGCCGAGTCCCATTGTTGATGGGATCAAGAATGGGACTCGCTTACCGGAAAAGGAAGTGGGTGAGTCCCACTCCCATTCTTCTCGTCAACCCTCCCCGCTCCCGACTACACCACCTCTTCCGGTCGAACTTGTCCCCGCCTGGAGACTCGGGCGGATTCCCGAAGTTGAACTTGAACTTGAGGCCAGATATGCCAAGCCTGCTGGGCCTCTTTCCATCGGACCCTCTGTTGCTACTGTGTGAAGCTTGTTCTATGTACTTGAACACGTGCTGTATTGTATTTCGCCTTTCTGACTTTGGGATTTCGAACACGGATGATTGATTTTTTACAGTGGACATGCCCCAACCCTGTTCAGTGCGAGCATAATCCAAGTTGACGCGAGTCCCAAGAAAGTCCAAGTGGAGAGTCCAATCAATCGAACGGGCCAGCAGACACCAAAAAGAATAGGACCGAACATCTATGGCAATCTGCAGGCCTACAGATCGGTATATGTATATCATAAATTACCTATCGCTATCGTCTATCGTCTATTTTCTTTTCGCCGCCTTCCACCGTTCGCTACAATCCCCTCACCCCTTCCAACCCCCCACACAACCCACTCCTCCTTCCATCCACCACCCCCCTATTCTCCGCCTCGCTCCCCACAAAACGGCACCAGTCTCTCCCTCCGCTCCCCCTCGCACGCCGCAAACGCCTCCTCCCACCACCGCTCGCCCTCCGGGACGGCGCGCCACCCGCCCGCGTACAACTTCGCGAGCGCGGGCATGGAGGCGGTGGCGGCGCGCACGGCGGGCCAGTGCGGCGGGGCCGCACCGCGCCCGCCGGCGGTGGTGTAGCGCGTTTTGGATTGTCCGTGCGAGGGGGCGGCGGCGGCGGAGTAGGAGGAAGGGGGCGCGGCGTAGAAGCCGTTCGAGGCGAGGACGAGCGCGGGGGGGACGGTGATGCGGCCTTGTTTGTAGCAGAGCTGCGAGACGGTGACGGCTGGGGGGAGAGTGGGTCAGCGCGGCAATGAGGGTAGGGGTGTGGAAGCAAAATGAAATGAATGCGAAGAAAAATTGGATCATCCCAGGTTCGAAAAAAAAAACGTCCCAGCAGAGAATGCGAAGCTGGGGAACCTCTCGCCGGGAATGGGTTCGAACCAAGCCTGCCTCCTCCCCAATACAACCCAACCCAACCCAAAAACAGCACGAAAGCCAAAAAAAAACCAAACACTTACTATACAATAACGCCCCATCGTCCTCCGTCGCCCTTGCCGCGCGCTCCAGCAGCGCGCGCGACACCGCGTCCGGCTGCGCGCTTCCATTTTCATTATTAATCCCATTAATCGCGGGTGTCGCAACGCCACTGGCAGGCAAGGGCGTCGCAGGCGTCTTGAGCGACGGGATGAGCGCCTCACCACTTTCGCCCTGGGTAGCACTCCCAGCGGCGGCTGCGACGCCGCTGGCGATGGCGAGGCCGGAGGCGATGCCGTTCTCGATTGTGGAGTTTTTGGCGGTGGCGGACTTTTTGGACTTTTTGGAGGGTGGTTTGACGAAGCGGCAGACGTACCAGATCTACATATATATATCCGTGTCAGCGACATTTGGAAGCGACGAGAGGGCAGAGAGGAAGGGGAGGGAAGGGCAAGGAGAGAAGGAAGGGACGAAGGAGAGAGACGAAGAACGCGACTCACCCACTTGCCATCCCACGCGCCGATGCTGGCGCGCACCTCATACGTCGAGAGCATGGGGATCTCGCGGATAAAGTGGAAATGCGTCGCCGCCAGCGGCACCCACCCGCCGCAGCGGAAAATACTGGGGAAGGTGGCGAGAGCGAGGCGGAAGCGCGCGCTGTCGAGGGCCTTGGCGTACGATGAGTTGCTCATGTGGAGGTTAAAGTCCGCGTCGTCGAAGCCTATATCGTCCTTGCATGTCAGCATTTCATTCGACGAAAGAAGACAAAACGACGCACCAACACGCCTCGTATACGTCCACTCTGCGCGGAACGGGTGCACGCCAATGGGGAGGTGCGCCTCGTACCAGTCCCGCAGCGCGAGCCGTTTCTGCTCCTTGGGGAGGTAAAAGTGCGTGATGCGGTGCCACAGGTGCGCGCCGCGCAGCTCGAAGACGGAGCTCCAAACACGGACTGCGACGACGCGTAAATTAGTACTATTCGCTTGATTTTTCCCTGGCAAGGAGAGCAGTCGAGAGGGAAAGCGCACCATGCCATACGAGTGGGAAGGAGCCGGCGTTGAGGAGGAGGAGAAGCAGTGCCGTATATTTCGCCGTCGTCGGTGCGAGGCGCAAGGCCCGCAGCAATAGAGCGACGATTTTCGTCGGTGCTGTTTGGAGTGCCGCCGCCTGTGTACGCGCGATGAGGGCCAATGGCGCCGTTGAAGCTGCGCTGCTGCCGGACATTGCTGAGCGCCGTCGAGGTCAAGAGAAAGCTGGGGCGGCGCTTTGGGGGTGCGTGTCTGCGGCGCTGATTGCCGAACCCGCTGATCAATGTTTCCGTTGGGGCGGCTCCCAGTACCCGAATAACACGCGCGTCGGGATGCCGACAAAGTCGCATTCGATAGCCAGGATGCCTGGTTCTCAACTGCCCAAATTTATATCCAAAGGGGATTGGAAACGTTCGCGGCGCCATTGTCCATTATCGGCTTAATTCACTCCTTGGCAATCCTATCTAAGACTACGTAGTGTTGAAGTTCGGTTCAAGAATCGATCCGAACCCGAACCGAATTCGAGCCAGACGCAGCGTTCAGGTTCACAGAAAATGCCCGAACCTGAACGCCGCAGGACGATGCTGAGATGGATGGATAATTTAATTCAAAATTCGAAAGAAAGCCAGATACAATACAGCGGTGCGTGTTCAAGTAATAATAAACACAAAATGATACACTGAGGTTCAGATGGAGAGCGGTCCCTCAGGCCCGGCGTATTCGGCCCCAATTTTAAGTCGAGTCCAGGAATCCTCCCGAGCGTCCAGGCGGGAACAAGTTTGGGCGGGGGTGGAGGTGAAGGCGGGACAGGGACCATCTCCTCGCCGTACATTGCGCGCGCGCGCGCCATGATCAGCCTCACTGCGTGAACAACTACGGAGAAGACGTCAGCTTAGTATTCAACCGTTCCGCGCGGGAGGGAACGGTAGGATGGACGTTGACGTACAGATGGCACAGCTAACCAGCGGGAGGAACAGGCCGAGCGCGAGGGGTGAGCAACGCAGACTCAGGAGTCGGCTGGGCGGGCAGGACGCAGCCCGCACGACGAGGAAGCCCGCAGCCAAGAAGTCTGCATGCGGTCCACCAGGTTGTTTTAGCTATACTTAGTAGAGGGGGATGAGGGCCATGACGCACCAGCGCAGAGCCAAGAGGACCCCAGGAAATAGAGGAAAATTATGTTGTCGCAGACGCGCGACAGAGGGTGCTCGGCGCGGCGCTGATATTTCGTCCTGAATACCCAGAGTGGGGTTTATATCTCAGGTCAGCTTCGACTTCAAGTGAGGGTAGAGTAGAGAGCACCGCGACGCACAGCAGATACATCATAGGAGGGGTGTACAGCGCCGCGAACATCAGCGTCAGCTGCGCTCCGCCTGAATTCACCTCGGTGAGTTCCCCGAAAGCTCTGAAGACGAGCTCGGCATATCGCACCCGTTTCTCTGAATCCAAAGCTGTGCATTGTCCATGCGCCCAATGCGAGTTGGGCGAGGTTGAGCGCGCATATTAGGTCTGTGAGCACGTGAAATCAATCGTGGTGGATAGGACAGCGGATAGAGGACGCACGGTAGAGGCTTGTGAGCGAGCGGAATGTCATGATGGGAGAAAGGGAGGAGAAGGTAGGTAAGTAAGTGGATTATATCATTATATTATACAGCACGGTCCGAAGGTGGAGTCGTGTCGACTTAGAGCTGTGCGTGGGAGGACTTGAAGTTACCCCTTGCGGAGAGATTTGTTCAACAAAACTGTGTTGATGCATTTACCGTTATTGTGACGACAGTACATCACGGAAGACCTTGTTGGGTTGAGGGACATCAGGGAACTCAGTCCCAACTGTGAGGCCAAGTGCCCAGATGTTCGGTTCGAGATATCGACTGCTCACGCCAAAAACTGAGAAAAGATCTTCTTCATTTCAACATGCCTGTCAAATTATATCATTATCGTGACCCGAGCTATACTAGCTGAGTAGCGGAACAGAGCGAGACATTGCGGCTGAGGCTGTCCAATCGTAATTTTATTTTGGAGAGCAGACTTTGAACGAGATAGGAATGAAGCTTCGGGACAGATGCTTCAGGTCTATATATCGAGGAATTAACAGGGTCTCGACCGCGAGCTAAATGTGCACATACCATTCAACCTGGACGCTTTGATACGCCCGACGGACCGCCTCGAGTTGGGCAGCTGAAAATACAACACACGTCAATGCGACTGCCGGAAGAAGAAAATGAGATGACCCACTCATGAGGCGGCAGCGCGGGGCGAAGAATTCCATCGCCGCGATAATCCTGTCCACACAATCTTTCAATGTTTCTATTTCCTTCGTATTGGGTCCCGGATCGCGATTCTCGTGCCGCTGCCGCTCAATCTCTGCGATAAATGCAAGGCAGGTCGTCGTCCACAGCGGCTGTCCCAGACGTTCGTGAGAGACTCCTTGAGACATGTGGGACTCACCGCAACTGCCGGCTCGAGCAGCCCCAGCATTGGCTTTGGAATCATTTCAGTACGCGCGTGGATGTCGACGACGGCGCGGGCGGCGACGAGCGTCTTGGTGCGCGAGCCGATGTTTGTGTTTGTCAATGGCTCGTGCAGCTGGATCGTCGCGCAGTGGGATAGCGTATGGACGAGGAGCATCTGCTGGGACTGGATCGGCGGAAGGGTCGGCGTAAATGCGTCTATTTTGCGATCGAGAGCGGTGAATTCTGGGTCGTTCGGGGGAAGGCCGCCTGGTCCCGGTGGGGAAATGTGTCGGATCAAACTCGTCAATCGAAGCCGCGACCCCATCGCTTAAGTTACCTCTTGGCAGTGATCCAAATCAACAGTTCGGCAGGAGACATGGCAACACTCGTCAAACTCCAAACAGACCGCTCTTGTCTCTTGCTCTCACTATGGACCTCAGGGATAGCGTTCCAGACGATGTCTGGCTCGAGATAACCCATCTTCTGCCCCGGGAAGCTATCAAAAATCTTTCTTTGACTGCACCCATCTTCCGCCGTCTTTCGCGACCGACCCTTTTCACCCATTTCCATTTTCACCCTTACGCTCTCGGCGTTTACTACCGGCGTCCGCCGGCGGACAAATTCGAGGAATCCCTCGCCCGACTGAAATTTTGGTGCTCTGACGAAATCGCCCCACTGGTTCACTTTTGCAAGGTCACCCCTTGGGAGAAGCATTCGGGGCCTTGTAAATCCTGGACCTGGGCGGAGGGGCCATACGAGGTTCTGCTACATGTTTTTCTGGAACGGTTCGCGCGCTTTACCGCTTTGCGCGACCTCCATGCAGATTCGATCGAGTTTTCGCGAGCGACCCTGGGCCGCTTCTCGAGCCTAGACCGCCTGCAGCTCACGAATTGCACCGTAACGAATCAGGCCCAGACAGACAGCAGTTCAGAGGCGTTATATGCATCCACGTACGCCTGGATCAACACACCCGAGGACAAGAATCCGTGGATTCCTGTGCTCCGTGCGGATCGCCTTCGCGAGTTGACTCTCCATGCGAGTGCTAGCGTCCTTCATAAAATCACCCAATCTACAACCTCCTTCCCCTACGTTTACCGACTGGCTGTTTCCATGGACCTCGACGATCTGGGTATCCTGGCAAAGTTCCCTGCTGTCCAGGCCTTGACGATTTTAAACTTGGGAAAGCGGGTGGCGGGCAATGCCGCCGGTCTTTTGCCTGCCCTTAAAAACTATACGGGCTCCTGCGAGACCATCCACATATTCCTCCCACTGAACAATCTAACTCACCTCACAATTACCCGGTGCAGCCCGGATGCTCTCACGGCGGAGCTCAGCAAAATATCGACCCATAGCATCACCTCTCTCAACGTAGCCTTCGACAACCTCAATAACAACGAATTTAATCAGCTATGCCGAGCTTTCCCTCTGCTAACGAGGCTCCGCGTGAGCATAACTGTGTGGCTGGGTCAAGGCGATTTCACTCCTGATCACGATCCTTTGGTGCGTCAAGTTAACGATGATCCTTTCCTCACCCTAATTACCCACAGGCATCTACATTCTTCGAAGCGCTGCCTCATACACCTTCTCTGCCAACAGCTCTCCAGGACCTCATCATTTCCTGGCTGTTCATATGGAATTGCGATTACGAATGGCAGGAAGGGTGCAATCCCGCTGGAGAGGAGCCCATATGGGATGATTTGGTCAACAAGCTTATAATGCGGTACCCCTCCCTCACGTCCCTTTGCCTCGACGGCGACGAGTTTGAGTTCTACTGGTGTAAGGACGATGGGTCGGTTGGCGAGGACCGTGCCACTGGTGCCGGTGAGTTGACTTCGACTTTGGCTTGAATCATTGGCGCTGCGTCTTACAAACATCCGAACTAGACGGTGTGGCTGATACTTGTGAAAAAATACTTTCCGCCTTTTGAGAGTTTGCGGGCAAGAAGTGGGCGGCTTATTGGGAGCAAAAAAAAAGAATTGTCAGTCACTTGGAATGGATGATAAATGCGTGTTTGTCATACAGTTTGAAGGCCCCTCATGGTTTCCTAACAATTGAGGCACGAGTTCAATTGCTGGAGCACAGTCTGCTTCATATAGAGTATTGTACAGGCGAATCGGATAAACCAGCGAATGATCTAGGTCGGCATCGTGAACACTCCATTTCAAGCTTGGTCATAAAGCCACGATAATGCCGGGAAGCAAATGAAGGCCAGCTGAACACTCATGAAGAATCTAAAGGTCCTCTAGACAGGGAAGATTTCGCCAGGGATGCCGCGTGATTTAGGTTCTTCGCCTTCGTCTGCTGATAACTCTGGAATATGGTCATTGAATTAAGTTTTGAGGTGGATTCAGCCTACCTTCATTGTCCTCGCGCAGGGGCCGGCAGTCGTGCAACATGCTCAGGGTTCTCGTGGTCGCAATGTGGGGTCCATACCTTCGTCACTTCGTCAGGATCCACATCATTTGGATGTGTCTAGATGCTTGTAAGCTGCATTCATCCACAAAATGGCCCATTAAACCAATGTTGTGGAATATACATCATTTTTGAAAATTTCTTTCTATCACTGATTCGGCATGAATTAGCCGAGCATTTCTATCTAGGTTTCATGTGAATCGGTGCAGAACTCGTTGAGATATCAGGAATTCTTCCAAAACATCACAAAACAGAACTTTTTCAATCTGTGCCTTAGGTACTGCCAATTGCTGTAAACAAGATGGTACAGAATATATCCAATCCAAAGCCGGTTACTCTTCACGCTATTGTTCGACCTCATCCACAAAACCCCTAATATCACTGAGCCTTGTGAAATAATTATATGTGGGGAAACTTGCCGGTATTTCATTAAATGGGTTTGCTCCGATGCAGTTGTGGGGTGAACAGCAGTCCTGTTTGCTGTAACACAGGCGTCCCACATCAAAGCAATTATTGCCAGTAGTAATGACACAGGTTCCCTAGATCATTCAGCCTTGCAGGACATTCATAGGATGATAGAAACTTACCCCTGAAAAACTTGGATAACCATAATCACAAGTGTCTCCGGGGCAGCAGTCCGCACTGGTTTCACATGCTCTAAACACGTCATTGCAAGCCCGCTTGGTGAGAGTTGCACTGCTGCTCTTGAGCGCCAGAGCAACAAGGAGGAAGAAGGTGGTAGTGAATTGCATATCGGTTTCAGGAAAAGCTTTGTCTGCGGGGGGATGGGGACTGCGCTCCTTGAGTTCATCCTTTTATACTTCTTCGCGGGCTGTGGTCTAGGGTTGATGCGCTCTGAAAATGGATTCATAAGTGGTCATTGCATCAAATCATACTTGATAGGGCTCTGAAAAGTACAAAGATCAGAGCTTGACTTGAGACAAACCTAATTGGCTGTTTCCTCAAATCGAGGATGGTACCACAGGAACAAATAACTTCACGTTGAACTCAGCAACCTCCAAGCATTTGTCGCTTGTACCTCCCTCTTGGCAAATCGTGGCAGACCACAAGCCATACTTGTGTCAGTTTTCCGCCAAGATAATATTCCTGCAACAAAGCTCTATTGATCTGTTTAAAACTGTCACATACCTTCGCTGCACTTCCGAAACAACTCAAAGAGTGCCTCAGTTAGCCGGATTACCCTACAATGAGGGTGTGGCAACGGGCACATGGAGTCTTGGAACTCCTCTCGCTGAAGGTCATAGCACCCGAGATTGGTACACTGATTCTTGTTCACCGTTTTTTTCAAGTACTAAGTACTGTACTATTTCGATCAAATTGACAGGAGGGTTGACGTGTGACTCATTTTACCAATTCGACATTTCGGCAGAATTTAGAATCAAATACCAGCTCAATGGTCTCACCGCCAGAAATAATAGGGAGAGACTCAAAGTGTGATCCCAACTGCCCCGTTTGTAGTTCTCCAGTGCTCATGGTGAAGCTGCGGCAAAAAGGCTTGACTGAATGAATGATGCTGCTAAAGATGGGGGAGTTCATAAATCATATTTCAATCAGGAACCAAAAACATCTCAATGCATATATTGATTCGCTAGCGTACCAAGAGAGCGAGCTGTTGTCTTCCATTATCATATTTATCATCTTTTTACGAACAAATTAGCATCGCCGTGTGCGCGCAATTGAAGTGTCTGGTGGATGGTGGAAATGGCCGTTAAGTATGCTTGAGGCGACATCCAGAGTGCTGGTACATTCTCCCGCTCAATCTTATAATGGGATTCATCCCGGCTAGGGTACATTGACTGAGAACTGGATGGAGTGCCAAGGCAAAGTTATAAGTACGAATTCGCCACTCCAAAGTCATGCCCTTCATCAAAGCTTGATCATGCTTCTCCATGTCTCTATAATGATCTCTGGGTTGCTCGGCTTGTGCTTTCTCGCACAAATTGCCACTGACACATGCCATCCTTCACCTCCATTGGTGATTGCGACGGAGCAGTCGTCAGGGAAATCCTCTTTTCGGAATTTGTAATGACTTGTCCAAATCCGTTCACTGGCAAGTTGTCAAAATCTGTCCAACTTGTAACCGACCTTGGCAAATCTCGGGTAGGTAGGTAGGTAGTACGGTCCCGCTTGAAATCGTGCCAAGCCATTGATCAAATTGGGTTAGATTTGACTCAAACCATAACCTGCCATTTTGAGATGACATATCAGAACTACTGTGACCTTCGTATCAAGCATATGGTCAAAGCTGGCATTCACACCGAAAATGTATGTCGACATTTGGTCGAACCAATCTTAAAACCGAGAACTAAAGTGGGTAACTTCCCGTAAGACAAATTTGTGATTTTCAGACACTTCGCGGTGCCAATGATGGGAAGTAAAAGGGTGAAAAACGAATGTCTGTGTGACATACATCAACGTCGGGCGCTCCCAGTCACGGTGTGCGTCGGTGGCGCCGTCTTCACGCCCGCGTCAGCGTTCGACAGCGTCGCCGGCGGCCACTGGCTGAACTGCTTATCGCAGCGGGGTCAATGGTCCCCGCGCCCTCACCGCCCGTCTGCCACGCGTTGAAAGTCCCGTCAAATGGTGTCCCTTGCGTGCCGATGGCGGCGCACTTCCCGTTTGCGGTGCGAGGATCGGTGGGCATCCACCCGCCTTCGAGGCCGAGCTGGTACGACCAGAGCGGAGCACGCACAACGCCGTCGGTAGTGTTGCCAATCTGTGCGCTCAGCCTTTATGAAGTATTCGGCGGGGAGGATGATGCTGAACTGACCTTCCACGTCCAGAAGAACCAATCACCCAATGTATCTATTTGCGCAAGCGCAAACGGCATCACCCAGCCTTCGTGGAGGTGTTCCACGTCGATGAGTCTTCCCAGAGCGCGCAAACCCCACCGTAGCTAGTTGAGCCATTCACCCTATTGAGGTAGAGGCCACAGTCGTTGTACCCGCTGCTGAATTCCCCAGCAACAGTCACCCCGAAATCCGAGCGGCTGTCGAAGTTCCAAGTCAACACACACTATTCGATTGTCAACGGAAGCCACTCGAACGCACCTGCCATTGGTCCCGGGCCCCCACGAGTTGCACGCTTTTGCGGGCCATGACCCACCAGCACTGTCCGTGTCCTCTCCTGTCGCAATTGGGTCATCATTCGGCTCCCTGCTGAGCGAGAAGTACGGGTGCGTGTCGCGTATGACACAGTCCGAGCCAGGAAGGAACCCGGCCCACGAGGAGATGCCCCCGAACCCGTCGTGCAGACCGATGTACGGCTCATTTGCCGGCGCCGTAGCCCGTGATGTTGCGGATGAGGTCGTGGACGTGAAGATAGTTTCCAAAGCCTTAGTTCAGAACAGTTACTCAGCAGAGGGACTCACAAAGTGCTGACTTGGGGTCACCCGATGGTGGACATTAGAGCTGTACACGCAATTTCAGCCCGATGTCGTGCAGAGTAGAATAACAACGCACATTCATTGATTAACCCGAACATCTGCACAATGTCCTTGTACTCGGGCTGCGAGATAAACTCTGCGATGATGCGAATATAGTCCAGCATCCGCTGGGCATTCGCAATCCCCATCACACTGTTCAGGAAATTAACCTGCCCGCGCTTTCCGGAATGGTTGTACCCTGTGGTGGGTCGGAATAAGCGACTCGAGCTTGAGAATAGAAACATGAAAATTACCATTCTGCGAACCTGGCGCGGCATGCAGATCGAGGTTCACACGAATACCATACTTGCATCCGAAAAGGCGAACGACTGGGTTCAAACCAAGCCTGCCTCCTCCCCAATACAACCCAACCCAACCCAAAAACCCGGGTTCAAAACAAACGTCTCAGCAGAGAATGCGAAGTTGGAGAACTTCTTGCCGGCAATGGGTTCGAACCAAGCTTGTCTCCTCCCCAATACAACCCAACCCAACCCAACCCAAAAACAGCACGAAAGCCAAAAAAAACCAAACACTTACTATACAACAACACCCCATTGTCCTCCGTCACCCTTGCGCCACGCTCCAGCAGCGCGCACGACACCGCGTCCGGCTGCGCGCTTCCATTTTCATTATTAATCCCATTAATTGCGGGTGTCGCAACACCACTGGCAGGCAAGGGCGTCGCAGGTGTCTTGAGCGGCGGGATGAGCGCCTCACCACTTTCGCCCTGAGTAGCACTCCCAGCGGTGGCTGCAACGCCGCTGGCGATGGCGAGGCCAGAGGCGATGCCGTTCTCGATTGTGGAATTTTTGGTGGTGGTGGACTTTTTGGAGGGTGGTTTGACGAAGCGGCAGACGTACCAGATCTACATATATATATCCGTGTCAGCGAGATTTGGAAGCGGCGGGAGGGCAGAGAGGGAGGGGAGGGAAGGGCAAGGAGAGAAGGAAGGGACGAAGGAGAGAAGGAACGGACGAAGGAGACAGATGAAGAACGCGACTCACCCACTTGCCATCCCACGCGCCGATGCTGGTGCGCACCTCATACGTCAAGAGCATGGAGATCTCACGGATGAAGTGGAAATGCATCGCCGCCAGCGGCACCCACCCGCCGCAGCGGAAAATACTGGGGAAGGTGGCGAGAGTGAGGCGGAAGTGTGCGCTGTCAAGGGCCTTGGCGTACGATGAGTTGCTCATGTGGAGGTTAAAGTCCACGTCGTCGAAGCCTATATCGTCCTTGCATGTCAGCATTTCATTCGACGAAAGAAGACAAAACGGCGCACCAACACGCCTCGTATACGTCCACTCTGCGCAGAACGGGTGCACGCCGATGGGGAGGTGCGCCTCGTACCAGTCCTGCAGCGCAAGCCGTTTCTGCTCTTTGGGGAGGTAGAAGTGCGTGATGCGGTGCCACAGGTGCGTGCCGCGCAGCTCGAAGACGGAGCTCCAGACTAGTCGCCGTAGAGTAGCTATGAAGTAGGTACAAGACGGGATGAGGTGTGATGGATGCGAGGACGAAAGTCAGCGAAGGTGACAGGGGATGCAAAAATTGTGAGAATCAAGGGTTTGTCAATGAAATTGACAACCTGCGAAGGATCCAATGGATCAGCCTCGCGTCTCGGTCCAGAACGGAGGGGCTCTCTCGACAGCGGATGATGTGCGAGAGAGAGACCTCGGAACGGAAGAAAGGTCTTGATGATCGTGAAGATGGTTCTGGAACGAGCAGGTGTCAATCTCAGTACGCAAGGAGCTCCTGGGCATGAGGAGAGATGAGATGAAGCCCAAGAACACCCAACCAGGAGCACAGCTCCACAGAGCCAAAGGCTCGCGTGAAGGGTGAATCTCCAACGACCGAAAACCCCCAAACAGGAGCTGTGTGGAGGGAGAGAAACAAGGGTTTAAATGAAGATGAGATGAAATAGATGTGCACTGTCACATCCCCAGGGGTCTAAGACCGACCAAGCTGAACAAAATCGAGTCAAGGGAAATTAAGTGCCAAGAATGGGGCACCCGAGAAATGCACGATGAGGATGAAAGGTATGCAAACAACTCCAAGAAATATGGATGGCCTTGAAAGTTGCCCGATCCGCCGGAGGCCACAAGAGGTGCCAGCCCAAGCAGATCATTCCGAACAATCTCTTACTTGACCGAGATTTGGCGCGATGTGCACCCAGCAACAAAAGATGAAGAGGAAAGGGATGAGATGGCGCCAAACGACTTCTCGGTTACAGAAGTCTAATATGTACCGCAGTAATGACACATACAGTTAAATCCCTCATATGGAATAAAGTTGGGAGACCAGCCAAAATGTTGGCCAACCCCATTCCATACTGCAGATATTCCATATGAGATGTATTCTACAGTGGTAAAAGGCCATTTGGGAGAAGCCCAAGGGCAATTCCATACCACGGAATTTGGCTGTGTATTCCATATGAGGAACTCGACTGTATTCGGTGGATTAGAAATAAAAATGATGTTTTGGGAACCACCCAAAGCATAAAGAGAAGAGAAGAGAAGGGTTCGAATGGAGAGAGATATATGAGGAAGCAACTTAGCTTGAGGCTCAAGCACTCATAAATCCTCCTTTCTTGCAGCAAGAGATAACACAGCCATGCTGACGACATCCACAGATTGCCGAAGCATCCAGCCAGCCGAGAATCCGAGAAAGCAAATAATGACGGATGCCAGAGACAGCCAGAGAGGGATGGAAGCATGGAGGATATCTCAAGCCTGAAAATCTGCAAGCAGAGCTCAGCAGCTGCAGAGATGGTGAGCGTCGCGAGCAGAAAAGAATGAAGTCATGAGATGACATGTCATGTGATGTGCTTCTCCGGGGCTCCCGGTCTTCCTTGTCTTCCACTCAGGCTAGCTCGCAAGCTCGCCTTGCCTGAGCTCGCAACAAAGAAGAGGAAGAGCAGTCGAGCGGGAAAGCGCACCGTGCCATACAAGTGGGAAGGAGCCGGCGTTGAGGAGGAGGAGAAGCTGTGCCATGTATTTCGCCGCCGTCGGTGCGAGGCGCAAGGCCCGCAGCAATAGAGCGACGATTTTCGTCGGTGCTGTTTGGAGCAGTGCCGCCGCCTGTGTACGCGCGATGAGGGCCAATGGCGCCGTTGAAGCTGCGCTGCTGCCGGACATTGCTGAGCGCCGTCGAGGTCAAGAGAAAGCTGGGGCGGCGCTTTGGGGGTGCGTGTCTGCGGCGCTGATTGCCGAACCCGCTGATCAATGTTTCCGTTGGGGCGGCTCCCAGTACCCGAATAACACGCGCGTCGGGATGCCGACAAAATCGCATTCGATAGCCAGGATGCCTGGTTAATCAACTATCCAATTTATATTGGAAACGTTCGCGGTGCCATTGTCCCTTATCGGTGTAATTCACTCCTTGGCAATCCCATCTAGTGTTGACAAAGTTCGGTTCAAGAATCGATCCGAGCCCGAACCGATTTCGAGCCAGACGCAGCGTTGAGGTTCAGGGTCAGAAAATGCCCGAACCTGAACGCCGCGTGCTTGGACGGACGGATAATCTAGCCCAAAACCCGAAAGAAAGCCGGATACAATACAGCAGTGCGTGTTCAAGTAATAATAAAACACGAAATCATGCAGTGAGGTTCATTTGGAGAGCGGTTCCGCAGGCTCCGCGCATTCGGCCCCAGTTTCAAGTTCGAGTCCAGGGATCCTCCCGAGCGCCCAGGCGGGAACAAGTTCGGGCGGGGGTGGAGTTGAAGGCGGGACCGGGACCATCTCCTCGCCGTACATTGCGCGCGCGCGCGCCATGATCAGCCTCATTGCGTGAACATCTACGGAGAAGACGTCATCTTAGTATTCAGCCATTCCGCGCGGGATGAAACAACAGGATGGACGTTGACGTACAAATGGCACAGCCAACCAGCGGGAGGAACAGGCCGAGCGCGAGGGGCGAGCAACGCAGACTCAGGAGCTGGCTGGGCGGGCAGGACGCGGCCCACACGACGAGGAAGGCTGCAGCCAAGATGTCTGCATGCAGTCCACCAGGTTGTTTTAGCTATACTTAGTAGAGGGGGATGAGGGCCATGACGCACCAACGCAGAGCCAAAAGCCCACCATGATCACGAGGAAGGTTATGTGTTCGCGGACGCGAGACAGCCGGTTCCCGGCGCGGCGTTGATATTTCGTCCTGAAAGTGGGGTTTATATCTCAGGTCAGCTTCGACTTCAAGTGAGGGTAGAGTAGAGAGCACCGTGACGCACAGGAGATACATCAGCAGAAAAATGTACAACGCCACAAACATCAGCATCAGCTGCGCTGCGCCTGAATCCCCCTCAGTGAGTTCCCCGAAAGCTCTGAAGACGAACTCGGCGTATCGTACCCGTTTCTCTGAATCCAAAGCTGTGCAGTGTCCATGCGCCTAATGCGAGTTGGGCGAGGTTGAGCGCGCATATTAGGTCTGTGAGCACGTGAAGTCAATCGTGGTGGATAGGACAATGGATAGAGGACGCACGGTAGAGGCTTGTGAGCGAGCGGAATGTCATGATGGGAGAAAGGGAAGAGAGGGTAGGTAAGTAGGTGGATTATATCATATTATATTACACGGCACGGTCCGAAGGTGGAGTCGTGTCGACTTGGAGCTGTGCGTGGGAGGACTTGAATTTACCCCTTGCGGAGAGGTTTGTTCAAAACTGTGTTGACGCATTTACCGTTATTGTGACGACAGTACATCACGGAAGACCTTGTTGGGTTGAGGGACATCAGGGAACTCAGTCCCAACTGTCAGGCCAAGTGCCCAGGTGTTCGGTCCGAGATATCGACTGCTCACGCCAAAAACTGAGAAAAGATCTTCTTCACTTCAACATGCCTGTCAAATTATATTATTATCTTGACCCGAGCCATACCAGCTGCGTAGAAGAAGAGAGCGAAACATTGCGGCTGAGGCTATTCCATCATTATTTTATTTTGGAGAGCAGACTTTGAACGAGATAGAAATAAAGCTTCGGGACAGATGCTTCAGATCTGTACATATACCGAGGAATGAACATTGTCAGTATCATGGGTCTGACGGTGAGCCAAAGGGTCACACACCATTCACTGGGCGCTTTCATACGCTCGACGGACCGCTTCGAGTTGGGCAGCTGAAAATACAACACACGTCAATGCGACTGCCGAAAGAGGAAAATGAGATGACCCACTCATGAGGCGGCAGCGCGGGGCGAAGAATTCCATCGCCGCGATAATCCTGTCCACACAATCTTTCAATGTTTCTATTTCCTTCGTATTGGGTCCCGGATCGCGATTCTCGTGCCGCTGCCGCTCAATCTCTGCGATAAACGCAAGGCAGGTCGTCGTCCACAGCGGCTGTCCCAGAGGTTCGTGAGCGACTGACCGTGGAGACTCGTTGAGATATATATGTGTAACTAACCGCAACTGCCGGCTCGAGTAGCCCCAGCATTGGCTTTGGAATCATTTCAGTGCGCGCGTGGATGTCGACGACGGCGCGGGCGGCGACGAGCGTCTTGGTGCGCGAGTCGACGTTTGTGTTTGTCAATGGCTCGTGCAGCTGGATCGTCGCGCAGTGGGATAACGTATGGACGAGGAGCATCTGCTGGGACTGGATCGGCGGAAGGGTCGGCGTAAATGCGTCTATTTTGCGATCGAGAGCGATGAATTCTGGGTCGTTCGGGGAAAGGCCGCCTAGAGGGAGAGCACTAAATTAAACACCAGGAGTGAAATGTTGATTTATGCATATGTGAGCGCACCGGAACGACAACGACCACCGAGTCGGGTGGCCTCTTCATACAAGATTCCAGCTTTCGCATACAACGCCGAGCTGGATGTTGCGTTATCAGGAACGTCCCGGAGAAAGTTCACAACAGTTCCAGAACTTTGCAGCGGAAGGAGATGGGGGCGCTATATGGTCCGCGAATCAGCCTCCAATTCAATGTTTGCAGACTGAACGAGAGTAGATTTACCTCGACATAATCCGCGGTCTCGAGCGGCCACGGTGTATCAATGACCAACGAGGTCGACCCGCCGTATGAAATGTTCGAGCAGGTCCCGTCCCGACTGGCAAAACAGTTGTTCAGGTTCAACACGCCCCAGAACGCACTAATCCGCTCGCCCTCCTCCCGCGCGTCCCTGGGCGGGGGCGAGCATCTCAGAGACTGGTGGAGCCTCGGCGCCCTGAGGTGCGCGGATGCGGTGCAGACCGGCGCTGAGGGCAATGGAGACCGCCGCGCTGATGTGGTACTTCCCCTCCAGAATGCGTGCGTTGCGGATAAAATAGTACGCAAGAAGCACGGACGCCTGCAGACTGTGCAGAATTCTCCGCGGATGTGTCCCGGAGAGGCTCCCTGCGGTGCTCCGTAGGGCATGCGAGAGAAACGCGGGTTCAAAGGCTGAAATGCTTGGGTCGTCTAAGAGGTGGATGCCCCACAGATACATGACATTCAGTAGGACCGGAGGGAGGTGTTGTCCGCCCGTGGTCGTTATCGCGTCGTGGAACGCCTGCGTATCGAGGAAGAAGCCGCAACGATCGGCGTTGTGGAGGAAGTTGTGGGCTCTGAGTAAAATGGGTTGATTAACGTCGAAAGAAGAACAGTCATAGCGTACAGGGCCTGGAGAACGATGAAGGGAAGTTCCTGCAGCAGCCGAGGTCAGAGTGTGTTCTTTTCAGCAATAATAACATACGGTAGGCATCGAATTAGCGGCGGCTTCGTTCAGAGAGGTGCCGGATGTTTGTTGCAGATCTGTGTCGGTGTGAATAAAGTGCAACTGGTCGGTTAAATCACTTACAAAAGTAAGTCAAAAGGGGTCCCAGCGCGGAAGTATTTGAAGGGGTTACTTGTGAAGTTGAAGTCGACTGCCGATGGCTGCTGGAGGGCTGACTGGAGCTGGGGCCACGAGTTGGCCTTTCCAGCTCCTCTATCCGAGTCTGGAGGAGAGAAATTTGCTCTAGGAATGAAAGTAATTATCACTGGTTGACCCGAATTCTCTTGATTTCTTCCACCTTCAAGCATCTGACTCTGGGAGGGCCCGTCCTCGGTGTATTCGCAGTCGCCGAAAGCTATGGGATACCGCGCACATTGAAAACATATAGGCTTGGCGCCGTTGCATTTCTGCAATAATTAATGGGTTTAAACTCAAGCTGAGCTCGAAGTCCACCCACGACTTTCCGGCGCCTCAAGACAGACAATTGACCGGGGGCCCAGTCGATGGAATAGATGACTTACCGGCAATTTTGGCACGCCTTACCCTTCTGTAAGGGCGTTTCGTCGTTTACTGGAAAAGATCCCGTGGAACTCATAGGAAAGCGGAGGGGGAGTTGGACAGATCGATCCATTCGCCGACAGAACTCATTTTAACGGTGCAAAGTCAACCCTTCAATTGAATACCGGAGAGCGCTGGGAATGCCAAAATAAGCGCTCTTGGTCAGCCTCCCGGGGAGCGCAGGCCGAAGTTTGACCGGGGCTCGTCGGCCATATACGTAGTAAGCGGCGATACTTGGACGGTAAGCAAACGTAGAAGGTTGGTAAGCTCGAGAAAAATACTTGAGCTGCTTCCGTCAGCGTCAATTGATAATCTGGTAAATAATGTGAGTTTATCAGCTCGCGGCGACAGTGCCAACTATGAATGAACGTAGTTACGTTCATCCATATCCGCACCTGATCTCTCGTCCAGTAAGCTGCCGATGTTCTCCATGTCGCAGTTCCGCAGATGGCAGCGGCGTAGTAGCTTGCCGCGGCCGTAGTTATTCCGTAGTTCCTTCCAGTCATATGTACTTAGTTCGAGTCAATCCCACCCATAGTTTAGTCTAGATAGGTGTCAATAGTCAGTGGTCACCAGTAAACGCGGAGTTTTACCGGCTCAACCATCAGTCCAAGTAATAAACTCACCCCTGCGGGCCGCCGAATGATTGTACTGTTCATCAGGGATGAGCGGTGATGTCGGGTTTATAGAGAGCAGGGATTCCAAAAAAATTCCATTTCGTAGGAGGAATTGTCTGAGCTTCTGCGATTGTTCTGCGACGAAACGTCGTGGCGAAAGGTGCGAAGGCAATCAATGATCAATGATGCGCAATCACAAATGGTCGGGTGATATGATTCAAATTTTTTTTTTTTTTTTGAGGTGTGATAACACAGCGAGTCACCGGTCACAGTTTGCACTGTGACCACCAAGGGCCTTAACCTCATTTTGAGGTAAGGCTCCCCCTTGGGTCTAGGCCTAGGCCCCCTTTTGGGCGGACATTGGTCCGTTGACTCACTGCCACAAGTAGTCTATCAAGGGACACTTTGACCCAGATGTTGGGAGTGACTACGGCTCCAGGCAGGAATGCATTTACGCAGACCACATTTAGACATATGCCCCTTTTGTAGGTAGCTGCCCAATGATGGTACTGTGGGACTCGGCTGACACGCAATAGAGCATATCTGCAACGCAAAAAACAGCCCACCAGATTTTTGCAATCAACGCTCAGATTTAGCCGAGTGCAGTGACTGATGTGACAAGCTTGACCTTCACCTCCAGTGTCGGGTCCGCATAGCTCCCTAAGATACGGAGGGATACTTCTGTGGCCTCTACTACCGGCCTCCTTAAAAAGAAATGAGCAAGAAGGAGGGATTTTGAGATCTGTGGTGGGTTTTTGGGTGCTCTGCCGCCCAGCCGTTCCCTTTTTGGCTGTCACAAATTTCTGAAATCACCCATCAAATTTTTGACGTTTTCGTGATTTTGAGGGCTTTTGAGAGCTGCAGATATGCTCTAATACCCACTAAACCTCCTGATGGTTTGATGCGGGATTTTAACCCGCGGCCGAAGGAAACATCTTCCGAACGGCGGCCGGCACATCGGCTCGACCGGATCAGCAATCTGGCATATCCAGCTGAAGTGGCGTACTCGGGATTCGAACCCTCGCGGGACCCGGGGCATCTAAAATAAATCGGATGCCGGGGCAGCAGGGCATGACCACTTCGTCATGCTGCCCCCTATGATTCATCTTCTTGACGACGACCACAACGTTCTCATCGGACGATATCCTAGATTACTAGGTGTTACCCGTGAATTTTATTCACGGGTCATTGCTAGCACGAGTTTTTATGAAAAAAAAACATTCCCAAACCTTTTTAGACCCACCCAGGCCTCATCTTGTCGCCGACCTTGCAGGAAGTTGTGTCTTGTCAGTTGCACCTCCCGTCGCTGTAGGTCTTGTCTCGTTTTGCGGGTGCGATATCTGATCTTGTCTCACCTTGTCTCATAAACTTCCAGGTCATGTCTCGTATTGTTAACATCTTATTTCGTTGCCCCGGCGGGTCTCGTGTAGGCTCTCTCTTGTCTTTCGTTGCAGAAGTTCTCGTCCCATGAACCTAACAGCTGTGTCTCGTCGTGTCAATTCGCGACCGTGGTCTTTTGTTCTGTGAGGGTTTGGTCTCGGCAGGCCTTGTCTCGTCCAACTGGTTACCGTTTCACCTTGGTTGCTCTGGCACGAATTCGTGTCTCGTCAACTGCTTGTGTTGTCTGACATATTATCTTGTCGTATTGGGTCTAATCTTGCTTCCATATCTCGTTAACATCTTCCGTCTGTTCTCGTTTGATAACCCTCTGTCACAGAGTCCGTGTCGTGACCAAAAGTGTCTACATAGTACACTCAGGCTGGTAACCCGGATCGTTGCCTGAGTTCAAGTTGAGGTCCTGCCATGTGTGTGAGAGTTGCTTGACATTTTTTCGGAGTGATCTAAACTTGTAAGAGAGCTCAAAGGGAGTAAGCTTGTGGCGCTACTTATGGTTAGGCATGAGCTTGAGATGAGCTACAACCGCTTGGTTGAGCAACTGGCAAGTGGCTGTGTTTGGAGCATGCCGGTTTCAAGCCGGGGATACGGCTCGTCCCGCATCCAAGCTTGCCCGAGGTATGATGACAGAGTTTCTGTTTGGAACCTTCTGTGTCTGGGGGATTATAATATATAGTAGAATTATGACGAGCATTCCTTTCATCCCACAGGAACTCCTCAACTGCATCCTCGACGAAGTCCGTGATTGAGTCACTCAAATCCTGCTCCCTTGTGGGGCCCAATGTTTCGCGTTCCAAGTCAGCATATCCTTCTGCAAAGCATCACGCTCTCCGGGTAGTTGTAGGACACTTCCGAGTCCGAAAACTACGGCGCAGCACGCACTCTGCTCGAGGAATCACCGCATGTCGCATCGTACATAACGGCCTTGAAATTGCGACTGAACTTGCCAGTCGTGGACCCCAACAATCTCCAGTGGGTCCTGCAACGGCTAGTTAATGTGCGGCGATGTACGATAGATGGCTACCGCAGTCGACTGCGTTGGGATTGCATGCCTTCCGCACTGTCGGAATAAATTGTCGATTTTTTATCACGACAGCAGCTGCAAAAACTGTGCGTGGGTCGCATCGAAAACATCCCAGGCGCGGTCGCCTTGCGAGCTGCTCCCTCCCTATCATTTTATCTCCTGAATCTGCCCAAGGGTGTTCCGGATCCACCACCCGATGTTCTGCCTACTGTCTGGGATCTGGTTCCTCATCCGAATTGCGAGGCTATGTACACATTGCTCGCATACCCCGGCTTCAAGCACTACATTTCCAAGCTCTGTCGATTGGCGTTCAACCCGGAATACGGCCATACTCAGACTGTCGTGTTCCCGCCGCCATACTCTGGAGCACATTCACTTCGCTTGTTCAACCGTGAGTCTTCGCACACCCACCTGCCAACTCATGAGACGCGGTAGATCATCACGCTCTAAACGCGGCAATCCCGCTACCCCCTCTGCCTTCCCTGCGCTCACTGGAGTTCAGGATGATTTTCTCCGTCGAAGAATCTCCTTTTTCTTCTGGATACGATTTCCTCTGTTCTCATTTCGAACACCAGCCCTATTCTGACGGAAATTGTCATGATGTTTCCCTCGTGGGAGCGTTTGCCCCCCCCCGAGATCCAATGGCGATCCTTGATGCCGCGCTTGTGGCCCATTCTGCTGCCCGGCTGTACGTTGGCGGATGTATTTCAGATTTGACAGTGGGTCGACTCTCCTGGCCGCGTTGGGTGACCTTTTAAAACAAGCCTTCCCCGAAATACATGCCCTGGACAGAATCGTAGTTGAGGAGTATCGAACGAATCGCGAGGGAGTGGCAATTGCACCGTACATGAATGGTGTAGAAACTGCGCCAGTTTCGCTGGCTTTGCATACCATATGTATCGCTCAAGGGAAGAAAATGATCAAACAAACCTTCAACGACAGTTGCGCCGTACATGGAGTCCGGATCTATGTTATGATTGTAAATAGGTTGCTTATTTCTTTCTCCTCTCCAGGGCTTCCTCCCGCCTACAGCTCCCATACTCCCTCTAACCCCCCACAAGGCCCGCCGTGCCGCCCATCTATCGTCCCCGCTGCGGTATTCTCCGCCTCGGTCCCCACAAACGGCACTATCCGTGCCCTCTTCTCCCCCTCGCATGCTGTCCCACCATCGCGTGCCCACGGGGACTTCGCGTCACCCGGCCGCATACAGCTTTGAGAGCGCATGGAGTTCGAAAATATTGCGGTTACATTCAATCTCAGATGTTTTTTTCTGGTCTGGTTGTGAGGGTTGTCGACCTCACTTGTTCCAGTCAGTCATGTCTGACGAGTCAAGCAAGTCCGCACTGTGTTGAAGACCCTAATGGATTGTGATCCTCACTACTATCCTTCCCCTACCACCCGGACACCTACGCAAAAGTGATCAATATCATTTTACCCAGAGGACTTAGGATAAATCTGAGTACCCAGATCGTCAGGAAATTGGCTTCTACCACGTTCACAGAGTTTACCGTAAGGGAAACGGTGACGAATTGATCAAACGGCGGTCTTCTTTCGGGGAAGGAGCGGTGTCCGAGGAGTAGGTAACATATCAAATCCCGATTGCCGGTGTTCGCCCGAAGGCCTGTTTAGCTGTAGGGGCTTGAAACTTTGTACGACGAATCTTACATATATGCCATACAATATATGCACAGGACAAGTCTAGCTGGGTCTTGGAATGGCCGGCTCGTATCACACAGTTTGGGACAACAATTAGATCAAATTTGCAACAAATTTGGCACGTAGATCGCTCATTTTGGATCGTTGTGAAATGCACAAGGCACCTGGACACATGAGATTTCGCATGGGTACCAATGTGGTATATAGCTAAAGTAAAAGGTCAAATTTGGGCACTACTTATGGCTATGACTGGAACATTGTAAAGCTCCAAGATCTCGAAATTCAACCAAATTGAGGCTACCTTGGATCTTCGCACGTGTTGTGGATAGGAACCATCCCAAATTCCGGGGAATTAGAGCCCATAGTCCATACACCAGAGTATAACTATGGTCTGAAGCCCCAAATCCCGGGAAACGGTCAAATACTGGGTGAGAAATTATTGTTTGTCCGAGTTGTAGGTGTGTCCAGATCGGTGGGGGGGGGATAGTAAGACTTTGAGCCTGGGGCCAAATATTTGAGCTCCCAGAAGGCTGTCTGCCACCTTCTTCGAACATAGGGCTGCACGCCGTGCCCGTCGCGCCGGTTCTACGGGGTCCGGCGACGAGCATACCGTCCCGTTCCGTGGGCACTTTCGCTGCAATTTTGACGGCCATTCCCGTCGAAAACGGTCGTGTATGCCTTTTGTGAAGCATGTTCTGTGCAAAGGTAAGCCAAATACACAATTTAGGACACATCTTATGAACTTACTTGTGAGTTTAAACGGGCGAAATGACGGCCGTCGCGTGACGGACTGTTCCCGTTCAGGTCCCGTCGAAATGACGGCCGTGCCCGTGACGGGCATGGCGTGCAGCCCTACTCGAACATTCAAAGGAACTGAGGTACCCAATGCACCAGAAAGTCGGAGTGATGGGGAGGTCGGGTCGGGTTTGGGTCGACCCGACCCAATGGCTATGCAAGCCTAGGCCTGGCCATACCAATTGCGGCAAGTACAGACGACAACGCCGGTGTCCAAATATCGTAATTTGTAACCTGCCACGCCGCTCTCTTGCCTGTGGTTCAACCTTCAGATGGCATGTGTTATAAACATATCTAGGATACAGCCTGAGAGATGCTACATTGCTAGTCGTACAATTCAACTCTTTTCCATGCCAAATTAGGAAGTACGCGTTTCCCAGCCTTAATTCCTCGAGTGGCAAAGGGTTCTGCTCGGAAGATCGATTCAAAATTACCAAGAGTGTAAAACAGCCATAAAACATGCCTAACAGGTAGATTCCCCATATCCAAGTGTTGACTTGGCCACTGGACCCAAATTTATTGCATACTCCAACAGAAAATGCGTGAAGTAAAGCAGACATAAGCAGTTTGGGTAAAGAAAAATGATACTTAACTCTCCAGCTGTGGAAACATCATCCAACCACAATCATCACAGTGTCTTATGACAGAAGACCCTGGGAAGCAGAAAAGACGGCAAACAGTGGATACATCCGGCTTTGTTTACGCGTTGTTTACGCGTCGAAGTGCACGTGTATATACACGTGTTAGGTCAGGACAGGTCGGGTCGGGTCGGACCCGACCCGACCCTCCCATGCCTCATATGTTCTCCAATTCACAATGAAATTATCTACAGAGACCTCAAAAGGATGGTATTCGTTGGCATAACGGACGTAAAAGTCGTACTTCTCGAATGACAACATAGACCCTTGCCTCTTGCTCGATGTAGCTAAAAGGTGAGTTGTGGGTGTTTGGTGTGGGTAAGAGTAGTTAGATTTCACGTGACTACGAGTAATACTATAACTACGATATCCAGATAAGCTAATACAGGCATATGGAGACAATCGTAAATGGGTCATGAATAAAAGAAAAAGAGGAAGGGAATTATAGTTCATAGGGTTACAAGGTATATGACCCTTACACTGGTGGATTCAAAGCTGCAAGTTCCAACAAGGCTTTCTGATCGACTGTTTTCACAGCTGAGAGCCTAGCATGAATCTCAGCTACATTTTTGGCTGGCAATGACTGCTTGAACAGTGATTTAGCCATTTTCCAGAAGTCAGTTGCCTTCGAGGTCTGTCCTTGTTCATTTGCTACATCTCCAAGACGAATCATACACTGTGCCCGACTGTAGTGCACATCCATTTGAGTGAATCCAGCCAGAGCCACAATATAGAGATTGTTTGCTGTTTCTTTATCCTTGTTGATGAATGTGTCTCCTAGAAAGAGGAGTGCTTTGTGAAGTGCCAATTTGTCTTTGGATTTGTAGGCATATCCACAGTAGATCACTGGCCATTTGGATTGCCATTCAGAAGTTGACCAAGCCTTAACATCTGCAAGCATTTCCAAGCATATTGATTCAGCCTCATTGTCTATTCCCCAGGCAGAATGAAGGCATTTCTCAAATTGGTTTCTTGCCAAATCCAACTTCTCCTCTCTGAGCTCTATTTCCGCTTGAAACATATCACACAAAATAATTCCCCTCTGAGATTTATAACTGCTGAGGAGCTCTCTGGCTTGATTCAACCATTGATATGCATCCTCTATATTCTCGGAAATTGCATCAATGTGTGCAAGATTGAGAAGTGATAGTGCATAGCAGAAGATATTGTGGTCAGGTGAATCGGTTTTAATCAATTCAATGTAGATGGCTCTGGCTTGGGGATATTCTGATTTCAGAAGATGGACCTCTCCTTGGGCTACTGTGATTTGAGTGTTCAGAACTCCTCCAAGTAGACCACAGATACCAAGAATTTCTCTGCTTCTGTGTAGTTGGTGTATGCTCTGTTGGAAATTTCCTAGAGACGTGGAACACAATGCTCCAGTGTAAAGACTTCTTGCTTCCTGAAACAAATTTGCTGATAGTTTTGATACCCTTTGAGTTTCAGTAATATGTAATTGGGCAGTGCCATAATCTCCAGTGCTCCATTTGAGCTGGGAAATGCCTAGCAACACATTGCAGTACTGATCACTGTCTTCAGACAGCTTTGCCAATCCTAGCGCCTTCTGGTAAAATTGCATAGATTGAGGTGGATCCAATTTATAGTTATAGAAATAGTCTCCTGCGGCCTTGTAGAGTTTGGCTAGAATAATGAATGGTCAGATGAGGATGACTTCAAGAAAGAAAGAAAAAACCTACACTTAAGAATGGGATCATCAACATATTCAAGAAGTATTATTGCTTTCACCACTAATTCTTCCGGATCACAGCCAGGGGGGTAGCTGTAGGACTTCAAGATTTCTATGGTAAAGTGTATCTCCAATTGATGGTTACCCAGACTGGGCAAAATCAGGTGAATATACTCCATCAGCAGTGTAGAGCTATGACCAGTGATTAAAAGAAACGAGTTCAGAGACAATGTGCAGTGGATCACATCTTCAAGATCTGAAGAGCTGTTATATAACTCTTGATGCAGAACTTCCTGTAGATTTCCCAGATTTGAGGTGATTTGTTTTACTATGGGTTGCAGCTGTTCTCCAGTAAATTTCTGATAAAGCTCTAAATGTGCATAGAAATATTTCCGAAGAGCAGATATAAGGAGTGGGGATGGGGGCAGGAATTGCTGGACATGTTCTCTTATAGGGACTAGTGACCGAAGGCGATTGTCGCTATCTCGGTAAGCCAGGGAGGTAGCCTGCAATAGAGCCTTGCAACCAAGGATATTGGGAATTCCAAGATTGCTCTGGACCAGTTCAGCATCAGAAAGTCCTTCAGGGAGGATTGAGAGTAGACTCAATAGTTCCTTGCTGTTAGATGTGATCCGAGGGCTTGCAAGAGAGAGCCTAATAGATGCATCGAGATTGGATGTTCGGCCATTGCCTATAGAAAACAAAGATGTCTTTGCTGTCTCCCACCGAGCCAAGACATTTGATAGGCCCTCATAGTCAGACAAATGGGCAATAAGATCTACTGCTAGAGGCATATTATCTGTAAATCTGAGGATTTGGTCTATGTCTTCTTTTGTATAGACATCATCTGTAATATCCGCAAAAATTTGTTGTGCAGCATCATCTGACAGGGGTTCCAGAGGCAATAAAAATGGACGTGTCCATCGAACTTTAGCAGGCTTCTCAGTCCCTCGCATTGTGATCTGTCAGATATTAGTGCACACTAATTTCAACCAACCACTCAACATACTATTAGTGCCAGATGTTCTATCTCTGTGAGCAGAGAAAGAAATTCTTCAATTCCACCTCGAGACTGCATTGGTTCCCATACTGTCTCCAGATTGTCCAGAATCAGAAGTGAATGTGGCTTTCTCGAAAAATAGTGGAGAATAGGTCTTGTGAGGTCTTGGCCTGGATTCAGTCCAAGGTGTAGTCCTATGAGTGCTGCAAGTCCAATGCTGGTGGTTGCAGCTTCTGCACTGACAAAGAATCTGTGTTCAAATTCAGCAGATGTGGCTGGGTCATGGAGGACCGCTTTTGCAAGACTGGTCTTGCCCATTCCACCTGCTCCCAGAATAGCTATTCTGGCTGCTGGCTGCTGGCTAAGCATTTTTATAATGCTATCCACCTCTGATTTGCGACCATGGAAAATCTTGGGCTTGGAGGGCAACAGTGAAAATGAATTTGAGCTGGAAAGAATTATAAAAAACAGATAAGTTATACAACAAGTCTTTGACCTGTTTTTTGATTCACTTTCACCCAGATAAACCTGGTTATGAATTAGTGGAGGGGGTTCATATGTTTGGTGTTTACCTTACCGATGAGTCATCTGAACTTGTACTGGTATCGGAAAGTGTATGAATCAATTCAAGTAATTCTTCATGCATGATCTTGGTCGCCTTCTTCATCTCGTCAATGTTGTTAACCATTGCTGGCCTGATAGTCATCTAATTGCATATGGGTCACTCCTCGAAGAAAATGCAAACATAGAGCATACCCCAAAGATGTCCATTGCTTCCTTCAATCCTGCATGACAACTTTTGAGTAGGGTCTGCATTTCATTATTTCGGAGCAGATGCTTGATCCTGTTCCCATCTTGTTGCGCTTCAAGAAATGTATATATCTTGTGAAGAGTGCTGTGGAGGGATTCTGTCAAAGGATTTCAGTTGAATTTACACAACTTACTCCGTGAATTTCCCGATGTCATACAACATGGCAGGAAGCAAAGATCCCACTGTTTCGGACTTCAAATGAAGGTGTATAATTGCATACAAGATCTCATGAATTTTCTCCATGAGCTGAACACATTCATTTTTATTCCGTTTCACATTCTATAGCATCCTATTAGTTATTTGAATGTTGATGTTGCCCACTTCTTACCTGAACCATATTAATCAAGGCTTCAACGGTGCTTGAAATTGTCTGGATAAATGGAGGACCAAATGCATCATTGAGCTCCCTTAGTAGTGTTAGAGTCGGTGTCAAAAGCCCTATGATCTTGTCAAGGCGAACGTCTGCGACGGTGGGGCGGTGGGGCATTGTGGGAATGGGGACAACCTTGGGACAACCTTGAGGGCTGCCCATTTTATGTGGCTTCTCAAAGCTGTCACTATTTTCCCAAGCATGGGAAGCAGAATCTAATGGCCATTCATCTCAGCTGTCAAATAGTCTTCTCAACAGATGGCCAAGCGAGTTTAGGACCGGACCGGCAATACTTTCTTTACTGCTGCCAGTGGGTGTTCGCATTCATTCACTCGCAACAAGCTCTCAAACACCTCTGTTCACTTTGCCGGGGAGTCCCATTGCCTATTGTCCCTCCGCGGCGTTCAGGCCTCTCAACATCAAGTCAATTTAGTCGGATCGCATGTTCCTTTCGCTTCGAATCCTCAATATCTCACAGTGAGATTGATGAAACCCATGTGCAGTTGACAGCATCAAAGGATTGATGTTAATATAGGCCACTATACCAGGCTCAGATCACGGACCCTTCAATTAGGATGTTTACCGGCGACCGGCATCATTGACGAGGGTAATGACTGGAGTGCAATTGGCCGCTGTTGTTTACCTTCCTGCGTACCCGTTCCGCGCCATCCCCGGTTTAAAGTTCTTGCACTCGAGTTTCCCTTGCCTGTCAAGGGCTCTGGGTTGGCTCTGGGAATCACCCTCTTTTTAAAATAACGGGTGTCCGAAGCCTTTTTAAACTCCGCCATCAGTTCTAACCTTTTTCGTCGAGCTCTCGGTTTCCACTCATGCCGTGCCTGCCGCGGCCGCGTAAAATCCCATCATCACTCAACGTGTGCAGCCTCGGCAAGTCCAGTAAAATGGGTCGTCATAAATGCTCAGTCCCTGAGTTGAATTTATTTTGAAACTCAGGGACTGAGCTTATTTTGATTAGATTTTACAGGCACAATCCATCTCTGTTACACTTCCAGTTCACACCAGAGGAAGGGGATGCGAGGCCGCGAAGCGGCCGAGCAGCCCCTTGTTAAAGTTCACGAACTCGTGGCATTGACGTTGGTGTGAAATGCCGAAACCGATATTTGAACGCAGAAATTGGATAGGTCCCGGAAGTGGCGATGGGAAAGATATCTCATTGTCACTCACGGGCGGTGGGTACGCTTGCCATTATCAGTGCTCCACGCCACCTTTTTCAATGCGGCCATATTGGCCTTGGGTTCAACACCAATGCGCATTCTAAATCCTCCGCCAGTGTCTATGGCAGCCTGTACAGAGCTACGGTATTCGTATGTCACAAATTCCTCATTTATTTCTCTCTCCACTCCAGGGCTTCCTCCCGCCTACAGCCCCCGCACCCCTTCCAAACCCCCGCTCAACCCACTCCTCCGCCCGTCCACCGCCCCCTTATTCTCCGCCTCGCTCCCCACAAACGGCACCAACCGCTCCCGCCTCTCCCCCTCACACGCCGCGAACGCGTTCTCCCACCACCGCGCGCCCACGGGGACTTCACGCCAGCCACCCGCGTACAGCTTCGCGAGCTCGCGCATGGAGGCGGTGGCGGTGCGCACAGCAGGCCAGTGCGGCGGGTCCACATCGCGGCCGCCGGCCATGGTGTAGGTCACCTTGGACTGCCCGACGACAGGGGAGAGCATCGCAGCTGAAGACGAGGGCGCAGCGTAGAAGCCGTTGGTGGCAAGGACGAGGGCAGGAGGAACGCTGATGCGACCTTGTTTGTAGCACAGCTGGGAGACAGCTATGGCTGTGGAGGAAAAGGTGAGTAGAGGTTTAAAGAGCGTTGGATAGAAAAGGGGAATGAACCACGACGCGAAATTGGTCCAACCTGTCCCGCACTTCCGAACATTTGGGAGGATCGGGGACCTGTCCATATCCACCCCTCCCAAAAAAATAATCCCTCTCGACAAGAATAACTTCCAGGTCGAGGTAAGACAATGGGAAATTCCCGAGAAATTTCGGAAAGACCCTCGACAACGGAACGGTGACATCGCCCAAGCACCTTCCATCCAACCACGACACCCGATTTTGCCCTGATCACGCCCACTTCCTCCAAAGCAATCCGAACAAAAACAAAAATACAGACAAAGGAAATTCGCACTATACAACACCGCCCCATCTTCCTCCGTCGTCTGCGCCGCGCGTGTCAGGAGTGCACGTGAGACGGCATCTAGCTCAGACGTTGCGTGGCTTCCATTGATCCCAATAGCGCTATCACTGTTCTCGGCGAACGGCGTCGCCGCTCCCAGCGGTGTCGCAGGCGTCTTCAACGACGGAAGTAGAGCTTCGTGGGCCTGGGCGGCCTCTACCGCGGCTCCGCCCGCTCTGCCGTTTTCGGGTGATTTTGAGTATTGGGATGGAGAGGATTTGGTGCCGGATTTGGCTTTGGATTTCTTGGAGGGCAGCTTCACGAAGCGGGAGACGTACCAGATCTACGAAGGGAAATACACAAACATACTCAATGGAGAATGAGGACCCGACGCACCCACTTGCCATCCCATGCGCCGATGCTGGTGCGCACCTCATAAGTCGAGAGCATGGGGATTTCGCGGATGAAGTGGAAGTGCGTGGCTGAAAACAAACATGCATGTCAGCGTTGACGCCAATAAAGACCAAACCCAACACACCGGCCAGCGCCACCCAGCCCCCAGTGCGGAAAATACTTGGGAACGTAGCAAGCGCAAGTCGGAAGCGCGCACTGTCGAGCGCCTTCGCATAGGATGAGTTGCTCATGTGGAGGTTGAAGTCCGTTTCGTCAAAGCCTAATATGCGCGTGTCAAATCAAATCGGGAACAATCTTTAAGAGAAGGTACCCACCAACGCGTCTAGTATACGCCCACTCGGCGCGAAACGGGTGTACGCCGATGGGCAGATGCGCCTCGTACCACGCCATCAGTGCCAGGCGCTTCTTCTCCTTTGGGAGATAAAAGTGTGTGATGTGGTGCCACAGAAGTGCGAGGCGCTGCTCGAGGAAAGAGCTGAAGACGCGGGCTGCGAGATGCGTTAGTTCACTCCATTTGATTTTGTCCTTTTCAGGGAAGAATAATCGAGTGGGAAAAACGTACCATGCCATACGAGTGGGAACGAGCCCGCGTTGAGGAGAAGGAGAAGTATCGCAGTGTATTTTGTCGTCGTAGGCGCGAGGCGTAAAGTCTGCTGCAACAAAGGCAGGATTTTCGTGCATGTCGTCTGCAGCAGTGCCACAAGCTTTGTGCACACAATTGGGACCCAGGCTAGTGCTGTAGAAGCTGCGTCTTGGCCGGACATTGTCGGCCCTTGCAGAAGTTGGGTGCTAAAAATGGTGAGGACGAAATCCGTAAGTTGGTCACCATAAATGCGTTTCAAAATCATTGGGGCGGCTCACAAATTGACAATAGCCGGTTCCGAAAGCCGTAAGTTGGTCACCATAAATGTCCCAAAATCATTGGGGCGGCTCACAGAGTAGCCGGTTCTGCCCCATGAAATAATGTTTTGGGTTGGGTTGATTCCGCCGGGCTTGGCATACAGTAGCGGGGCCGACGGCGGCTTACAAAGGCCGCTGCGTAACTTCAGTTCAATTCAATTTCGATGGCTCTTGGTAATGAATGTCGTCCTCTTCCAGGATCTCCAGCGCTTATGCTTGCGTTATCTCAGAAGTGCATGTGGCTTCTATTCAATTCATGCGTTTGCCGAATTTCAGTCAACGGGCTGGATGAGCGATCGAAGCAAAAAAGTCACTGATTTGGTATTACACATAAGAAGACCGACCCACCCCCGCCGTTTCACCACCCAACTACACAACATCGAGCTCTACACCACAGTGAAATTGCCCGACGTCCCCACAAACGCCGAGATCTTGCCCCCCACCGACTTCGAGTCGCCGAAATACCGCAGTCGGTAGGTTCCCGCTGTAACACGCAGAATATTGTCAGTAATGAAAGAAAAGGAAAGAGGAGCTATGAGGGAATAAAAGCGCACCGGGCGTATCGCTCTCAATTGTCCTACACGCGCCGTTCCAGTCAGTATTATTTCGCTCGGCACGATAGGCAGACTCACCACGAAATTCTAACGCTGCTCGTGCCAAGGATCTATGTCCACCACACACCGCACCACTCAGTTCCGGTGCGAGAAACCGGAGAAAAGGGAACGAGAACAGAACGCACCGTACTCTCCCTCTCCCACCGATACACCGTCGACGGGTGCGAGTCCGACTTGACCATCACCCACGTCCCCGCAGCGTCGAGCCGCTCCACAGCAAGGAAGGTGCCCTCCAGACGGAGGTTATTCTGCCCAACCCACCAACCATCATCAGTAGTCATACTAGAGAGTTGAAGCTGACGCCGAGCGACGCACCCTCGGATTCGCACCGACGAACTTCGCCCAGACCGTCTCCCCCGCCCGATACGGCTCGCTCCGCACATCCTCCAACGCCTGCCCGAACTGCTTCCTGAACGGCGCCGCATCGAATTTCACGTCCGTCTACACAGTAGTAGCAGTAGCAGCATGGTTAGCACAACGTAGTATAAATCCATTGAAATTAATTGGGAGCAATAGTGAGCATCCACGGACCTGCATCGAAATTGCCTTCGAGATCTGTTCCTTCGGCGGCGCATCCGAGGGCGGCTGGGGCCGCTCCCAGCCCGGGCCCCGCACCCCGCCCGCGAGGAACGGCACCATGCTCGTGTACTTGTCGATGTATGCCTCTAGCGTGTCTATATCATATACGTTGATCAGCATCGTCTCGAGAGGCCGATTCACGAGGAAGGAGACAGGAAGGAAGCAAACGTACGCGGCCCAAAAAGCGTTGACGCGCCTTCGTATCTTTACGCATGTTCACCACCCATCAGCCTACCACCCAAAGAAACGAAAAAGGAAGAAACGCACCTCTGCACGGCATACTCCTCCCTTGTCGTGACGTAGTGCGCGTACGTGTTCGCCGTGCCCACGATGACGACGTGCGTCTCGTCGTCCTCGTCGTCGAAGATGCCGGAGGAGAGGAGCCGCGCGTGGACGGCTTCCCTACATTACAAAGTCGAGTACAGACTTGGTCAGACTAAGAGAGGGTCTTGGAGCGATAAACCGACCTTAGCCGCCGGCCCGCCATCGTCGTCGGCTCTCCTACAATAATTCCATCAGCTCTTTGGTCTCTGTATTAATTGAGCGAAAAGCTCGGAGGACCCGCACCTGGAACGATAACCATAACTATCCACCCCGCCCATCAGTACCCTTGTACATCGCACCTCATTAAATTGCATCGAGAACGCACCGAAATTCCCCACCCGGAACATCTGCACGTCCACCGTGCTCGGCGCCCACTCGTACGGCTTGTGTGCGAAGCCCTGTGTGCACGCAATCCATCAGCGTGCATTCATCCAATCCAATCCACACATCGAGGCGTGAGGCGCAGAAAGAGCATTTCAGAAAAAGGATGGATATCGATAATAATAAGGAGGAGGAGCGGGAAACGCACCGTATTCAACAAAATCGGCTTCGGCGCCTGACACGCGGCCTGCTCCTTCGACGGCGGCGGCGTGATGAACACCTTGACGACCTCCCAGAAGGGGTTCCTGCAGGGAAAATTAGTTTTTATTCGAAATCGGATTCGCAAGGGCAAGGACAAGCTTGTTTGTGCAGGCGGGATTCGAGAGATGTGGAATGTGAGGTGAAAAGAGAAAACGCACTGCTCGCCCTCCGTCTTATTATCCCCCTGCACGAAATCGAACGCCCCCGGCCCGTCCGTCGTCCCGCCCGCGAAGGAGAAGCCTATACAATCAAATCCATCAGTATGTACCCCACCCAACCCTCATTATAGAAATAGACGAAGGCTATGAAGGAGTGGGAGAAGACCCGCACGCACCCATCGCAGCAGGACACGTCCGTACCCTCGTCCCATTCGCGAGCGCAAACTCGTACCCGCTCATGTCGACGTACGCGCGCGCGCTGCGCACGGGGCCGTGCACGGGCTGCATCCCGCCTTTCCCTCCTTGTCTCTTCACCTTGGCTTTCAACTCTGTCTTCGCTGTGGCGCCTTGGGGTAGCCCGGAGTCGGAGGAAGCGGAGTCGGAGTCAGACAGGCCCATCGCACCCCGCACACCCGCTACCTGCCTCGCCCCCACCTCCCTGTTACTCGCAAACCCGTACCCACCCAGCTCTCTCTCGTCCCCTTCTCCGCTATTCGCTAAATCCTTATCGAATAACGGCCCTCGTCCGTGGCACTCCTGCGCCCGGTCCCCGCAGGTGGACGAATCGGCGGCGCAGGGGAGGCCGTCGTACGGCTGGCCGGGGGATTCGCAGAAGGCGCCGAGGCTGGAAGGGGAGTTAGCGAGGATGTACATAGAAAGCGCGCGAATAGAAAGACGTGTGCAGATAGGGAGGGAGGACGTAGATGAGCGTGGGTGGGGTGAGCGCAAGTAGTGCCATGTAGATGATGGAAATAAAGGGGAGGGATTAACTAAAGGAGCGAAGGAAACGGACGCACGTCCCCCACCGCGCCCTGCACGAAGCCCGCGACGTACGTCGTGTTCCCAGGCATGGCGTGGGGCTCGACGGATGCTGGTGTAGATCCCAGGTCAGCTCCGCGACATAGATGAAGGAAAGAAGGCAAACACAAGAAACGAAATTTGAAAGGGCGGGAGAGAGAAACTCACACTCATACAAATACGCCGCCATGCCCTTGTTGTCCCCGCTAATCAGCGTGTTGTTCTGCGCCCCGTCCGTCCATCAGCTCGCTCTCGGAAAGAAATGATGAACCTACCTCGTATGTACTCGTCCCATGCACCCCGAAAAAGCTCAGGAAACCTCTCTCCGCCTCATCCTCGGCGGCACCCCCGAACCTCAACACCCCCACACCCCACTCCTGGTCCCCGTCCTCCCCGCCAGCGTCACTACACCTCGCGCGCTCCGCCGCAGGATTCGCGCGATACGCCGTCGGGCTCCGGTTTATCGACCCATTTTCGACGCGCCCGGTGCCGAGGGCGAGGGACCCGGGCGCGAGCGAGGCGTGTGCACGGCGGGTGGCAAGGAGCGTGCCCGAGAGGATGACGGAGAGGGTTTGCGGGTGTAGGCCGCGGGAGGTTATTTGGGGGAGGAGGTCTGTGTGAGGGATGTTAGGATTATTCAAATGGATACACAGAGAACAAGAGCAACGCACTCTCGAGATAACCGCCCACCCCCGAGTGTTGGTGCGTCCCCACAAGCGCGACGTTCCCCGCGTGGTACGTCCCCTCCCCGTACTCCTCCGCCAGCGCCGCCAGCAGCGCGCGCCGCACGCCCGAGTCACCCATCGCGATGTCCGCGTTGATGAAGAGGATGCGGTCGGAGGGGCTGGCGACCTCGGCGACGATGAAGGCGCGCGCGCGCTGGCGCATGTGCAGCCCTGTTGCGGTCTGCACGAGCGAGGCGTAGCCCATCATGTTCGTCTCGACGACGGGGCCCGAAGATGGATGACGTCCACCTTTCGGGGATTCCCGCTACACAGCCACAAGTCTCACTATTTCGACGGGATGTTGAATTCGGTTTGGGCCCGGTTTCACAGGAGTGCGCCATTGATGGAGCTTAGAATCATACTTGATACTCAGGAGGGTCATACGGACGATGATCATGCATGATACAACTTTGGAGAAGAACTAAATGAAATTCAACATCCAGTGCAGTGAAAATGTCTTGTAGGATGTAGAATCGGCCCTGATATTTGAATACCGCCTTGAAACACGTAGCACATGTGGATATCGGATGCTATTCCGAACACGACATAACCTAGGCCTGCTCCGCCCGGGTCTTGATCGGTCATAGCATCCACCAGAAGCCCCACCTCGTCGACCTCAATCACACAAACCCGAATGGCGGTTGTCTCGAATGATTCCGTTGCGTTTCGATCTTGTGTGTGCCGGTTTCTCTATCCCCACTTCTTGTGCCCTCCCTCCCTTCATCAACTCTGCCCTATCCTTTCCGCGCCGCCAACGTTTTGGCACCGCTGGCTTGCCTGCCTCAAGCCATCAATTCACATTGTCAACACTGTGTCAAGTCAAGACTGCCGTCGCCACTCAAGCCGCTGTCATACATCAAGCAACAACCTCAATGTCGAGGGCTGCTCCCTCTCTCATGTCAAGAACCCAAGTTCTAGCCTCAAGCCGCCAACCTTCATATGCCACGCATTCGCACCTCAAAGCTGTCAAGGTTCATCGGACAAGACGCCATCCGCATGAGTCCGCGGCAAGTACACCTCAAGCTCCAATGCTTCCCATCTGGTGTCTTCAGCCTTCCACCTTTGAATCCCTTCTTCCCACCCACATTGTCATCACATCGAACATCGATATATTTGTATACTTGTAATCTGCATACTTGTTATCTTCTTCTGTAGTAGTTACTTCGATTGAATGATTTTTGTTCTTCATGTTTTCTATGTGGTAAATAGCAAGGAAAATGCAAGATAACTGCCGCCAGACTGACAGATAATTTGACCAAAATGTCGCGAGATTCTGTCAGGGTAAAATAATTTGGCAAAATCTCACCAACTCGATGTCACCGAGATAATTTGGACAACCTTTGGCAAAATTATGCAAAATTACCTGGGGAGCCCTTTCCTGATGGATGGGGTCCACGGCTCTCGTAGTTCTTTGTACCAACGGAATCCCTTCCTGTCAATTAGGGGGCTGTGGCAACGGAAAAAGAGCACTCCACAGTTCTGAGATGGATGCCAAGTTATCGCCCTGTCATGTCAGGACCGATGATTATCCCAAAGTAGGTCGGATCCCATAATCCCGACAGGATTCTGGCAAAATTTCGACCCAAAAAAAATCGAAAGTGACTGCCTCGGCGAAAAAACCGATTTCCGCACTTTCAAAAACCGTGGGAAAGTCCACAAAGTCCCGACAAATTTTTGAAAAGGCCTAAATTTGGGATGCGACCCTCCAAACCGATAATCATAGGTCCTGTCACGTCAATAATGTGTGTCCATTATTGATTCTCCTGCCCAATGGCATGCTGTCTCAAGTAAGGCAGTATAGTGACAATGATTGATTTTCGCCATTTCTCTTTATTTTAAAAAACTGGCGCTGCAGAATTTAACTGGTGCACACGGCCAACTACACGAACTCCTGTGTTGATGTAGCCGGAACATGTCTTTGCGGGCAGGTTGTACCTACTCGCGAAAAGGAATCTCGACTCCTTCGTCGATGCAGCTGGACATACCTTCGTGGGTGGGCTGGACCTACTTGGGACACGCCAGTTGCGGGAAAATTTAGCTCAAAGTGTTCCCCGACAGTTCGGCTTGATTTTGGGCTTCTCACGCGAGGGCGGGAAGGATCAGACTCGAGATCTGCACTGCATCGAAAATATCGTGACCAGATATATAGCTGGACAAAGATGGTGTCTTCCTAGAAACTTTCCCGCCCTCGCCGATGCTCCCAAGCTCCCCCACCACAGTTGACAAGATTCTCGACTACACTGCAGTAGCGGCAATGCTCTGCAGGATGTCGTCACTGCATCTCACATACCTCTCCTCAGCGGGGTTTGCGCACTCACTTTGGGAATCATCCCCATGGTGCAGGTATGCAATTCTTACATTTTCGCATCCAGTTATTTCAATAAACATTCAGAATGCCAGATTCCGACGGGAGCGATGCTTGCGCATTATGGAAGAGATTCACCGTTCGCTCTGTGCACTAACCAGCCTATCGATCCACTCTGAAGACATTCAGTCCCTGAACATGCTGAACCACATTGCGCAATATGCCAGGCGAGTCATGTGGATTACTAAGTTTGGCGGTGGTTGTTAAATAGCCGCTCGCAGCACTCTCCAAAAATTTGACTCATGTTTGAGATCCCAGCGAGAGCTAGGAACAATCAAGCGCCTTTTCAAGCAAGGCCAAATCACTGCCCAATTGGATACTTGTGAGATGGAATTAAGGGCATCGTTGAACATTTTTACTGTTGGTTCTCAATTTCCAATCACGGAGCAAAAATTAACCAAGGCTTTGAAAGGCGAAACAAATAGTCGAAATTGCTACCGCCGCTGTTGAGTTTAACATTGACACAGAAGCGCGCCATCAGGAACTGCTGCAAATAATTTCATCCCAGAGTAGCTCGTTTGACACTCTATCTTCGGTATGCATGTTACATGACAGGGAATTTTATGTCCTCTGACCTGACCACTCAGATTGGACGAAGTTCCTTAAATGCGAGGTGAAAATTCATCTGCAACATAAGAGAATACGTCGCTTACTATTTATTTGTGACAGCTCCGGATCATTCTCCTTGCTACCTGCCTCCCCGAAAATCTTTCACGGGCGGGATTCCGAGCTTGAGGAGCTCATTGACATCCTGATGACCGATCCCGCTCGAATTGCGATATTGGGCCCCGGCGGAATGGGAAAGACGACATTAGCAACGGCCGCTCTTCATCATCCCAAAGTTGCACATAAATACCAAACTCGCCACTTCATCTCCTGCGAGTCTGCTCACACAAGGGATTCTCTTGTGGCGATAATTGTTTCCCATCTTGACCTTGATACCTCCAGCACAGCAGAGAGGGCTGTGTTTGCCATGTTATCTGACGGACAGCCGTGCCTAATGATCTTAGACAATTTCGAAACACCATGGGAAGCACTGGAAGGTCGGGCAAAAGTCGAGGAATTCCTCGCACTGCTGGCTGATATCACGCATGTAGCGATTCTGGTATGCCTCATGAATATCTTGACATACGCTTCCTCACCGTGCTCTCTCAGCTAACAATGCGCGGAGCCGAGAGACCTGGAAAGGTCCAGTGGACCCATCCATTTCTACGCCCCTTAATGCCATTAGACCGAGCTGCTGCTCGCGAAACTTTCATCCAAATTGCAGACGAAATTCATGATGGTTCAGAAGTCAACCAGCTCTTGGAAATCACAGAGAACATACCTCTTGCAGTTCAGCTAGTTGCTGGAGTTGCAGCCTCTGTTGGTTGCCAGGAAACCATGGAGCGTTGGAACCTCGAGAGGACTACCCTTCTCTCTGCTGGTTACGATAAACGATCGAACCTGGAGATTTCTATCTCACTTTCGCTTTCGAGTCCCCGCATGCTATCCTCGCCTCATGCACTGGAGCTACTCAGTCTGATGTCACTCCTCTCCGACGGCATTTCCAACCTTGACCTGGTTCAAAGCAATATACCAATCCAGGATATTCCCGATTGCAAAACAACCCTGGTCCGCACTTCACTTGCATACGTTGACCATGCCGGACAATTCAAAGTTTTGGCGCCGATTCGGGAGTATATCCGAGCAACACGGCCACCCTCCCTGCAGTTGGTGCGACCCTTGCGCAAGTATCTTGTTGATCTTCTCAAACTCTACATGGCCTGGTGGCATACTTCTTCATTTGGGGTCGACTTGGTTCCTCGCCTTGTCTCAAACATTGGAAATCTACACAGTGTACTGTCGCTGGGACTGGACTCAGATCAGAATGACCTTAGGGAGTCCATCCAAGGGATAATTATGCTTAACGACCTGAGTCTGACGATGAATCGGGGGATGACCCCACTCATGCTGCGCCTCCCTGAAATACTTTCTGGAATGGAAGACCACGAGGTTCAAGGACAGTTCATCATCGGTGCATTTGAGGCTAGGGACTTTTATACACTCCCCAATCCGAAAATTGCCATAGACAAAGGGATAGAACATTTTCGTCTAATCCAGGACCATGATGCAGAAGGTGAGTACCTGTACTTTGCATATCGAAAACCCTTTGAATATGCTGCAGCTCGACTCTATTTTGTGATAGCGGCATATTACCACGAGCGTGTCCATGATCTCAAAAAAGCAGAGGACTTCTATTTGCTTGCGCTCTCTCTGGCATCACAATGCAATTCTGATACAGCCAAACTCAAACCACTGAGTGGCCTGGCACTGATAGAAATATTTCGCGGTAATTACTCCAGAGCTCTAGCGCTGGCCCAGGAAACATACAGAACTGGCCGCGTGTCGGGGAGCCTCAGGGCTGAGTTGAGTGGAATCCGTCTCCAGGCTCTGTGTTATATGTCACAGGGAGATTTCAAACACTGCATGGAGTGCTTGGAAGAAGGGAAGGGGCTGCTCATCCGAGCGGGTCTCCAAGGCGGAGAGATGGAAAGTGTACTAATGAACATCGAGGCGGAGGTGTACCTGCTCAAAACCGAGTATTCCGACGCGCGGCGTATTCATGAGGCCATCTTGCACCAAACCTCCACCAAGGGTTCACCTGTGGCCCACGGGTTAACCCTTGCCACCATTGCATTCCTTGATATTGTGACTGGCGCCAGTGCAGATGCTGTATCCCGTAATCTCAATGCTGCGATTACGGCCTTCCAAAATGCGCATCACGCACGCGGCGTCTCCTGGTGCGAATTCTGTCATGCGGACCTGCTGCGTCGCGAGGGTGATGCAACAGGGGCCAGGGCTGAGTATATACGGCTGTTCGCTAGCGCACGCGACAGAGACGACGAAATAGCCTGCTACTGCCTTGCGAGTCTGGCGGACTCAACAAAACCTGTGCATGCGGACACAGAATCTGCGCGATGGGCTGTGGTTTTCCTTGCCTTTGCTTTACACCCACAAGTGCGAAGTCGGCTGATGGTAAACCATGCATTGCGGCGCCTTGGAGATGTGCTTGTGGCACAAGCCGCGGACGAAACGGCGCTGAACATTTTGACGGTCGCGCTGGGGGGCTTCACACAGATGGACGTGCACCGGAGCAGGGCCGAATGCATGCGCACAATTGGCGACGTGTATGTGGGACGTGGAGACCTTCGCAGGGCCAGAGAAATGTGGGAGGCCGCACGGCCGCTGTTTGAGCGCTCAGAACAGAAGAAACAAGTTGCAAGTATTGTCAAAAAGCTCCAGGCACTCGGTGTAGTACAGAAATTGGAGCAAATTCCTCAAGTGGAGCTGCTAACTCCTCAGACCACGTTGCAGGACTCTGGCGCGGATAGCAAAAGACAGAAATCTGGTTTGGCCCCAGAGCTGTGGCAGTCTTCTTTGCTTCAGCTTCTACATGAGTAGTGCCAAGGCCGATTTTGGAAACGTGAATTTATGAATTATTGTTTTGATGTCGGCCACAAGAGAGGTGACAAGAATTTTGCCCCGAGCTGAAATGATCAAGGGTTTCATTCGTTCATTTAAGCTTTTCAAGCTGAAACTAGGTACTTACTGTACATGTGGACGTATATACCGTTTGAATTGCATTGTATGGGTTGCGAAATTCAAGTACAAGGCATGCTTTTTTCTTTCACTTGTGTTACGATCGTGTTTGGTGTGGATTGAAACGCGGGAATGATATATCTGCGGCGAAGTCATGGAAATATGTACTTGGCCGAAGGAAAGGAAAGAAAGGAAAGGTTAGTAACCTGCCTCAATATATGGGGTGGAAATATGGCTGTAATAGTGTAACATTATTATTTTTCACACTTCAGTGTTTTTGCGTAAAATCAAACAACTCAAGGAAACTTAGAATATTTATGCGCAAGTGGCCTGCTATTCAAGGAGAACAGCACCACTCAAGGACTCCAACGAAATACACAGGTTCCCGTGCCAGATGTATGGGCTATATACTGTAAAATAATTCATGGAAACACATCTCAAAAAACACACCACCTAAATCAATAAAATACACACCTTGAGACACCGACACATAAAAAGCACAAAGTCAACACAAAGTGGTTGTTCATGTTTGATATGACATCCTGATGCCAACAAAAAATGATACACTTGCTCTCAACTTCAAACTCGCGACACAACTGAAATGGAAACGAAAAAACGACACAGCTTGGACTTAGGCCTCTCAGCAATGGACCTGTATTTCAAATTGTCGGATTTATTCAAATGGCATAATACTTTAGCCATCTTTTGCCTGTGACCAATCTCCTATCTCTCTTTCTCTCTCTTCCCCTGTGCTCTGCCTCTCAGCAGGGACCCACTGACCCTCAGCACTGTCCGGAAATGCAACAATCCCACCTGTACTGCCACTTGCGGCGATTTCTTCCACGAAGATCTGGCCCCGGAAGCGTTGCTGAGGGGAGTGAAGTGTACCATCTGCGGCTGCTCTGCTGACCAGCATAGGAAGGTGAGCCTTCTATTTGATGCTCCCGTAATCTCCGAGTCTGCTACCGAGGCTGTGGACAATTCTGCAGATATTGGGCCAGAGAAAAGATAGAAGAAGGTGAAGAAGGCACCAAAAGAGAACAATTCCCGGAAGGCTTCGGCGACTGGGAAAAAGGTTTGCAGATAGCAGGGATTTCCCAGCTTAGTAATTCTAAATCAGTGGAAAGCTTGGTCGGTCTACTAAGCACAACTCTGCACTTCCAAATGCAGTCTCTACAATGAGACCACAAAGCAAAAAGTGTTAAAAGTCAGGATGTGTGATTCTGCTGAAGAAGCATCTGTGGCAGTGATCTGACCAGGACAGAGCAGGTTTTGCATTGAGTCTTTGTGAGCCACTCCGAAGTTGTGACACAGTTCAGGTTGTGATTTTTTCCCTCCTTGTGCCAGGTTGTGCTTTTTTTCTCGGGTTGAACATGTGTGATTTCTCAACCCGTTTTCCCTGTGCTTCTGAAAGCTGAGGGCGCCGCAGATGCAGCGAGTTTTTATGACTATGTTTTGCCAAGTGGTGTGTTTTTCACTGTTTACAGCTGAACTTGCGTCTTTTTCGGCCCTTTTTGTGTGGTTGTGTCACATTTTATTTTTTTACAGTATGTGCCATACAGATGACCTATACCATCTCACTTTTGGTCATAGGTCCCAATTCAGCAAAAATGCACAGCTTGAATGCCTGCAAAGAATACACGGATGATAATTTTGGGCAAATTCACTACTGTGTTGGCTGAAACAAACTTACACGGCTCTGAATCATTCCTTCAAAACTACACCCCTATCAGGACTTGGTACTATGTCATGACCATATGCCTTTCCACCATCTCTTGTATGGTTTCAACTTCATGACCACCATAAATATTGATCAGGGCTTCATCCATCCCATGTAAAGCCTCAGAAACAAAGGCTGAACAATGATTGAACTGGCTCAGGCTTTTTAATTTGAATAATTGACAACCTGCTCCAGAGGCTCAACCTTTCTAGTTCTGGACATTGATGGGTCAGTCCCATTGATAATTCTCACCTGTTTTGGAGGATATTCCAACCGACCTAATTCAACTGAAGTCTCACCCACTTCCTCTGAAGCATCACCCAAAACATCCCAAGCACCCGACAGGACTGTGGAATTTGAAACCATTCTGGCCTGTACTCTATAATAAAGATATTGTTATTTATGTTATAGAAGATTAGGGGCAGCTTCCACGAGCACAATCTTATTGAATCCAGCCAAATACAAGATACTGGCCCATACTTCAACTGTGGGAAAGTTCCATCACCTGCATCAGCTAGCGGTGAGAGCTGGGTGTATTCGGTTGCTCTGCAAAAGCTGTGTATTTTTTTACGCCTGACTGTAGTGAAACCTTGGAGAATCAGAAGGGTGTGTATAAAAAGAGGTTCATTGACAGCTGTGTATTTTTGATGTACAGTCTGAACCTATGTATCTTCGAGGAATGCTGTGCCTGTGCATTTTTTTGACAACTTGCAGAGTGGCGAACATATGTATGGCTGTAATACTGGGGCATAATTGTTTGGTGCACACCTCGGCATTTTTATGCACTGGCTGTGATATTTCCTAAAAAATACTCACTGTCTCGGCAAGCCTGGTTGAAAAGTTCACACCCTCTATTATCATCCCATGAAAAAAAACTTCACGAGGCGTTGCCGTAAAAAAAGAACGTACAGCCTTGTAGGTGGAATTAAAAAAAAACACTACAGTAGAGTGGGTCATAATGCATAAGGTCTGTTCCCCTGCCAAATTTCAGTGTGGCCAATGCATTATGAGCATTATGCATTAGTACCACCACTCTATGGTGGTGAGAGGCCATTCGGTGGATCTCCGAGGCCGATGCATTATGAGAAATTTTGGGAGGTATGCATTATGTACCCCAAATTATACTAGGTATGCACCACTTCTGTTGCTTTTTCCTTTTTCACAGCCTAAAGTCAAGTATGAAAAAAATTAACTGGTTGAAAGGTTGCAGGGATAAAGACACCACCTACCAATTCATGGGAGAGGTATCTCAAATCAGCGCTGTGGGCAAAGTTATACCTGTTGGAACCCCATGTGCTGCATTTAGACTATTTTCCTTCTATCTATTCCATTTTCCTGGTTTGTCTGGATTCCAGGGAAGATATGTTGCTGTAAATGACAGTTGATCTCGTAACTGTGTGTCAAACCCGAAGGGTTCTTGGGCAAGACATTCAAATATCATGGAGGCATTCTCCGACCAGAGACTGCAGAGCATCAACATGAGGCTTGGGTTTTAATTCATAGGGTTGGTTCAATTCTGGTTCAATTAGGCATCGGAACCGGCTGTTCCTCTGCCCATTCTTTCAGATACTGGTTTAATCTTGGTTTAGATCGCGATGTTTGTCTCTCAGCTTCACACACATTGCACCAAAATGAACATTGCCCCTCAGCATTTGCAGCTGTATAGTGGCCTGTTCAGGATTCCATAAGTGCGAGTCAGAGTTGCAACAGATTGTCAAACATAATTGGACTGGCAGTTTTGATTTATACTGACTTATGAGGCTCTTGAACCAGTTTCCAACATCAGTAGTTCCAATTGTGGGACTGCACCAGTATAATTTATCCTCCTCCTCCTCATTGATGAGGCTCCCTAAAACCCGACACAGCGACACGGCGGCAGACCTTCAGCAAATCCAACACAGCTCAATAAGTACGACACATTTACCGTATTCTCATTAGTTCCAACACATGCCCAGCTTTCCACTCCGGCGTTGTTCCATCGTACGTTCCTCAAGTCGAACTGATGGGATAATTGATCGCTGATGCGATCATCTCCGAGTTGGCCGAGCGTGGTTGGTTGGAGCACCGGAAGGGAACGGCTCGGCGGAGTGAGAAATAGAAGCCGATGACGCTTTTTCACTTTGATGTGGGCAGACTGTCCGCTAACATCAAAGTAAAAAAATGTCATCGGCTTCTATTTCTCACTGTCTGCCTTCGAGCCGTTCCCTTCCGGTGCTCCAACCAACCACGCTCGGCCAACTCGGAGATGATCGCATCAGTGATCAATTATCCCATCAATTCGACTTGAGGAGCGTACAATGGAACAACGCCGGAGTGGAAAGCTTGGCATGTGTCGGAACTAATGAGAATACGGTAAATGTGTCGTACTTATTGAGCTGTGTCGGATTTGCTGAAGGTCTGCCGCCGTGTCGCTGTGTCGGGTTTTAGGGAGCCTCAAGCCATTGTTCCTATCTGTCAGCGAATGAGTTGACGTTCCTCGAAGATTGGTGCCGTGGTCAATGTACTGTATCTGATTATCAGCTTCCATTCCGGATTCTGGATCTGGTATTTAACCGCGACATGATGTCAACTCTGCGAGGATGGTCTGAATTCGATTTTGATAGGACTCGCGTGCAATGGGAACAATCCTTTCCTGTCTCGCGGGATTTTAGCCCATCACCACGTCATTCCTCTTCATCATCTGGGCCTTTGAGAGCATTTGGGTTTCGACTGGACGGAATTTTGATACGTAAATCCGATCATTCCCCCCACCTTACTTAGGGAGGTGAGATCTCATCTCAAAACAGGTAGTTGAGACGGTCATTCTGTGCCATGAATTCTTCCCAGCTACAATGGTGGAATCGGGCCATGCGGAGTAGACATCCCTCGCATTGCCATAGGAGACTGTGTCCGATGATGTCCTTCATTGTGCCATTAGATAGATGGAGCCCTGCAAGGTGACTTGCTGTGATTCCACAGACAATTGGGTCTTCCCTGTAGACACTGACATCCTTGTTCCACCCAATATGACCTATTTACCGGACGATAAATTCTCCGGGAACAGTGTACCTAATCATAGACAACATGATGAGATGACAAGCAAACCCCGCCCTTACTTGAATGACGAGCCGATGATCTTGGGCAAGGAGGCTAGAATTCGGATCCATGCTGGAGTTGGAAGGGACCATTCACTTAAAGCGAAGAGAAGGAGTTCTTTGTCTTTTGAAAAGATTTTGTAAACATATTAATGCAGATTATATTACTGGGCAATGCTCCAAGACTGAACAGGCAGCTAATCGCAGCCTGAAGAACATCCCTGTTGGAATCGTCCAGTAATTTCACAACACCAGAAAATGCTGGCCGGATCTCCTGCTGCAATTTGGCTGGGGGGGGGAGGGCTCAGAATCGCAAATGGCTCCAGGTGGACGAGGGAACACATACTTTGTGCTCCAAGAATGGACAGGCAGTTGATTGCAGCCTGACGAACATTCCACTGGGAATGCTCCAGCAATTTTACAACACCAGAAATTGCTGGCTGAATCTCCTGCTGCAATTCGGCTCGGAGGCGGCCTCAGAAGCGCAAAGGGCTCGTGGTAGATAAGGGAATACGTACTTTGTGCTCCAAGACTGGACAGGCAGCTGATCGCAGCCTGAAGAACATCCCTGTTGGAATCGTTCAGCAATTTCACGACACCAGAAATTGCTGGCCGGATCTCCTGCTGCAATTCGGCTGCGAGGCGGTATCAGAATGGCAAAAGGCTCCAGGTGGACAAGGGAATACATACTTTGTGCTCCAAGACTGGACAGGCAGTCAATTGCTGCCCGACGAACATACTCATTGGAATGCTCCAGCAATTTCACAACACCAGAAATTGCTGGCCGGATCTCCTGCTGCAATTCGGCTGGGAGGCAGCCTTAGAAGTGCAAAGGGCTCCAGATGGACAGGGGAATACATACTTTGTGCTCCAAGACTGGACAGGCAGTTGATTGCAGCCCAACAAACATTCCATTGGGAATGCTCCAGCAATTTTGCAACACCAGAAATTGCTGGCCAGATCTCCTGCTGCAATTCAGCTGGGAGGCGGCCTTAGAAGTGCAAAAGGGCTCCAGGTGGATGAGGGAATACGTACTTCGTGCTCCAAGACTGGATAAGCAGTTGATCGCAGCCCGACAAACATCCTCGTCGGAATCCTCCAGCAATTTCACAACACCAGAAATTGCTGGCCCGATCTCTTGCTGCAGTTCGGCTGGGAGCGGGCTCAGAAGCGCAAATGGCTCCAGGTGGACGAGAGAACACGTACTTTGTGCTCCAAGACTGGACAGGCAGCTGATCACAGCCTGACGAACATCCTTGTTGGAATGCTCCAGCAATTTCACAGCACCAGAAATTGCTGGCCAGATCTCCTGCTGCAATTCGGCTGCGAGGCGGCATCAGAAGGACCACGGGCTCTAGATGGACAGGGTAATATGTACTTTGTGCTCCGAAACTGGACAGGCAGTCAATTGCAGCCTGACGAACATACTCATTGGAATGCTCCAACAATTTCACAACACCAGAAAGTGCTGGCCGGATCTCCTGCTGCAATTCGGCTGGGAGGCAGCGTTATAAGTGCAAAGGGCCTCAGACGGACGGGGGAATACGTACTTTGTACTCCAAGACTGGACAGGCAGTTGATTGCAGCCTGACGAACATACTCATTGGAATGTTCCAGCAATTTCACAACACCAGAAATTGCTGGTGTGACCTCCGGCTGAAATTCAGCTGGGAGGGGGCCTTAGAAGCGCAAAGGGCTCCAGGTAGACGAGGGAATACATACTTCGTGCTCCAAGACTGGACAGGCAGCTGATCGCAGCCCGACAAACATCCTCGTCGGAATCGTCCAGCAATTTCACAACACCAGAAATCGCTGGCCGGATCTCTTGCTGCAATTCGGCTGGGGGGTGGGCTCAGAAGCGTAAATGGCTCCAGGTTGATGTCAAGTACCGGTTCCCGATCGGAATCCGATGGAAGTCCGAGATACGCCTGAGGAATGAAGTGCGTATAAGCAAGACGAAAAGGCTGAGATACAGTGGGAAGGTCGGAGTCCGAACGGAATACCGAACCCATATACTGGAAGTGGAAGGGGCTTGGCTTCAGCTCGTGCGCTGTGCCTTTCTCTACGCCTAGTGCCCGATTTCGGAAAGAGACTCGGAGGAGGACGGAAGTCCGAGAGGAAGAGTATAGGGCGGAACTAAGTCGATATTCAAACTGAAGTTCAACTACAGACATGGCTCGTATTTATAGGAGAGTAAAGTATTAGCGGGAATATAATGTAAGTACCGGAGTTTCGGAGCTCCGAGTGGGTCCATGATGGATTGAGTCATAATGAATCAAAGTAAATCAGTATGACTCGGAAATCATCGGAGGTCCGAGACTCCCGTGATGAAATGAGTCAAAACATAGCATAGGCATAGGTATGAGTCAAATGCACTACGAACCAATGGAAACAAGAGTATTGCGGAAAGGCTGTGCGTCGGAGATAGTCGGAGTCCGAAGGAGCCGAAAAAAGGGCTTGAAAGTCACGGTACGTGACAGTTGACGAGGGAACATGTACTTTGTGCTCCAAGATTGGACAGGCAGTTGATTGCAGCCCAACGAATGTTCCACTGGGAATGCTCTAGCAATTTCACAGCACCAGAAATTGCTGGCCGAATCTCCTGCTGCAGTTCGGCTTGGAGGCAGCCTAAGAAGTGCAAAGGGCTCCAGATGGATGAGGGAATATGTACTTTGTGCTCCAAGACTGGACAGGCAGTTGATTGCAGCCTGACAAACATACTCATTGGAATGCTCCAGCAATTTCACAACACCAGAAATTGTTGGCCGGACCTCCTGCTGCAATTCGGCTGGTAGGTAGCCTTAAAAGCGCAAAGGGCTCCAAATGAATAGGTGAATACGTACTTCGTGCTCCAAGACTGGATAGGCAGCTGATTGCAGCCTGACAAACAACCTCGTCGGAATCCTCCAGCAATTTCACAACACCAGAAATTGCTGGCCGGATCTCCTGTTGCAATGCGGCTGAGGGGCGGCCTCAGAAGCGCAAATGGATCCAGGTGGAAGAAGGAATACATACTTTGTGCTCCAAGACTGGACAGGCACCCAATTGCAGCCCCACGAATATCCTTGTTGGAATGCTCCAGCAACTTCACAACACCAGAAATTGCTGGCCAGATCTCCTGCTGCAATTCGGCTTGGAAGCATCCTCAGAAGTGCAAAGGGCTCCAGGTGGACGAGGGAATACGTACTTTGTGCTCCAAGACTGGACAGGCAGTTGATTGCAGCCTGACGAACATACTCATTGGAATGTTCCAGCAATTTCACAACACCAGAAATTGCTGGCCGGACCTCCTGCTGAAATTTGGCTGGGATGTGGCCTTAGAAGCGCAAAGGACTCCAGATGGACAGGTGAATACATACTTTGTGCTCCAAGACTGGACAGGCAGCTGATTGCAGCCCGACAAACATACTCATCAGAATGCTCCAGCAATTTCACAACACCAGAAATTGCTGGCCGGATCTCCTGCTGCAATTCGGCTGGGAGATGGTCTCAGAAGCGCAAAGGGCTCTGGTTGGACAAGGGAATATGTACTTTGTGCTCCAAGACTGGACAAGCAGTTGATCGCAGCCCAACAAACCTCCTTGTCGGAATCCTCCAGCAATTTCACAACACCAGAAATTGCTGGCCGGATCTCCTGCTGCAATTCGGCTGGGAGGCGGCCTCAGAAGCGCAAGGTGCTCCAGGTGGACGAGGGAATACGTACTTTGTGCTCCAAGACTGGACAAGCAGCTGATCGCAGCCCAACAAACATCCTCGTTGGAATCCTCCAGCAATTTTACAACGCCAGAAATTGCTGGCCGGATCTCCTGTTGCAATGCGGCTGGAGGGCGGCCTCAGAAGCGCAAAGGGCTCCAAATGAATAGGTGAATACGTACTTCGTGCTCCAAGACTGGATAGGCAGCTGATTGCAGCCTGACAAGCAACCTCATCAGAATCCTCCAGCAATTTCACAACACCAGAAATTGCTGGCCGGATCTCCTGTTGCAATGCGGCTGGAGGGCGGCCTCAGAAGCGCAAATGGATCCAAGTGGACGAGGGAATACATACTTTGTGCTCCAAGACTGGACAGGCACCCAATTGCAGCCCCACAAATATCCTTATTGGAATGCTCCAGCAATTTCACAACACCAGAAATTGCTGGCCGGATCTCCTGCTGCAACTCGGCTTGGAGACAGCCTCAGAAGCACTAAGGGCTCCAGGTGGATGATGGAATACATACTTTGTGCTCCAAGACTGGACAGGCAGTTGATTGCAGCCCGACAAACATACTCGTTGGAATGCTCCAGCAATTTCACAACACCAGAAATTGCTGGCCGGATCTCCTGCTGCAATTCGGCTGGGAGGCGGCCTCAGACGCGCAAAGGGCTCCAGGCGGATGAGGGAATACATACTTTGTGCTCCAAGGCTGGACAGGCAGTTGATTGCAGCCCGACAAACATCCTCGTTGGAATCCTCCAGCAATCCCATGACCAAGGCAATCGTTTGTCGCATTGTTCCTTTATGTAACTCAGGGACACACCAAGAAGCAAATAAACATCCCAATATACCTGCTGTAGTTGACTCATCTCTGTTCTTGAGGAGGTAAGCCGTCCCAAATTGTTTATTCCGAACAGCTGCCATGAAAGCACTTTCTATATGTTAATGAGCCCAGTGCCGAGATGGATTGTTATGCTGATCCTCACCGCTACTGTCCTTTGCACCCCTTTTCTGGAGGTATCTGACTAGCTCCTCATTTCCTGTGTAGGCTGCAAGCTGTAAAAGGGTTTTAATGTGGAGAATGTCTACCAAAGTTGATCAGTATATCCCAACATATGTGGAAATGGAAACATTTCCCATGCGTACCCTTCAGCTCCGTGTTAGGATCAGCCTCCTGCTCAATCAAGCCTCGGAAATCGTGGTCGACGAAATTGTTATCGTTGATCGCTTGCCGGAGATGTTTTTCGAAACTCCTCTGAACATTTTCCTTAGCTTCTTTGTCCCTCGCGACTTTGTCTCGAATGTCCACGATAGATGTCACAAAATCACGCAAGGGAACGACAAGAAGAAGCAATGCCAGGACCTGCCCGAAGCCCCATTTGTCCTCTTCAGGAGATTGATCCCTTTTATTACGCCGAAGTGTGTGTTCGATATCGACAAGAAGGATGATATTGATGATGGTAAGACAGATTAAGCCAACAATGAGAAAGGCAGCGTGATTTTTTGAAGGGTCCGGGACAGGTTTCGTGGGAGTAGAGTGCCCAGAAGGAGGATTAGAACCTTGTGTTCCAGACTCCAAATCGGGAGGCGGACCGCGTCGCCTCCAAAATAGAGCAACGGCTGATCTCGGAATATTTTGCAGAGTGCTGGCAGCATGGCGTGCTGTTCCACGAAAGTTTTGCGACATGTTTGTAATGCCACGTATTGAATCGATGAGATGCTCGAGTCGTTGCCAGAAGGTCGCATGGTGCACCCGAGTCTTGTTGTACGTAATATGGAGTGCAAGGAAGAAGAGGAACGGGGGCACAAGGTTGAGACCAGGAATGATAAGAAGGGAATAAATTGCCAGAGAAAGATGCGCAATCCCGGCGAGGAAAACCGTGCGGCACCACCAACCACCGTAACTGACGGATCACAGGGACCGATGGGGGTACCGAACGTGGATGGATTGCTCCACAGCCATAGACCGATAGCGCCCATGAGTGACAGGTGGATGGAGCCGAGGGTAAGAACGGGTTTTTCGGAGACAAAGTACCAGGCACGCTGAAAGACTGTAGGCGAGATTTGAGTGCGACCCGGGGCTCCAGTATTTTTCTTACCACTCCGCCAGATATCCATCATCCTCGCGCTTCCATCAGTGTGTCGCCTGCCGCAGGAAGCACCCTTTTCCGCGTCAATGGTCCCGTCTAAAAGCGGACGAAGAGGGGAGAGAAGAACACCCTTCCAGTCTGACCAGGTCGCATGTATTGGTTCCCTTCCTTGGTAGCTATCGCCCTCCTTTATCTTGTTCGGCTTGGTGAGATGGTGAGCATATAACAGAAACCAGATCCAAGTACTGGTATTGTTCATCCAGCTCAGATCGAGAATGACCGCTGCGTGGAAACTGGTTATGATTTGTCCACTGCGAACGTTGGCGGCGCCGATGATGGTGGAGATGAGAATCGCGAAGGCAATGGCAAGCATGCCGATAGATTGGTCCGTCACGCCTCTCATCTCATCGGCCGAGACGTTCCCGTCCCAAAGGTGCGCAACAACCGGCGCAAAGCATAAGAGATTTTGTGCGTAGATAGCTGCGCAAACACCAATACCAGATATGTCGGGGTTAGCGGGGATGCACTTGTCTGTCATGGTAGTTAGAGGCGAAGAGTGCGGTGCTTCTCAACATCAAGTCAATTTAGTCGGATAGCATGTTCCTTCCGCTTCGAATCCTCGATATCTCACAGTGAGATTGATGGAACCCATGTGCGATTTAGTCGGATCGCATGTGCCTTCCGTTTCGAATCCTCGATATCTCACAGTCGGATTGATGCGCAGTTGACAGCAGCATTCAATTGGGATGTTTACCAGCGACCGGCATCGTTGACGAGGGTAATGACTGGAGTGCAATTGGCCTGTTGTTTGCCTTCCTGCGTACCCGTTCCCCACCATCCGCAGTTTAAAGTTCTTGCACTCGAGTTTCCCTTGCCTGTCGAGGGCTCTGGGTTGGCTCTGGGAATTAAAGTTCACGAACTCGTGGCGTTGACGCCGGTGTAAAATGCCGAAACCGATATTTGATACTGAAGTCCGAGACTCTAAGCGCAGAAATTGGATAGGTCCCGGAAGTGGCCACGGGAAAGACATCTCGTTGTCACTCACGGGCGGTGGGTACGCTCGCCATTACCAGCACTCCACGCAACCTTTTTCGGTGCGGCCATATTGGCCTTGGGTTCAACACCAACGCGCACCACAAAATGGGTTCCATCAGTTTCTGAATCCTCCGTCAGTGTCTATGGCAGCCTGTACAGAGCTACGGTATTCGTATATCACAAATTACCCATTTATTTCTCTCTCCACTCCAGGGCTTCCTCTCGCCTACAGCCCCCCGCTCAACCCACTCCTTCCCCCGTCCACCACCCCCTTATTCTTCGCCTCGCTCCCCACAAACGGCACCAACCGCTCCCGCCTCTCCCCCTCACGTGCCGCGAACGCATTCTCCCACCACCGCGCGCCCACGGGGAGTTCACGCCAGCCACCCGCGTACAGTCTCGCGAGCTCGCGCATGGAGGCGGTGGCGGCGCGCACAGCAGGCCAGTGCGGCGGGTCCACATCGCGGCCGCCTGCCATGGTGTAGGTCACCTTGGACTGCCCGACGACAGGTGTGAGCATCGCAGATGAAGATGAGGGCGCAGCGTAGAAGCCGTTGGTGGCAAGGACGAGGGCAGGAGGAACGCTGATGCGGCCTTGTTTGTAGCACAGCTGGGAGACAGCTATGGCTGTGGCGGAAAAGGTGAGCAGAGGTTTAAAGAGCGTTGGATAGAAACGGGGAATGAACCGTGACGCGAAATTGGTGCAACCTGTCCCGCACTTCAGAACATTTGGGAGGATCGGGGACCTGTCCACAACCACCCCTCCCAGAAAAAAAATCCCGCTCGAGAAGAATAACTTCCAGGTCGAGGTAAGATGATGGGAAATTCCCGAGAATTTCGGAAAGATCCTCGACAACGGAACGGTGACATCGCCCAAGCACCTTCCATCCAACCACGACACCCGATTTTGTCCTGATCACGCCCACTTCCTCCACAAAGCAATCCGAACAAAAACAAAAATACAGACAAAAGAAATACGCACTATACAACACCGCCCCATCTTCCTCCGTCGTCTGCGCCGCGCGTGTCGGAGTGCACGTGAGACGGCATCTAGCTCAGGCGTTGCGTGGCTTCCGTTGATCCCATTTGCGCTATCACTGTTCCCGGCGAGCGGCGTCGCCGCTCCCAGCGGTGTCGCAGGCGTCTTCAACGACGGAAGTAGAGCTTCATGGGCCTGCGGCCTCTACCGCGTCGCTGTTTGCGGTGGCGGCTCCGCCCGCTCTGCCGTTTTCGAGTGATTTTGAGTATTGGGATGTAGAGGATTTGGCTTTAGATTTCTTGGTGGGCGGCTTCACGAAGCGGGAGACGTACCAGATCCACAAAGGGAAATACACAAACATACTCAATGGGGAATGAGGACCCGACGCACCCACTTGCCATCCCATGCGCCGATGCTGGTGCGCACCTCGTAAGTCGAGAGCATGGGGATCTCGCGGATGAAGTGGAAGTGTGTGGCTGAAAACAAACATGCATGTCCATGTTGACACTAATAAAGACCAAACCCAACACACCGGCAAGCGCCACCCAGCCCCCAGTGCGGAAAATACTTGGGAACGTGGCAAGCGCGAGTCGGAAGCGCGCACTGTCGAGCGCCTTCGCATAGGATGAGTTGCTCATGTGGAGGTTGAAGTCCGTTTCCTCAAAGCCTAATATGCGCGTGTCAAATCAAATCGGGAACAATCTTTAAGAGAAGGTACCCACCAACGCGTCTAGTATACGCCCACTCGGCGCGAAACGGGTGTACGCCGATGGGCAGATGCGCCTCGTACCACGCCATCAGCGCCAGGCGCTTCTTCTCCTTTGGGAGATAAAAGTGTGTGATGTGGTGCCACAGAAGTGCGAGGCGCTGCTCGAGGAAAGAGCTGAAGACGCGGGCTGCGAGATGCGTTAATTCACTCCATTTGATTCTGTCCTTTTCAGGGAAGAATAATCGAGTGGGAAAAACGTACCATGCCATACGAGTGGGAACGAGCCCGCGTTGAGGAGAAGGAGAAGTATCGCAGTGTATTTTGTCGTCGTAGGCGCGAGGCGTAAAGTCTGCTGCAACAAAGGCAGGATTTTCGTGCATGTCGTCTGCAGCAGTGCCACAAGCTTTATGCACGCAATTGGGACCCAGGCTAGTGCTGTAGAAGCTGCGTCTTGGCCGGACATTGTCGGCCCTTGCAGAAGTTGGGTGCTAAAAATGGTGAGGACGAAATCCGTAAGTTGGTCACCATAAATGCGTTTCAAAATCATTGGGGCGGCTCACAAATCGACAATAGCCGGTTCCGAAAGCCCTAAGTTGGTCACCATAAATGTCCCAAAATCATTGGGGCGGCTCACAGAGTAGCCGGTTCTGCCCCATGAAATAATGTTTTGGGTTGGGTTGATTCCGCCGGGCTTGGCATACAGTAGCGGGTCCGACGGCGGCTTACAAAGGCCGCTGCGTAACTTCAGTTCAATTCAATTTCGATGGCTCTTGGTCATGAATGTTGTCCTCTTCCAGGATCTCCAGCGCTTATGCTTGCGTTATCTCAGAAGTGCATGTGGCTTCTATTCAATTCATACGTTGCCGAATTTCAGCGGGCTGGATGAGCAATCGAAGCAAAAAAGTCACTGATTTGGTATTACACACAAGACCGACCCACCCCCGCCGTTTCACCACCCAACTGCAGAACATCGAGCTCTACACCACAGTGAAATTGCCCGACGTCCCCACAAACGCCGAGATCTTGCCCCCCACCGACTTCGAGTCGCCGAAATACCGCAGTCGGTAGGTTCCCGCTGTAACACGCAGAATATTGTCAGTAATGAAAGAAAACGAAAGGGAAGGAGCTATGAGGGAATAAAAGCGCACCGGGCGTATCGCTCTCAATCGTCCTGCGCGCGCGCGCCGTTCGAGTCAGTATTATTTCGTTCGGCACGATAGGCAGACTCACCACGAAATTCTAACGCTGCTCGTGCCAAGGATCTACGTCCACCACACACCGCATCACTCAGTTCCGGTGCGAGAAACGGGAGAAAAGGGAACGAGAACAGAACGCACCGTACTCTCCCTCTCCCACCGATACACCGTCGACGGGTGCGAGTCCGACTTGACCATCACCCACGTCCCCGCAGCGTCGAGCCGCTCCACAGCAAGGAAGGTGCCCTCCAGACGGAGGTTATTCTGCCCAACCCACCAACCATCATCAGTAGTCATACTAGAGAGTTGAAGCTGACGCCGAGCGACGCACCCTCGGATTCGCACCGACGAACTTCGCCCAGACCGTCTCCCCCGCCCGATACGGCTCGCTCCGCACATCCTCCAACGCCTGCCCGAACTGCTTCCTGAACGGCGCCGCATCGAATTTCACGTCCGTCTACACAGTAGTAGCAGTAGCAGCATGGTTAGCACAACGTAGTATAAATCCATTGAAATTAATTGGGAGCAATAGTGAACATCCACGGACCTGCATCGAAATTGCCTTCGAGATCTGTTCCTTCGGCGGCGCATCCGAGGGCGGCTGGGGCCGCTCCCAGCCCGGGCCCCGCACCCCGCCCGCGAGGAACGGCACCATGCTCGTGTACTTGTCGATGTATGCCTCTAGCGTGTCTACATCATATACATTGATCAGCATCGTCTCGAGAGGCTGATTCACAAGGAAGGAGACAGGAAGGCAGCAAACGTACGCGGCCCAAAAAGCGTCGACGCGCCTTCGTATCTTTACGGATGTTTATTACCCATCAGCCTACACCCCAAAAGAAACGAAAAAGGAAGAAACGCACCTCTGCACGGCATACTCCTCCCTTGTCGTGACATAGTGCGCGTACGTGTTCGCCGTGCCCACGATGACGACGTGCGTCTCGTCGTCCTCGTCGTCGAAGATGCCGGAGGAGAGGAGCTGCGCGTGGACGGCTTCCCTACATCACAAAGTCGAGCACAGATTTGGTCAGACCAATGGAGGGTATTGGAGCGATAAACCGACCTTAGCCGCCGGCCCGCCATCGTCGTCGGCTCTCCTACAAAATAATTCCATCAGCTCTTTGGTCTCTGTGTTAATTAAGCGAAAAGCTCGGGAGGACCCGCACCTGGAACGATAACCATAACTATTCACCCGTCACTCATCAGTATCCTTGTACATCACACCTCATTAAATTGAATCGAGAACGCACCGAAATTCCCCACCCGGAACATCTGCACGTCCACCGTGCCCGGCGCCCACTCGTACGGCTTGTGTGCGAAACCCTGTGTGCACGCAATCCATCAACGTGCATTCATCCAATCCACACATCGAGGCGTGAGGCGCAGAAAGAGCATATGAAAAGCAGGATGGATACAGATAATAAGGAGGAGGAGCGAGAAACGCACCGTATTCAACAAAATCGGCTTCGGCGCCTGACACGCGGCCTGCTCCTTCGACGGCGGCGGCGTGATGAACACCTTGACGAGTTCCCAGAAGGGGTTCCTGCGGGGTCGAATTAGTTTTTATTCGAAATCGGATTCGAGGGATGTGGAATGTGAGGTGAAAAGAGAAAACGCACTGCTCCCCCTCGGTCTCATTATCCCCCTGCACGAAATCGAACGCCCCCGGCCCGTCCGTCGTCCCGCCCGCGAAGGAGAAGCCTACACAATCAAATTCATCAGTATGTACCCAACCCAACCCTCATTATAGAAATAGACGAAGGAGTGGGAGAAGACCCGCACGCACCCATCGCAGCAGGACACGTCCTTACCCTCGTCCCATTCGCGAGCGCAAACTCGTACCCGCTCATGTCGACGTACGCGTGCGCGCTGCGCACGGGGCCGTGCACGGGCTGCATCCCGCCTTTCCCTCCTTGTCTCTTTACCTTGGCTTTCAGCTCTGTCTTTGCTGTGCCGCCTTGCTGTAGCCCAGAGTCGGAGGAAGCGGAGTCGGAGCCAGACAGGCCCATCGCACCCCGCACACCCGCAACCTGCCTCGCCCCCACCTCCCTGTTACTCGCAAACCCGTACCCACCGAGCTCGCTGCTCCCCGCCAAATCCTTGTCGAATAACGGCCCTCGTCCGTGGCACTCCTGCGCCCGGTCCCCGCAGGTGGACGAATCGGCGGCGCAGGGGAGGCCGTCGTACGGCTGGCCGGGGGATTCGCAGAAGGCGCCGAGGCTGGAAGGGGAGTTAGCGAGGATGTACATAGAAAACGCGTGAATAGAAAGACGTGTACAAATAGGGAGGATGTAGATGAGCGTGGGTGGGGTGAGTGCAAGTAGTGGCATGTAGAGTAGGTGTGTGGGTGGTGGAAATAAAGGGGAGGGATTAAGTATAGGAGCGAAGGAGACGGACGCACGTATTCGGGCTCGTGTCCCCCACCGCGCCCTGCACGAAGCCCGCGACGTACGTCGTGTTCCCAGGCATGGCGTGCGGCTCGACGGATGCTGCGCGGATCGTGGGTTAGCGTCAGCGTCGGTGTCGCGAGGTAAAGGAAGGGTGAAAACGAGGAAAAGGCGAAAATGAAACGACATGAAAGAAGGAAAAAAGGCAGCAAGAAACAGGGAGAGATATAGTTGAAGATGAATATGGCGACACTCACACTCGTACAAATACGCGGCCATGCCCTTGTTGTCCCCGCTAATCAGCGTGTTGTTCTGCGCCCCGTCAGCTCGCTCTCTTCTTTCTTCGGAGAGAAATGATGAACCTACCTCGTATATACTCGTCCCATGCACCCCGAAAAAGCTCAGGAAACCTCTCTCCGCCTCATCCTCAGCGGCACCCCCGAACCTCAACACCCCCACACCCCACTCCTGGTCCCCGTCCTCCCCACCCGCATCACTAAACCTCGCGCGCTCCGGCACGGGATTCGCGCGATACGCCGTCGGGCTCCGGTTTATCGACCCATTTTCCACGCGCCCGGTGCCGAGGGCGAGGGACCCGGGCGCGAGAGAGGCGTGTGCGCGGCGGGTGGCGAGGAGCGTGCCTGAGAGGATGGCGGAGAGAGTTTGCGGGTGTAGGCCGCGGGAGGTTATTTGGGGGAGGAGGTCTGTGTGAGGGATGTTAGCATTATTCAAATGGATACACAGCAACGCACTCTCGAGATAACCGCCCACGCCCGAGTGCTGGTGCGTCCCCACGAGCGCGACGTTCCCCGCGTGGTACGTCCCCTCCCCGTACTCCTCCGCCAGCGCCGCCAGCAGCGCGCGCCGCACGCCCGAGTCGCCCATCGCAATGTCCGCGTTGATGAAGAGGATGCGGTCGGTGGGGCTGGCGGCCTCGGCGACGATGAAGGCGCGCGCGCGCTGGCGCATGTGCAGCCCCGTTGCAGTTTGCGCGAGCGAGGCGTAGCCCATCATGTTCGTCTCGACGACGGGGCCCGTTATGTCGGCGATGCCCAGGCCGAGGAGATATTCCCCGGTCATGGGCTGGGAGACGAAGGGTGTGGAGGCGAAGAGGGCATAGACGAGTTGGTGGGAGAGCGAGTGGAGAGCGTCCAAGGGGGAGAGCAGCAGCGAAGAGAGGAGCGGGATGTGCATCGGGATTGTCGTGAACGATGAGTGAAGGAGTCGGGAGTCGGGAGACGGTGATGAGTGCAGAGCAAGATGGATGAAGTCGGCCGAAGATACCCGTAGATTCTCGCTACACAGCCACAAGTCTCACTATTTCGACGGGATGTTGAATTCGGTTTGGGCCCGGATTCACAGCAGTGTGCGAGCTTCAAATCATCCTTGATACTCAGGAGGGTCATACGGACGATTATCATGCATGATACAAGTCTGGACAAGACCTAAATGAAATTCAACATCCCGAGATGTTCAACTTGTAGGAATTGGAACGTCAAGCGGCTAGAGCAAATCTAAGTATAGGGTAACTGGTACTCACGATGGTCACAGGTAGCATCAGCCTCGATAATATGGTAGCGGACCGAACTTCGTGACAACTTTGAGTCCCGATTTGGTAATGCTTACTAGGTGCTCAGATTTTGCTTGACAATGTATTTGAGGGTGTAGATAGTACAATAGGAAGGCCCTTTAGATATTCCCCCGAGAAGAACATTGAAAATAAAAAATAAAAAATTTCGCACCAAGATTTCGCCATTCATATAACAATCAGCCCAACAATGCTCGTGAGTCCGGGATGTTTGCGAACGCTTTGAATCACTAACTCCGCCTGCGCCAAGCGATGGCCTCTCCCCAGTTCGGATACTATGATGACGCTCGATACCTGCCCAGCCGGCCTACCCCGCTACAGCAGCACCCGGGCACCAATCCGATTTACGAAAACTACCGCCTTTGAGCAACTCCTTCCCCAGGCCGACCCGGAGACGAAAGATGGGTGTCGTCTTATCCGACCCCCGCCTTCAATGGCGCTCCTACCAGCAACAACCATATTCGTTCCCTCACTGCATTCTACCCAACATCCTATACGGCAGCCTATCCCCCCACCAATACGGGTATGTGAACGACCCGCGGTGCGTATCAGGCCCATGTAGATGGTTTCGTATCCTGGATTCTTCTTGATTTCTCCAACTTACGCGCCTTAATATCATTTTATTGGCCAGATCTTGCTATTATATACTGTTTGCTATGGATGTTCGCGCACTTCTTATTATAATAATTACATACAGTGCATTGAACTCATCAGAACCTGGACTGCTTCCGGCTATCACTGCAAGAATTAACTCATCTCGGCGTCCATGGGACTGGGACTCATGATGGACGCCGAGATGAATTAATTCTTGCAGTGCCGGTGATAGCCGGAAGCAGTCCAGTTTCCGATGAGTTCAATGTACTGTATGTAATTATTATAATGAAGTGCACGAACGTCCATAGCAAATAGTATATGATAGCAAGATCTGGCCAATAAAATGATATTAAGGCCCGTCAGTTAGAGAAATCAAGAAGAATCCAGGATATGAAACCATCTACATGGGCCTGATACGCACCGCGGGTCGTTCACATACCCGTATGCGTTGGTGGGGGGATAGGCTGCCATATAGGGTGTTGGGTAGAATGCAGTGAGGGAACGAATATGGTTGTTGCTGGTAGGAGCGCCATTGAAGGCGGGGGTCGGATAAGACGACACCCATCTTTCGTCTCCGAGTCCGCCCGGGGAAGAAGAGGAAGGGAATATTTTGTGGGGAAATGCAAGTTGGCGTATGGACTTAAGTATTAAGAAACACGCCGACGTAGTGACTCGGGCGCTTGATGGGAAATCAGGAACAGGTGCCAGTGAGAAAGGGATGTACAGCCACGAGGTGGCTAGCTGTTGGAAGTAGGGCGAAGGGTCGGCGAACGCGTAAAGACACAGGTTGGTGCGCAGCAGGGAGAGGTAACTGGTTTATGGCTGGCTTGTTAACCAAAAAGCTCAATATACTTATTGTTGTTTTAGCCGAAGGAGGTAACCTAGAACAACCTTCGTGCGGGGGTTATGGGAGCCATCTGGCCGGACCTTGTTGAACAATAAAAAACTTCTTTCGAAAAAACAGTGGTGGCGGACACGAGTCCATTACACTTGTCATTAATGACTTGAGCGGACGCCTCGCGCATGCCGGACGGCATGTCCCGGCATCAGATATTTTATTAGAGAACTCGGGAGACAAACGAGTCAGGGTTGAAAAGCTAGGCAGGACGGACCCCCTACTTGCGCCCCACCTTCTCCGTCGTGATGGGAGAATGGCCCCGAATCTGCAACCGCCAAGATGAAATCCGAGGTTTTCCGTGGCTTTTGAGGTGAATTAAAACGTGCAAGTTAATCTGAATGCACCGGAAAAGCCTAAGTACTCGCTGAAGAGAGAACTGAACCGGTACGCCATTTTCGGAGGCTGATTCAGAATGCGACTATGCTGATTTGAGCTGGAATAAGACTGCACGAGGCGCGAAGATACGTACGATTGGCGATAATCAGATGGCGGGGGAGAGGGGGTAAGGGTATAACAGGACCTTCGGCAAGTCCCGGTTCTTCTCCCGCGTTTATGTACAACAGCGTTCCATTTTCATCCATATTAGTATCCATGATCTTTATCTCTCATTGTTCGACTATGGAAATAGATACAGCTATCTACGGAACTGAGTGTACATATATATACGACTCTGAATCTTGTATTCACCTCAGACGTTGTCTCCAACGCTGAGTCTGATATTGTTTAACCTCTATTTACAACAGGTTATTGGGCCCTGCGTCTCACCGCGATACATTCGTACTCCGAGCTTCAGAACCAAGCATTCACGTCTCACAGCAATAATAGAGAGTTTGCGCAAAAGCCGCATGCGGCTTTTGGTGGCGCATTTTTTGGCTCAAGTGGTCTGGGATGCGCTCATTAGCCATTCTGGTAATGTGGGGGAGGAATGCAGGGTATCTCCGCAGGCTCCCGCGCTGATCCCGGTAACGTGCTAAACCGGCTATCTATCCGAGCGGTGGCTATTGTTCAACTTCCATTCAACATGTTCACACAGCCTCGTTGACGCGCCCCACCGACTCTCAAGCACACCGACATCGCTCCAGTAAAATCCCCGATCCCACCGCATGCTCTCACCCTTCGGTGACATGTTTCATTTCCCTTTCATTTCCTCTTGACTTAGAGCCGTTGATACAAAGTCAGACCCGATCATTTATGGAGAAGACTTCACCAACCACTCGGGTAAGCCTGTTTCGGGAAGTCTTTAACATAAGCCTCTCCTGTGGGGTAGGGCTTGTAAGAGTTGGAGTCCAACATCTGGTCAGAATGGCCGACTGCATGCGCATCAACAAACGGAACATCGCCGAGTAGTAATTTTTCCCCCGACCTTTAAGACCAGCCCGTCTTACCATCTGAACATGCCGGAGCCCCGTCACGATGGAATGGTTTACTTTGAATGTGATCCTGAAACTAGCTGAGGGTGAGCTACGAGAGACCAACGGGGAATACCCCGATAATTGCAACGTTGAGTAGCTGGAGCCCGGAACATGAACCGTCTTATAGCCAAGACCTCCCACAAAACTACTAGTGAAAGTGGGACTTGCGATGTACCAGAGAGAGAGAGAGAGAGAGAGAGAGAAAGCCCAATACAAGAGGTTGAGCTCGCGCACAGCCACATGTCTCGCCATTTCGACGGAATGTTGAATTTCATTCAGGTCCAGTTTCACGCCGTATGCCGCTCGGATGGAACCTCCGAACGATCTGGTAAGCAAAATCGAGACTCAAGATATCGCAAAGAAGATAATAATACAAGAATTTGGGGCCCAAATGAAATTTAACATCCCGCCCAAATGTTAAACTTGTGGCTGTGTGCGGGGAGCGAATGCGAAACTTAGTCTCCCCTCAGCAGACCCTTCAACAATTTTGAGCTCGTACCTCTGGATCTGGGGGAAGACCACTTCGCCTTTCTTGGATAAGTTTAAGATGGAGACGGATCATATGAAAGGTTGAACCAACGGACAAAGAATCAAGCTAACCAACTAATCGTGCAGACAGCATTGTGTGCCATACCTGAACAACTATCGGCATCCATTGACAGTCTTGAACTATTATTTGCAAAGTACAATCCGTACAGTAAATGATTGTGGTGTTAAAGAGGGTGGGTTGTCAATATCCGTAGTCCGTGAGTTATATAGATCTGTTAAAATATATGAATGAATAAACAACCAAACTTCACGCGCCGGTGCAAAGGGCGGTCGGTGCCGGCAAGTCCAACGCGCGCCACGCATCCGGGTACGTGCACCCTGCAACCGCAGTCACACCCGGAACCGTATCCCCTGCATTGAACCACCCATTGGGAATGCTCGCCGTCGGAGTCACCGTCCTCGTGCTCCCGTTGGCGTCGGTGTGACATACATCAACGTCGGGACGCTCCCTGTCGCAGTATACGTCGGTAGCACCGTCATCACGCCCGCATCGACGTTCGACAGCGTCGCCGGCGGCCACTGGCCGAACTCGCTTATCGCAGCGGGGTCAATGGTCCCCGCGCCCGTACCGCCCGTCTGCCACGCGCTGAACGTGCCGTCGAACGGTGTCCCTTGCGCGCCGATGGCGGCGCACTTCCCGTTTGCGGTGCGAGGATCGGTGGGCATCCACCCGCCTTCGAGGCCGAGCTGGTACGACCAGAGCGGGGCGCGCACAACGCCGTCGGTAGTGTTGCCAATCTGTGCGCTCAGCCTTATGAAGTATTCGGCGGGGAGGATGATGCTGAACTGACCTTCCACGTCCAGAAGAACCAATCGCCCAATGTATCCATCTGCGCGAGCGCAAACTGCATCACCCCGGCCTTCGTGGAGGTGTTCCACGTCGACGAGTCTTCCCAGAGCGCGCAATCCCCTCCGTAGCTAGTCGAGCCATTCACCCCATTGAGGTAGAGGCCACAGTCGTTGTACCCGTTGCTAAATTCCCCAGCAACAGTCACCCCAAAATCCGAGCGGCTGTCGAAGTATCAACTCAACACACACTATTCGATTGTCAATGGAAGCCGCTCGAACCCACCTGCCATTGATCCCGGGCCCCCAGGAGTTACACGCTTTCGCGGGCCATGACCCACCCGCACTGTCCGCGTCTTCTCCTGTCGCAATTGGGTCATCATTCGGCTCCCCGCTGAACGAGAAGTACGGGTGCGTGTCGAGTATGACACGGTCCGAGCCAGGAAGGAACCCGGCCCACGAGGAGATGTCCCCGAACCCGTCGTGCAGACCGATGTACGGCCCATTGCCGGCGCCGTAGCCCGTGATATTGCGAATGAGGTCGTGGACGTGAAGGTAGCTTCCGAAGCCTTAGTTCGGGACAGTTACCCGGCAGAGGGACTCACAAAGCGCTGATTTGGGGTTGCCCGATGGTGGACATTAGAGCTGCACATGCGATTTCAGCCCGATGTCGTGCGGAGTAGAATGGCAACGCACGTTCATTGATTACCCCGAACATCTGCACGACGTCCTTGTACTCGGGCTGCGAGATGAACTCTGCGATGATGCGAATATAGTCCAGCATCCGCTGGGCATTCGCAATCCCCATCACACCGTTCAGGAAATTAACCTGCCCGCGCTTTCCGGAATGGTTGTACCCTGCGGTGGGTCGGAATAAGCGACTCGAGCTTGAGAATAGAAACATGAAAATTACCATTCTGCGAACCTGGCGCGGTATGCAGATCGAGGTTCACACGAATCCCATACTTGCGTGCCCACCCGAAAAGGCGAACGACATATCTGGACGGATTTGAGCTGACCCGTAGTATGCCAAAACGGAAGCGACATACTTCCAACACGCGCCACCAAGGAACGGCTCCCCTTCGGTCGTGCCGTCGCCTTGAGTTCCGACGTCCTGACCAAGTGCTTCAGGTCCGAAGACAGTATTAGTGGATTCTCGTGGGTTGAAATAATTGCGGTACATACGCGACTGCCCAGAATGGAATCGGTACTCGCACCCAATTGAGCCCCGCGCCGGCGATCTGCGCAATGTCTTCCTCCGTCTGAACAGGAGTGTCAGCAAATTACCGACGAAGTTGAGAATAATCAGATCAACAGAAAGGGGCAGGGGCAGGGCTGAAAGTTCAAGACAAGAAAGACTCACAATGAACGTGTCATAGTGTTGCTCCATCGTCACCTGCAGCGTGCCGTCGGCGCTCATCAGCGCCGCAAGCTCCCACTCGTCCCCGGCAGAGGGGTATGCCTGGAAGAGCGCTGGTGCGATGACTGTGGACAAGGATGGAATATATCAGTGGCCTGTCGCTTTCGTGCTGCGAAACACAACGCACAGGGTTCCAACACAAACCAGCCGCCCAGATTGACGCCGAAGACGCGGTCGACTCCCCACGTCCAAGACTCATTCAACGCAGGGGTCCAGCCGTTCGCGCGCGCGCCGGATGCAAAGGGATTCTCCGGGTCGGAAAGCCCTGGAACGAGGGGCTCAATAATGGCTTTGTAGCGAAGAACGAGGGGAACTCACAATATCCTCCAAACGAGTTCGTGTAAGTGAATGTCTGCCCGCTGTCGGTCGTAACCGTGCTGCCATCCCCGCCTATCAATACACCCACGGGTGTCTTGATATTGCCACTCGACGAACTTCCAGCATTGGAGGTCCCTGAGGTCGCAGCGGCGGCGTTGTGCTTCTTGATCACCACTAGACAGACGACAAGCACAAGCGTAAGAGCCACGACGACGGCCCCCAGGCCAATCATACGGCGGCGTCTGGTTGTCGAGCGGCGATTTTGAGCAGCACCGTATGGGTATGAGCGAGGATTCATGGAGGAGTTTGGGGGGGAATGCGTCGAGTCATAAGGCTCGTCGTGGAATGAACTGGCCTCCGAGCTGAGAGAAGGATTCAGGCTGTGGGTGGCGTATGCGGGTTGGGGACGAGGAAGATCAGAGTAAGGACTGTGGTCTCGTTCCTGCATCATCGTGCCGTCTTGGCAGGGAGTTGAGAATGGTACTGTTCGCCGTCAACACCTGGTCTGGAGAGGACCAGAGAGAGAAGGACAAGAAAGAACGGCCCATGTGATGAGATAAATTACCCCTGGCCGCCTCTATTCGGGTTCAAAGTTGATCCTCGATTCATATAAATACCCGACCCTGGTATACCGGAATTGCACGGGGGACAAAGGCGCACCTAGCTAGTGTGCAATTGGCCGTTCGGAACGTCCAGAACAGCCCAAAAAAAAATGCACAGTTGGAGTTCGACGTTAGTTTTTTTTATCGCTGTGCCTTAACCGCAGAGGGGTAAATGAACCGACAATGACGGCTAAAAAAAAAGTGATTGCGGTGATGCCAGGCTCTCGTTTTCTGCAGCAATATCAATTTGAGGAAGGAAACCGATGGCATAAAGAAGAAAGTTCCAAAGCACAGTAGTGCTGCAACTACGCCGAGAACTTGGACCGTCTATTCATCGGTGCATCAAATTGACGCGCTCTAAGGATCCACCCCTGTCCAAGGTGTGTCGGGTTGAGGAGAATAACTCCACGTATGAGTAGGACAGCTCGACGAAATGGATAGGCCGCGCGCAGAGAACGCTGCCAGAACATCCGGAGCAATCGGGGGGCATGAACATCTTATACTCGATGTCGAGATGCTTGAAGCTGTCGCCGCAGCTATGCAGCCGTCGCTGGGCAAAGTCTAGAAGCTCTGCCTCCCAGCCGGGAAGGTCGCGGCATTCTCGAATCTACAGCTCACACAGCTGCGGGCACAGCGGCGTCGCTGCTGCCGTGGATTCAACATCGGATGGTGACGCGAGAGGCTCCAGCAGGAGGTGCACTGTGGCGGCGATGTACTTAGGGCCTACGTTTTGAATAGCGTCGCTATCGAGGACGACCAGTTTTCTGAGCGAGGGGAGCATCCGTATATTTTGAAGCAGCGACTCGTACGCCAGACCCGTGAGATCGATGTCGAGTTCTTCTATGAGCGGTGAGGTTGTGGAAAGACCCCAAGGAACGGCAGTGCAAATTGGGCCTGATTTGTACGAGGTAGCTGCAGGTGGCGCAGCCGTGGCATTATGAGGCGTCCGATTAGGAACTCGAGTGTCATCGGGCAGGAGCTTTTTCGAGAGATAATGAGTATCTGGAGGGCCGGAAGTACCACGTGAGGTTGGACGGCAAGGGGGATGGAGGAGCGAACTCGAAGTCGTTGTTAACATCGGTTTCAAAATGCTCGAGGCATGGGCAGCGTTTAAGCACGTCCAGTGCGACGTGCAGCGACAGACCTTGCATTTGATGTAGGCCCATGGAGTCGAACGAAATGGAGGTGAGGTGCTCCCAGCGCAGAGGCAGGGCATGCACGTATCAGTCGAAGTTCTGCCACAGACAGATCGTCACGACCCGTAAACTTGGTGTCGTCAGAAGCTTCAGCTGGGCGAGTTCCACCGGGTCGCACTTGGTTTTGATAGTGTGCAAGGCAGGAGCACACACGTCGCTGAGTCGCAGGAGACCCTCGTACGAATCGAAAGAAAGGTCTAACGTAGACCACCTATCGGCACAACGAACCAACGCGTCCAACAGCACGTCGACCTGGTCACCCTCTGAATCCCATCGCTCCAAATCACGTGGCCCAAGGATGGAGAGCGAAAGGGGGTGTCGTCCGGTCCGCGCCAGCCATTCGGTGACTGGATTTGTTAGGCTCCACTCGAATATATACTCGAGCGGGAGATGGAGAGAAGCCCAAAGAGCCGGCGTCGAGAGCGCAAAGGTACGCCACGCGCTACATATGCGGCTGAGTATGAGCGGCGCCTCGTTGGCGCTCAGGACACAGTTCCGATGTGTCGGAAGACATGCGAGGAAGATCTCCTGCACGATGTCTAGGGGAAGTCGACGCACAGGCGAAATAAGTGCCTTGTGAGCATCAATGTAATCCATGGTCTTGTTGCGCTGGGCAGAGAGCTCGCTAATGAGCGCTTCGAGGCGGAGTACTTCCTGAGAATGAGGTATCAGGTGCGATCGAATTGCTTTGACTTCGAGGTCGGATGGAGCATAGTTGGTATGCAGATGCTGGGCGAATGGAGAATCCATATGAATGGCCGCAAATCTCAGGGAAATCTCAGTCAGTGGTCATTGATTCTCAAATTCACCCACTGAGTCAGTTTCTCAGTCCCTTGATTGGTGAATCGGCTGTGAAACAAGACGATTGGCGAATGAGCCTGAGGGGTGCTTGGCGCGTCGGCTCCTTTACTACGACCAAGCTGTGGTCAAGCTAAGTAAGTCAAGTCACTTGAAGCTGATCGTCGTGCTGGCAGTGGCAAGCATTTGATGACGGTGATAGCCGGCACGGCGGCGGCCAATTTGAAGTCAGTAAGATAAATTGAAGTTGTGATATATGTGCCATGGCAGTGTTGAATCCTCCGAGCGCGCGGGGGAGAATATTTATTCTTCCGTTCATCAACCCATTTCCCATCCGCCCTCAGAATATACCACAAGGATCGACTCGCAATACATGCCCACCCTGAGCTAACGTCGTGAATGCCATTCCTCGCGATTCGATACTCGATCATGAGTCTGCCCCGAGCATGCGTGTTCGAGAGGGCCAGTTTTAAAAGATCGCCGAACCTGGCGAGAAGAATCGGCCCGTTTTCAGATGCGGAATACATCCGCCAATGGATAGCCGGCTCCGCAGGATGGGCCACAAGCGCGACATCAAAGGTCGTTAGCGAATCCGGAGCGGGGGGGCAGACGCTGGTAGGAGGGAAACGTCATTATGATTTCCGCCAGAACAGGGCTGGTGTTGGAAGTGAGAACGGAGAAAATGGTATCCAGAACAAAATGAAGATTCTTCGACTGCTCGAGCATTTTTAAACTCCATGGAGCATAGGACAGGCAAAGGTGGAAGAGGGATTGCCGCATGCAGAGAATGATCTGAAACGTGTTAGATTGGTCTGAGGAGGTGGGTCTCACCGAGTGAATGTGCTCCAAAGTATTGGCGGCGGGTGCAACGAGAGGTTGAGTACGGTCATATGGATCGTAAATGAACGATAATCGACGGAGCTTCGAAATGTATGGACTGAAGCCAGGGTATGCGAGCAATGTGCACATGGCACCGCACGGTTGCCGCACGGTGCAATGAGGGTGGAGCGAAACATTGGACCACAAGAGAGCAGGCTTTGGGCGATTCCCGGTCATGGACCTCGCCAACGATGTTGTTAACGAGTTCCTGTGGAATGAAAGGCATGGTCCTTGTGATAATCCAGGATGTCGAATGAGACGGACAACCGACAAGAGACTTGTTTACGTTATGATTACGTATCAGTGATGGTCATCGGCGGTGCGGGATGCCACATCGGACACCGACCCACCAGCGTGCTCCGAGTCTAAACTTAACTTCCCATATGAACCATCCTCTAACACCTATCTCGGGCACCTCGTCCGGACCGCGACGGACGATGATTTTCCGCAGACTCGAGTCAGGGACCATGAATGCTAGATCTCAGCTGAGAGGGAATCAAAGAAAAACCTTCTTTCCTGCACTGTGCCATGAGGCGTTTTCCCCGGTCATGTTGGCAATACACGCCTTGGCAAGACTGTTTGCGAAACTTCTCTGGCACCAGACTCTGTCTCCAAAATTGACCACTGCCTTGGTAGTTCCTGCGGAAGTCAATGCGGCCTTGAACTACAAACGTGCCAAGTGCTGGCATGCGCCTCTCATCCTTCTTAACTTCCTACCGACCTCTCGCGTAACCATTGTCTCGGTGACTTCGGGGTCAGCTGCTTCTTGCTTCACGCACAGTCAACATCACGCGACCGCTAGACATCGCTAACTACCGCAGAAATGTTCTATTATGGAGCTGACGACACACCGTTCATCCCGCCAAGCCACGAAACATTGGACGGGGCCCGGGGATGTGTAAGGTCCGGCGTACGCTATAAAACTATGGAGACATGGCACTTTCTACAGCCCCTCCTTCCTCATAGCACGATGAAGTGGACTCCGCTCGCCCCCCCTGCTTTGGATCTCGGTCGCGTCAGCTGCCGCCATTCCCAAGCCAGAGTCCGTTGACCTTGCAGCGTTCCCGGTGCCTGACCTCACGGCGCTTGCTACCACTGATACCGAGAACGAACTTTCTGGACGTACGCATACAGACTTCATATTGTGGGGAGCTTACTTACGAAACGGTGATTTTGTGTACAGCTTGCCGTGCCGTAACGGTGAGAAACTATTCAGCCTTCTTAGAAAATGCTCAATTGACCGTGGCAGTTCATCTTCGCCCGCGGCACTAACGAGGACGGCAATGTCGGGGCCAGAGTTGGCCCGCCCGTCATTGCTGACCTCCGCGCCGCGTTGGGCACAACCGGCATCGCAGCCCAGGGTGTTGACTACGACGCTTCTGTTCTTGGTACGGCTTCTTTCTCCCAGCGTGTACTTCCATATTCAAAACCTGGTCTCCGCCGAATAGGTTACCTCGAGGGCGGTGACCCAACCGGCAGCACCACAATGACTACTCTAATCAACACCGCCGCGAGCAAGTGCCCAAGCACTAAGATCGTGATCGGTGGTTACAGCCAGGGTGCGCAGCTCGTCCACAACGCAGCCAGCAAGCTCACCGCTGCTGTGACTGCGCGCATTGCCGCTGGTATGATTCGTCCCGAATTTGTTCGCCTGATCTATGCTGATTCTAGCTCGGCTCTGTAGTGGTTGTCTTCGGTGACCCTGACCGTGTCGGGCGTTCGACTCTGCCCCCCGTCGGGACTGTCCCGGCGGCAAAGGTCGATTCGTTCTGCCACACCGGTGGTACGTTCCCCTCCTTGGGCAATAATTGGTACACATTCTGATTTCTTTGTGAACGCAGACATCATCTGCACGGGTTCGGGCGGCGCTGCAGAACATCTCAACTACGACGAGGACGCGCCGTCTGCTAGCGCGTTCATTGTGGCTCGTGTTGCTTGAACGTTGAGAATTTTGGTGGTTATGACTCTCCCTTTGTACACAAGGAAAGTTGAGCAAAGTACAAATTGAAAAGTGTCTTCTTGGTCTCTTCGGACTTGTCGGATCATCGATGCGTCGGCAATCCGGGCGTTGTCTGTCCAGCACTTCGATGTCGTTTGAGCTGGCGAACTCGTTTGTTGTATCATCCACGAGCCTCGTAGAGGCCCACACGCGCAGAAAAATGTCGCCGACGACTCGTGCATTCTGTCTATCATTGACGTGGAACCGTCTGGCACGGGCCGCACGGCGCCGTGGATTCAAGTTTTCGGGAATCGTGATAGAAGGGCTCTGGACGTTCTTCGCCATCACCGGGCTCCATGGTATCGTTCCAGCGGTACTACTTGCAAAGCCTTGAATCTCGAGCCAGCGCTGCTGAACTTTTGGCCAACTTTCCCAAGCTTGCGCCTTTGGGCACCAGGACCGTTCCCATTCAGCAGGCATCTCCGCTCGCCGTTGTTGGCCGTGATTGACCCGGGCAGGGCCTATCTGCGGTATCTAGCCGCACAGCAATGTTCTCGAGACATCGCTGATCGTAACTAGTGAGGTATTTTAGACCGTAGCAGCTCTCTCTCCTCTCCACCTTCACCCACAACACACGACTCTCTTCATTCTCCCCCTCAGACCCAATGGTTGATGACCAGGATCTTTCGTACGCACTTCCCCACCATCCCACCGCGAGGTTCTCATAGACTCCCGATCAAGCAGACCCTCAGGCTTGTTCTCCAACGCACAGAACTTTGTAATCTCAGGAGGCGCGTTCAATGTTACAAATATCACCCAGGGGGCACCTGCTACCAGCTCTGGTAAAGAAGATGGACATTCTCCCGGATTTAATCTTCATGGATCGCCAGACTTTCCCAAGATCCCGCTCGGAGAGATTGACCTACAGAGAGAAATCTGTCTCGATACTGGCCGTGTTGTGCGAAATCCCGTGCGGCGAATATACTCCGCTCGAGTCCGTGGTTGCCAGTCAAATATGACTGTCGCCATCTATCAAGGGGTCAACGCTGAAGGGGTCAGACCGTATATCTTCGTCAATGAAGTCCTATCTTATTGCGCTCCACAGAAATGGCGCGATGATATTTCTCGATATACAGCCGCTCGGCGAGTCAACTTAAACACCATTCGGCAACGACTTACGGTTCGTACATAGGCACCCTAACGTGATTCAGCTCTTTGCTACGGCCACGTCGTCTGGCTTACATGCCGGAATCTTCCATGATGGTACGTCTCCTCATGGGAGCCAATCAATGAGCCTGATTATAACCAGAATTAATACCTTACCTCCACCTGCTGACGAACATGCCCCATTCGCCTTTGTGGAAGGTTTACTTTTGGGGGTTTGTTGTATGGTCGGAATGCCAAGCTTTTCCCACATACTAAACCTTTTTTCTGCAGGAAAACGAATTCTGTGTAAGAACGTCCACTCAACTTGTCTCAGCTCAACGCGAAGTTTCAGGATGCCGTGTATTACATATGTTCTCATAACATGGTTAACCTAGTAAATTCTCTCCTTTAGCCACTGTCATGGAGCTTATCCGATACTACAGGTGGGTTACATACTGTGGATACGCCCCTCAAGCGGCCGTCTCTGCGTCGACCTCACGGCCGAGAGTGACTGCGGTCCCCCAGTACTCCTGAATCTCCTCCATGGTGACATGGGCCGCCAACCTCTTTTGCAACCTGCCGAAGACTCGAAAATAATCGCTTCTATGACTCTGACGCGGTATCATCACATCTGTTGGATACATCTTGCGCGGACTTGCATACTGCCGATTACAACGCCCATCGGACCGGAGATGATCAACTGTCGGTTCTCGAGACCGGAGTCTGGAATATCGACTCGAATCACATTCGACTATGAGTTCCCGACTTTCGAGTGTAGTTGGTATTTTCGCAGTCAGACAGCGGTGGCAACGGAGCAGGGGTGGACTCGGTGGGTTGAAATTTCCATGTGGAACTGTATCTGACCATGTCCGCACGGAAGCATCGATTCAGCGGCAATTGGGAATCGGAATGTCCTCCGTTTGATCATCTCCCTGGATAATTCGCGACTATGTGAGGCCTGGTTAGCCCAGGCCAATCATATTTTCAAACACCGTGGTATTACGTCCGACTACGAAAATTATGGTCAGTTCAATGACGTTTTCTGCGTGTGTATAAATCGTTGATCAGAGGCATAAGTCTTGGTCACCGATATCGAATATCAGCTGTCAGTAGTCGGACAGAAGGACGCCGTACCGCCAGGATACTTGTTTCTATGCCCTCTCCCCGAGCTTCAATCAGGACGATGCACCTGGCTTGAAATTCCAGACTGTATAGCTTACTGGTCAACTGACCCGCTGGGAGCAAAACGTCTAAGTGCGGGCGAGGCTGAAGTCCTCGGATTTCCGTCCATCAGGACGGAAGTCGAGATTACGGGTCAATCGTGGTGTGGTAGCGTTTATCAGGGCCTGCGCTATTTCCACCACGGCAAAGGATTTGATCCCGACAGCCAGAACATTGCCCGATACCTGCAACTTCCACTTTTCCGAGTCTCCGAAGCACTGAAGCCTTCCAGTGCATACGGTGAGCAAATTTCAACTGCATGAACGCTTCTTGACATAGAAAAGTTGAGGAAACCAACATCTGCGGTGAGAAGGAGGCTATCAGCCGCAATGACCAATCTGGTATGTATTTTCACGTCGATATAGTATCTGACTCACGGTTGCAATCTAAGTCTCCGATTACCTCGTTGCCCAAACTTCAGTGTCTGATAATCCGGAAATCGCTCCACACCACAACTGGGATGTCGTAATGGTTACCCATTTTATGTTAATTCTAACCTTTGGTACAATTTGGTTGTATGGCTACATACAGCTAGGCAGCTAACAAAATGAAGATAAAAGTGAGGCTGTGGCTTCGTGTCCATCCATTCTATTGAGGAGCGGCCCGTCCCGAACGCCAGGTAGGTCTTTTGTTCTCCAGTGCTATTTTGTTGTCGCCGGTAACCTCGACTCCATCCCGTCAACCAAATAAATACGTGAGCGATTTTTCTCAGTTTCGTTATTCATGCATTGCTGGATCGTGCCTGGAATGCTACCTGCTACCTACATCGAATTCCGACATCTCCTTAAAGTGAGATTCAACGCCAAATCTCCGTCTAGGTTCCCGACTCGCTCGGCCCCGGGGGTGAACACCTTCAAGGCCAAGGTTAAAGTTTGAGTACCCAACAATCACGGGTACGTCGGTCGTGATTAACCGCTCCGTTGCGATCACGACTGTGCAACCTGGCGTTATAAGAATCTCGCTTGGGAAGCGTGTAAGACTATAATGTCCACAGATTCTAAATAGATCCTTATCGAACAGGATAAATTTTGCGCCCGTGTATGTGGCGTCGTCAGTCAGGCAACCGCACGTCGCATCTTCAATTTAGCAAGAATCAGGGGTGCTCCAATATTTGTATCGCCGGGTAACTGCGCCATGTCTTAATTTGCAGTCGGAAATAATGCCCATCCAATGGTCAGCACAGCTGTATTTACAGTCAACGTGATAATTATCGATATATGTGCCATTTCATCCTGTGTCCGCAGTGGTTAACGTTGATTACCCCACCTTGCGGCAATTATTCAACACCGAACGTTTCACTGGAGGTAGCCTTTACGCTATCCTGCCTTCGTATAAATATTGAGGAACAGCTCAAGACTTGCAATCTACATACTCTCCTTCAGTAGTTCGACTCCCAACTTCCATCGCAGTGGAAATTCAGATGAAAACCTTTCAAGAGCCTCGTCTCCGCCACCGCCGCTCTCTGTGCGCTCTCCGTGACAAATGCCGCGGCGATTTCGGTCAGTGCATGCAGTCCGGAGTTCTTTGCACTGACCCAAACTGTGCTATTTGGATCAGGAGGGTCAGGATTCATCTGTCGCTATCTCGAGCACTCCCACCTCCGACGCCTTCAGTGGCAGCGCGTCAGATAGCCCACCTCCCACCAGCACCACCGACACCGAACTTCCTACCGACACTGGCGGCTTCGTGGTGACTGGCGTTTACACCACTTGCCTTACGCTCACATTTGCCGCTCCAACCCCGCCTCCAACGGACCCGACGAACCCTGGAGGCCCCATCACCGTACGTGGTTCGGCTTTATTCTCCCTTGTTTCTTTGCAACTTCAACTTCTGCAGTCCGCCCTCCCGTCAGGTATCGACCCAAGCATCGTACGTATGTTTTCCTGCGCCGTCATCCTCATCTGAATTGTCCGAAAGCCCGTGCCGTCCGCTTCGGATCCCCCCTTCCCGTCGGGTGTTGATCCTAGTGGGCCAATCCAGGTGGGTTATCCGATTCCCTATTGTTGAACGGGAAACTCACAGCCTTGCAGCCTGTTGCCGCTCGTAAGAGGAAGTGCTCCGCTACAGCGACACCAGTATCAGACTCAGCGAGTGCATCTGCGTCCCCTACGGATATAGGTTCTGGGGACCCAGACCCAATTATCGTATGTTTCTGCTCCCCCTCTCCCGACGTCGCATCTCACTACCCCCGCCGCAGCCCGTTGAGGACCAGGTGTTCACCACCTGTCTCGCTTTCCTGGCCACCGCGACGGATGCGACGGCAACTCCAGTGGACACCAGCACTGCGGGCTTGCCATCCGCGTCGGCGAGTGATAGCGCAGTCGGATCGGACCCGGTCGCGTCGAGCTCGGCTGATGGCCTCTAGTTGGTCTCTGCAGAACATGCGCTTCAATGTCTCGTACCTGGATATATATCGGAGGTCGTAGTCAAAGGAATAGTTGTAGTTGAGTTTTGGAATTTTTTGTTGAACGATTACCGTACTGTAACTACCATTCTCCTGGTTGTTCAAGGACGATCACCGGTCGACCGAAGATCGCGAATACGCCCTCGGTAAGAAAGAAATGTGTTGGAAATATAGGATCTATTCAAGACGATGAGAATTTCTTCAAGAGTCGAATGAGTGACCGAAATTCACTCAGTGATTTTGATCTGAGTTTGGGGACGGTAACGTGAAACAGAGGCAACCAAAAACCAGAAAAAAAAAAAAAAAAAAGAGCACGGACTTGTCCATCTGGTCTTTCTGCTGTTGGGGCTTCGTCCGAGAGTGTCAAATCAGCCAATGACATTTTCAAACAATAAAATTCTTTCTTTCCTTGTTCCTCGTGTCATCTTCCACTCAACCAATTACCACCCCCGCTCCTCATAGTCCTTAATCGCCGCCGCCGCCGTATCCTCCATGCTGCGATATTTCAGCCCATGGATACGGATGCTCTTCTCGTTCTTATACCGCAGGAGATGCACCGCGTCCTTCCCCGCGCCGGGCGTGCCCTTCAAGTACTTGGAAGACGGTGGTGCGGCGTCGACTGGACGAGGCCGCCGAGGCGTCAGTGACTCATGCGGAAGGACATGGGGAGAATGGGGAAACGAAACGATATACGTACGCCAATCCTGCCACGAAAATGCACCCGCGGTGATGATAATCCTCTCTCCACCCGCCTCTTCCTTCTCCTGCGCGCGCACATGTGCGAGCGCGAGGTCGCGTACGTCAATCCAACATCCACCGCCGGCTGATGCTCCCGGCTTTGTGAAGGCCTCGTACATCATGCGGGCGGAGGTGTTGAGTGCGTCGGGGGAAGAGACGGCATGTATGACGGGCTGGTTGGAGTGCGATGTGAGCCTAGATGAGTATGCGATGCAAGGTGGCAGATAATTCGGTACACACCCCAACCACGAGCGGGGGTTCATAACTGATACGTCCCAGCCAATCTCACCCTTGTGCTTCTTTGCGAAATCCCATGCGGCTAAGTCGAACGAAGACAGTCAATAGAAATGAAAGCCACAGGCGGGAAATACGTACCGCGCTCCGCCAGCGTCTTGGATATGCGGTACTTCGCTCCTGCCGAGGCCTCGCGGCCTTTCTCTTCGACCTCCTGTACGGCTTGGTCGTTCCAGTCGAGCTCACTGAGCAGTTGCGGAGTCGTCGAGATGTTCAAAACCGCCGCGCAGGAGGAAGTTACGACCACGCGCTTGACAGAAGTTCTATAACAAGCTTCTGAGAAGGTGCGATGAGGAACACAACAAATGTCGAGACGCACCCATATTTGCGTGCACTCTCGAGGATACCGACAGTATCCTTTAGCGCAGGCTCCAGCAACTCTGAAAACCGTGTATTGAGGAGGCGTATCGAGGTTGTCTGAGACACAGCGCACCAGCAGGATCATCTGCCTGGAAGTGAAATGGCGACGTTGCGTGCTGAATCGCGTCCACACCCTTGACAGCCTCGTCGAACGCGCCCTCCTGACAACAACGACGCGTTAGGGCTGAACAAAGAGTAAACGAGCCGGATACGCACCACAGTGATATCGGGGACGACAACTATCTCGAACTTTTCGCCGTAGGAGGTGAACAGCTGGGTGAGATGCTTGCCCTTATCAGCGGAACGTACGACGCCCCGCACAGAAAATCCAGCGTGCGGACGACCCACTGCGTGCGGTGAGGAGGATTTTCGGGTCAGAAATGGTCTAACTTACCACGGCAATGTACCCGTTGGCGCCAGAGACCAGTACTTTGCCAGAGGTAATTGCGGGCATGTTGTGGGAGAATGCAAGTGGCGAAATTGGATCGGTAATCTGAAGCACTGATTACTCATCGAGTCAGGAAAACACGAACGCGGTCACGTGCCACGTGATTTGCGCGAATGTTCCGGTCCGCGCATCCGGTCTTCCAACTTGTGCAGAGATAGTTCCGACGCTCAAAGAAGATGAATTTAAACGGCCCATATTACCCTGTTGAAAGAACCGGCAGAACGATAGCAGATTGTTCAATCAAGGTTTCAGTATAATGGTTGGCGTAACGATGGCGTTTGGTCACTAGAGCCCACAGCTGAGCTCGACGCAAACGGCAGCGATCTGAATACTCTTAAGCTGGCGCGAATGCGGAGGGGCAGACATAAAATACTAGTACCCCGGAGTCGCAGTGATATATGTCGCAGTGGAGAAGTAGTGAACACGGTGAGAACTACGAGTTGATGGCGACGGCAGATATACGTGCATACGATAATCGGGTCCCAGAATATATACTCGACGAGATGCTGATGCGCCTGTAAACCCTGATACCGGCATCGTCGGAGCGGTGTTACGAGCAGCGATGGACTGCAAGGCTGCGAGTTTCCCGTTTCTGATAACCCACCAGCGTTAGCGTTTCAACTTTCAACTGCGATCATCGTCACTCAACGATCCAACCACCCGGATGATCCAGGGTTGGTTGAGAGCATTCGGAAAAGGAGGATACGAAGTTAAGAATATCTGGGCTATTCCCGTCCATCGATGAGGGTCCTGTCGCCGGCATTCAATAACATTCTGCGAAAATAGCCATCGATATTGGCAAGCGATCGGGCTTGAGGTGGCGCTAGCATGCTCTCAACTAATTGGTGGCGCAGTGAGCCTGAAGCTTGGTTTTATTTTGTTTAGCCCGACAGGATATTGTCAAAATCATTCAATTGCGATTCTAAAAAACACCACTAAAAACACAGCAGCGCGCGCGCTTTCCTTGCCCATTGTTGCGTCCTCGACTCAGCCAGTCACCAGCCGCGCTCCTCGTAGTCTTTGATGACCGCCGCCGCCGTTTCCGGCATAGGACGGTACTTCAGGTCAAGGATCCGGATGCTCTTCTGGTTCTCGTAGCTCAGGAGCTGTACCACGCTCTTGCCCGAGCCGGGCGTGCCCTTCTGATACTTGGGAGACGGGACAGCGTCGACTGGACGAGGTGTTAGTGAACCGGGAAAGAGGAACTTCGAACGAAACACGTACGCCAGTCCTGCCACGTGAAGGGGCCCTCGGAGATGAAGATTCGCTCTCCGCCCGCCTCCTCCTTCTGCAGGGAGCGCACATGGGCGAGCGCGAGGTCGCGTACGTCAACCCACCACCCGTTGTTGGCTTTCGCATCGGGGTTGGTGTAGATGCCGTACATGCTTTTGCAGGAAGTGTTGAGGGCGTCGGGGGACGAGATCTCGTGGATAACGGGCTGGTCGGTAGCATTGTGAGCATGCAATACAAGGTTGCAGATCAATAAACACACCCCGAGTACCCAGGGGGGGCACAGCGTCGTCACATCCCACTTAATCTCGCTCTGGTGCTTCTTCACAAAGTCCCATGCAGCTGCGAGACAATTAGCGAAATAAAAGCCTCCACCGTATAAATACGTACCACGCTCTCCTAGCGTCTTCGCTGCCATGTACTTCGCTCTGGGGCTGGCCTGGCGGCCCAGCTCTTCGAGCTCTTTCACAGCTTGGTCATTCCAGTCCTTCTCGGTGAGGGTTTGGGGGTTCGGCCCGAAGTTCATCATTGCCGCGGCGGAGGATGTGACCACGATACGCTTGACGTTGGTGCTACAAATCCACTCCCTTAGACCGCGGGATAAAGTGTAGCACAAAAATCAAGACGCACCCGTATTTACGGGCACTCTCGAGGATGCTGACGGTGCCCTTGATGGAAGGGTCGAGCACCTCTGTAGACGAGTTCTCGTGAGCAGGCGTACCAAGAGTACGCTGGTGACGCACCAGCGGGGTCATCGGCCTGGAAGTGGAATGGTGCTGCGGTGTGCTCTATCGCATCCACACCCTTGACGGCCTCGTCGAACGCGCCCTCCTGAATGATCGCCGAGCCTTAGCGTTGAACGAGGCTAAAAGCCGGATACTACGCACCGCCGTGATATCGGGGACGACGTAGATCTCAAACTTGTCGCCGTAGGAGGCGAAACGCTTGGAGAGATGCTTGCCCTTGTCGGCGGAGCGTACAGTGCCTCGCACGGAGTATCCATGCTCCAAGAGCGTTTGCACAAGCCACTATGAAGGGTGAGCTGAAAGAAATCTCAAGCTGAAAATGGTCTACGCACCACGGCGACGAATCCGTTGGCGCCAGACACGAGGACTTTTCCAGAGGTAACTGCGGGCATGTTGTGTGAGAGTTCAAGAGGTATCGATGACTGTTATTGTTGAACTTGTCTATCTTATATATCCCTCGATCAACCTTCGATCATATCCGATTCCGATGACTAATCGCGGAATGGGAGTGGCGTCGCTGAGTAACGTACGCGCTCACGTGTCAGCGGGAACTTCGTTCTAATTACAGCTACGACACCTGGCAGTGGCTACAAACCGTACTGAATAAGGACCCTGTACGTGGCTCACGGAGCCGTCTCGGCCGGACCCAATCAGAACAGGAGGGCCGAATTCGAAGCAAACAGTGTTCGCAGAGTGTTCGATTGAAGCGTTACCTTTCACCAGCCTCATTGTTCGAAATGAGGTTGCAAATCGGAGGTCTGTGAATCGGAAGTCAGCATGAGAGACTATGTACGATGCTTCTAGGTCAAATCGCTGTACGGCGTATTTGCAAATAATCCCAATGCGGGAGAAATGTATGGGTTTTGATCGTATTGCACTACACCGACGGAAGTGGCTACGGTGACGCACTGGGGCTTGCACTCGGGATCTATCAGGGCCGTGATGATCAGCGGCAAATCCGAGCGCTTCTTTCATAAGCTGTCGGCCGTTTCTGCCGTCCGAGATGGACATCATTAGCTGACTGAGTGATAAGCGACATTCAACCTGTCTATAACACTCATATGGCTCGGACGCCGTGGATAATGAAACGGATAGGGTGGAGCGGAGAAACGTAAGAGTACTTCCAGCGTCATGGTAACGATTTGAAGGTGGCGCGAGCACTCAATAATAATCCGACGTTACTCGGATTCGATGTGGAGTTGAAGTAGTTTTTAGGGCCCGCCCACATCGGATCAAACGGCAGTTGGAGTGATTTGATTCTGAGCGGGGACTACCTGCCTCCCCGCTTTTGCAAGCGTTTTTCCGACGGGAATTGCATCGTTGCGGGAAAAGGTTCCAAAATACTGACAATGGCTTGGATCGAAGCCTACTTTTCAACCGACCGAAAGATTCCCACGGTTGGAACTTCTGCCATCGATTGTACCACCACTTAGGACTTGTCTCAGTGCTCGGAAGACTTTGGATGATGGGACAAGATATATTGTGTGAGCCATGCCCTTCACTCTCTAATCCTCCATCATATTTCTGCCCCCTAAAAGCTGTCAACCCAAAGCTCAACATTTCCATACCATCGACGCCCAACCCAACTGGCATCCAAACTCACAACCTCTGCGACATGATTAAGTTCCTATCACCTCTGCCTGTCATTTGCTCAGTGTCTTCAAGGTGCCGACGGCGAGGGTTTTATATGTTGCGCTGCTCTAACAGCTCACTGTAGCAGCACAGCTCGCGTCGAACTCGGCGGGGAAAATAGGCGCCAATGATAAGGATCAGATGGAACCCATCCGCAGAATTCTCGATGCGTAGTTTGTGTTTCGAGGGCATGCTGCACCCGGCTCGGCGGTGTTGGCTGGCCTCAATTTCTCCAACCCATATTGAATTTTAACACATCGTATGTGCTGGTATTGAACGGACAGGGCACCGCACCGGAGACGCAATTGCATGCATTTCGGAGATCCAGTATTAACGCTCACGCTCGCGGGCTACACCTACAATCGATTCGAACCACGATTAGTTCCTCGGCAGCTCCCGCGCTTAGCAACAGGCTTTAGCGTGTCGTTGGATTTTGGACAGCGGTCCGCATGACCGACCTCGTGTACTCCGTGCTCCCTACTCCCTACTTGCAACTTTATCCCGTTCCCTGGCACGCTTGGATATATTTTGTTTCGCTTATCGATACAGCGTTATTCTTCTTTTTGGCTCGCTGCCGCCGATGGCGACTGTTCGAAGTATGTCTTGGATTTTATTGGCTCCGACATCGATTTCTATATATTCACGCCTGAAACATGTGTAAGTACTTCTCTTCTATATTCCGCCCGCCTTCGTCCCTGCACATATTTGCTTTCTTCTAAACTCCACGGCTGGTTTCGCCAAAAATGCGTAATCTAATAAATTCTATTGTGAAATCGATCGTACTCTCAGGCGCCCGGGCCGCGAATTGTCGACACCGAGGGCAGTTTCTCTGCTCCAACAACTCGAGCACCCGATCCATATAACAGAAATCGACTTGGGTTCTTAGCTTGGGAACAAGGCGCCGCACTAGAGAAACATTGAATGTATGTGTTATCACAATTCATAGACCGGACGAATGGTTGAAGCTACTCAGCTTCACTTCACGTGTACAGGTTCTCGCCTCAGCACCAAGTCCCCGCTTTTCGTCCCAGGGACTCTGGTCTGAGGAGTCATGTCAGATGAATTAGAGCTAATTCAGAGCCTCGGATGCGAACTTAGAACACAAACCGAGTGCGGGTGGCGGGGTGGATACTGGGTAGATCATCGGAGACCTATCTCCGAGAAGGGAAAAGATGGGGGCGTGGCATGTTCTTGATCAAGAGACACGATACAGGGATATGCCACCACTTGGAGCCTCGTTTTGCTAGTTGAGGACGAGATAGGGATTAAGGGATATCTTCTGTGAGCAGGTCAAAACTCGCCTGGGGGGTATACGTTCGTTATCGAGTAGATCAGGTAGATGATCGACAGGAGGTTTGAGTTCAAATATATGGTGGGAGTCGAAGGGTGGTCGAGGATGAATGAGGAAGTCTCAATCGGCGTATATCGATATTGAGTTGAGCAGACCCGGAGCTGTCAACGATTTGTATTCAACCGACTTGTTCTGGATCCGCTTCGCCTAAGTAGAATTGAACATGACCACGGGAGTGTGGTGAATGCTTCCTTTCCTACGTTAAATTTTAGTCTGTCTGTCTGAAGGCAGTCGCAATATTTGGGCTACAAGCGTCGCCGCGGTTGATGAAGGATACCGGCAATGTGTTGCAAGCTGATTAGGATTTTGTTAACAAACAAACTTTCTTCGTCGCTGAAGAATTTGGTTGTGTACCATTGCTCCGCGCGTACGGGCAAGTCAGACGTGCGGCGCAGAAGCCGGAGCTGGGGATCCTCTAGCCCATAAACCCGAAACTCAGCAGGAAATACCACCTGCACTGCTCAGAACGAAACGCAGTCCCAAAAGTGGCCAGAGAAACAGCGATAAAACTGCCGATTGGACAGAATTGCTTGGAAGTTGAAAGTTTTGAGACCAGGGGGAAAGCCGTGCAAGATGGTGAGATACTGAGCTAGTCCAGATTCGTCGCAGGCTCCTACCCACCCTCGTGTTACGGGGTTGGGAAGACAGAGCAGTGGGAACACGGCTGAATCTCAGTAGTAATACGAAAAGACAAATAATCGTGATAGCCGACACGAAAACTTCCGAACTTCAAGGCCCAACCCTGTGGAGTCCCAACCCCGTAACACGAGGGTGGGTAGGAGCCTGGATTCGTCGCCAAAATGAGTCGGAGAAACTGGACTTCCAGGATTGACGGCGATCCGAGCGACGATGGGAAGGGGACGTCTGCATCTTGAAAGATAGGGCGCAACTTGGACCTGATAGAGCATTTTTGAAGCGTATCGTAAGTATCCCGACCATTGAACCTGGCTGAGAATGAGATGGAATTGAGGAGATAGGTAGCATCCTAGGGATCCGCCTGCACTTTTCGTTCCCCAGTAAATTAAATGGATGGAAGATAGGGGGGATCAACCAACTGCGCCACACTAGGATATTTGTAGCATTCCAGATATTTGCCTGCGCTTTTCGTTCCCCAGCAAACTAGATGGATCGAAGATAGGAGATTCGGGATGAGACGGTACGGAAGGATGGTCTACGATGACTGGGGAATATGGTGGCAACCAGAGAATGCGAGTCAACGACTTAGGTCGACTATTCCATAGTGTGGAGTTGAGCACTGGACCCGGAGTTGCAAGGGAGCAACTTGGTTTGAATTCGTTCCGCCCAAGTAAAGACGAGCAGACGCTTGCCGAGTGTCGTTCCGTGAAGATGCTTCTTTCGTAACTTATGTTGAAGTTCAAGTGAGTTTGATAACCGACCGAGACTGCCCGCATCATTCGGCTACAACCGTTGCCGCTGCCAATGAAGGATGCCGGCGGTGTTTTACAAGCTGATTAGGATTTGCATAGATAAATTTTCTGAAATTAAGGTCTGCGTTGCTCCGCATGGCATCCAGTAAATGATCGTCGCACTCTGCTACATTGCTTGTGGAATTTTGGAGCGGAACTCGAGAACTGAGAAGGAATTACTAACGTATATTGAACGTATAGGACAAGACGAATTCAAAGAGGCCCCAACATCGCCAGAGACAACGAATCCGCCGTTTGAACGGAGTTTCTCGGAAGTTGAGGCAAGGGAGCCGTTTTAGAGACTGCAAGGCAAGAGTCGGTGCTGGGTCGGTGCAGCGATCGGAGTTCCCAGGTTGAAACTTGACGGCGACCCGGGCCAGAAAAATTCTCGACACTATCAAGGAGGCATTTGGGTTTTGGCAGATACAGCGGACTTGGACGAACAAAGAACATGGAGGGAGGAGACAAGCCGCGGCAGCAAGCGCATCATGATAGCACGTGCATCGCTGATTGGCGCCAGCCCCACATCGCGTCCCCTGTCTTTTTGGAGAGCGCCTCCATCTTCTCGACGCTTTTGGCCGGTAGACGAGTCCCGGGCCGAGCAAATCATGAGGAAGATATATTAGTGCGGGAAATGAGGATTATATGCAGAAATTTATGTGGCAGACCGACGCGGACGGCAGCTTCAGTGTGGAACGAATTTACGAAACTGATTTTCTGGGAGAATGAAGACATAGCAGTGAAAGTTGTCGATTGTGCGTCTGAGGAAGCTCAGGCTTGTATGGCCGCTATTTGTCAATATGGTGGACTGGCCACCGTCACGGTTGAACTTTTTCAATAGACGAGGGAATCCGACTGATGAATGGGCAAGTTTATTACTGCACTGCGGTAAGAGGGCTTTGATACTGCGGCTTTTTGTGTATGGTCTACTTGGGTTCTACCGCGGGTCAAATCCACATCGCCTACCGCAAATCGTGGTGCGGCTTTGGGTATTCGCCGTGTAATGGATAGCTTCTTTCTCAAATACGGGCCCGGGGCTGTCTCCCAGGATGTAGATAGAGTTGGAACGGTACCAGCATCGCCCCGCGTTGGTATTTTGATCGATCCCACAGGGCCACAGCTGGCACCTGTTGGGTCTTTTTTTCCAACCCAGTCGTATGTCGGCCTAAAGGAAGATTATTCGGGAGGAATTAGTTGGCGGCAAAAGATATATGCATTGTTGGACTCGTTTCTTGTTTGATTCCTAACAGAGTGTCTGTACAGACAGGGAAACACGTAAATAAGCATGAGTAGCAGCGACACAGCGGAGTAAGTAATAAGTGAAACAACCTTCAAAGCGTAGAAGGTGGATTGGAGAGGCATATAATATATCAGGGTGTCGGACCCTGCAATATCAAGTTCACTTGAGGAGATTGAAATTACAGTTCTACCGCTCCTCACCTGCACACACGAGGGAAGTGTTGAAAGTTTTCCGGTACCGGTATTCACGCAGCTGTGAGCGCAAACTGTATTTCCATTATATCATAGGTCAACTTGCGCTGGCGTTCGGCTTCGAAGATGAGCTGTTACATATCATATTAATCTTCCTCCGCAGGCGACACCGTAGAAAATGGCTCACTTCAACAGCAGCACAGATATTATTTGCATTCTTTGTCCATTCCCCGATGTCGCTGGACAGCACACGGAATCTATTCCAACTGAAGGATTCGCTTTCAGAGTTCAAGATACGACATTTAATCAATGAGGCAGTTTTGGCGACCCTTCCATTGCATCGGTGAGTAACCCAATATGATGGAGACTGGAGAGGAAACTCATTCGTGAAGGCGCCGCATTTGTTCCATAAGGCTGGAATAGTGTCGGGGGACGTGTACCATCGCGCGTCGGATATCTTCCTCGAGTTGATTGATGAATACTGCGAGGTGGCCCAATTGCATCCTGGGAGACTTGAGGTGGACTGAGAAGACAATGGCGAGAGCCAACGAGAGCGCGAGCGCGGTGTAGCGGATGGTATGATTGGGGATATCCGGATGAGGGCAACGAACCCGAGGAGGAGCTCGAGGGAAGAGAGTAGCTCGGAAGTGGGATTCTTCATACTGGCTGAAGGCATTTGTGGGGACAGGTGTTCGAAATTCCGCAGTTTTTTTATACGTCAATAGATGCCGCCAAAAAATATACCGTCTTCGATATCAGATCACGCCGCCATTTACATCTACAGCTTGGGCGCAAACAAGCCCTCCAGTGGTCGTGCGAGAAGTATAGTCCGCTAAAAGCGGAGCCAAAATGACCCGAGGGCAGCGCATATAGGACCTAGGTGCGGCCTTGAGACTTGAGTCCGCAATTGTAAGTTGCAAGGTAAGTTGTTAACGTGAAAATATTCACTACGTTCAAGGGTGGCCTAAACACAGTTTGGGTAGTTGAGTTTAGATATGCGTAGACATGTTTAGTCGGCCACACAGATCCCGTTTAGACGACTACACACAGTGTCCAGGTAGCTGGGTGTAGCCGAAGCGTAGACAACTACCCAGAGTCTGTATATGTCAGTGTAGTGAGGGTAGGTACATCCGCAGAGCTGCACAGACCAGAGTTTCTCTTGCCAGCTCAACATCCGCAGCAGTTGTTGTTACAGTATCTTACTGTGGAGATGACTACACAGACTTACCACAGCCTACACTGACCTACACTGACATGCAATGACATACACTGACCTGCCCAGAGCCATACAGAGCTACACAGAGCCTGTCCAGCCACCTACACAGAGCGATCTGTAGAGGTCTGTGTAGGTACCTGAACCAAGCCTCTGTGCAGGGAGGGTCTGAATGCAGTGATTGACTCTGCGGGCTTACGTCCGTCGGTCGATCTGCGTCCGCCTGTCCAAATGGATTACGGGCCAAATAGGGCTGTGGGCGGTGTGGGTGACAAAACCACGGTAAACCAATTGGTTCCCGCGCGGCTGTCTCCGTCTGGTAGGCTTCGTCTTGAGGATCGGTATCTGTGCGATAGTCCAGCGGAACCAAAATGAGTAGGTGCGGCCTTGGGGGGATTGAACCTGCAATTGTAACTTGTTAACGTGGTCGATTCCCTCTTCGAGGATCAAGTAGCATATTAGTCTTGGCATTGTTAGCATAGTCTTGGCAAAATGCCCCGCAGCCAGTCACCCGGGAATAGTGGGATTCAATACCGTCCCGCATCCTATTCTGTATGTAAGGCGGTGAAACGCTGACTATGGGGCAAGCGGTGTAATAACCACAACACAAACCTTGTAAATGAATACGCGGTTCGCTAATGCAACTACAACAACTCAAACACTATAGTCCTCGTGCAAGTTCGGGGTTCCAATCCAGTATAGATTGTGGCAATTTGAACTTTAGTTCTCTTTGATAAGCAAGACTTTACAGGTCTACAAGTCGTATAGATAAAACTTGCTCGAATCCGTTCTAGGCGCAATCGCGATAGACAGACGAGATTTTATGTTCAACGGTTTTGTATGATGTGGGTCTAGGTTTGGAGATGATACTCCGATGCGTAAAGCAAGTGATTCTTATGAATCCCGATTCCAAATAGTATCCGCGATTGCTAATCCTTGCGAGATTACAACCAATTGTCAAGTCTGATCCGTTTCCTTATATTCCACGCGTCCGTTCCGTTAATCCAATATGTCCACGCGTCGTTTATAAAGATCCAAATCCAACACAGATAATATTCAAACAGGGAAAACAAACGAAACTTGGTATAGCTTCTGGGTGTCTCCGAATGAATGACTACTCTACCGGTTAAGCGTGAAGTCTAGTAACTTCGCGTCCAACAGGTGGGGTGAGATTCACTGGCGTTCCTCCCATAACCATCCACTTAAATACGTTACAGGATTCTAAATATAAACGAGACAGATACAAACGTGCAATAGGGTTCAGGGTATATGACTAGTGGTATGGCCGCTTAGCCGATGAACTCCTGTCAAATATCAAGCGATTAGTAAAATTGAGAGAGATTTATAAGAAACATCAACGAGCCGAGCTTAGCGATGAGTCAAGATCTACATCGCTTAGAACGATTGTGATGGAATATTGATGATATGCCAACTTTTAGCCGACCTCCTCGTCAGCACTTCGCTACCCTCCTTGGTAACCGCAAGCTCAAATGGTTCCGCCTTGAACCGCTTAAGTGATTTGTCTGAAAATCGTGATAGCCGCCGCTTCCTAGTACCCGAGTACAGTTTCTTAGTCAATTGGTAAATCGACCAAGTCCAGTCCTCTCTTGGTAGTTCTGGAGACGTCAGATGATGCCCAGCAATGATCCCTCTGGTTCAGAAGGATGTTCCCCTCGTAATATGCCCTTAGTCAGGGATGTGCAGTAGCCCCAATCCGTTTCCAGGATGGTAAGGCACTTTCCGCGATTGCTCCATTAGCGACTTCCCACTCCAACCCTTTACCAGGATTGTTGTCCAGCGCCTTTCTAATGGTTCGAGACACATTATATCCCTTTTAGCTAACTGCTCAGGCCAGCATTAGCTCTTGTGAGATGACGTCGTAATGTAGTGAAGTACATTATAGTATGTTGCAACTCGAGCAGATTTGAATAAATGCCCGGGTGCCCCAATACCAGGTCTGTCAGCGGGCTTACACCTCGCCTGAATCACGAGTTGAGACATATCTTTAGTTCGCTCAGATGTATATAGTAGGATCGTTCACAGTAGCCCTTTTTGGCTCCTTTTTGCACTCCTTTTTCCTTGTTTTTTGTGGATTCCCTGCCATTTGAAAAAAAAACGGATCCAAAACATTTGGCATGTACAGCGGATTTGCGGTGAAATTGACAATAATTGAACGCTGTATCACAGCGGATCTCTGAATTATAATCTTGCCGAACACACCTCAGCGTCGCCAAGGCAATGGACAATGTCATTGGATCGGCAGCCAATCTACAGTCACACTGGCAAGTGCCGAATATTGGAACATCCGACATTGATTTTGAGCCTCAACTTGAGATCCGAGGTGTTGGTTTAATGTTCGGATTCCGCTGAAGTCCAAACTCATTCAAAAGACCCCAGATTTAATTTTGGGTTCTATGAAATTGAAGCTGGATCAACTGCTTTCAGTTGAATACTTCGGCCAGTGTCATCAACGGCCTCTGGGTCGGCTAAACAGTGAGTAACCCAACGAGAACCCCAACCAGGATAAACCCGATAGACGCTAGTAGCTCGTATGTTCCCCGAGCAGTAGGACCAGTCGTACGGCGTCCTCCCTAGGAGGCCGTATGTCGTAGGTCAGGATGCGAGGCGGAACCCGGAACGAGTCGAAGAGGGTGTGATATCCACTCAGGTATACAACCCGGGGTGTGGATATAACCTGTAGTACGGTGCGAGGGAAGCGGGGCAGGGTGGAGACAATGCCTATGTCAAGCCAAGGTAGAAGCCTGAGATTAGACGAGGTAGAATCTACTGTACATGGAGATTCTACCGTGCTTATATAGGCTTCTAATAAATTAAAGCGATCGCGGTCAATCGCGATCAGTTCCTGCACCGTAGCATTGAGGAGCATTAATGCTGATGCTCCTGGACTCCTCTGTGTTGGTTTCCGTGGCGTTGGTGTACCTAGGAGACCCGATGTTCGGGTTTCCTAGTCCTAAGTGTCATCGTATCCAGTGGTTCAAACCCCGATCGGGTTTGCAACCACTCCTGTACTTCGTGTACTCTTCTATGTCAGCCCTTGGTGCGTCCGGGGACTAGAGTCCGTCTGTACGGGCTCCTAGTCCCTAACGTCTTCTGTATCCCGTGGCGCAGACTCCCCGAGTCTGTGGCTTTAGAATCCGAGGCTGGGTTTCAACCGTGAGAAGGTCACGTGGTGGCGTCATGAGAGTCCCGTGCCGCTAAGACGCGTCTGTATCCATACAGATGCGTCGCGCAAAAAAGTAGAACCCGAGTGATTCATGACAGCCAGGCTGAAATGCAATTTGATGCTTAGCATCCATCAACGTCAGATGATGCAATATTTGGCAACCTTGCCCAAGGACATTCATCCACAGGCAGATTGCTAGGCTATGTTCATGCCCAGGATTCCCAAATATAAGTACACCCGATTCCCAGCCCAGCGTTGTTGTTGAGATTCGAGATATCGAAATAGCAATAGATTGGGGTGGAATAAAAGCTGATTTGGGTGATTTCAGCTTTGATTTCAGTCCCGTTGATATCAGCACTGATTCCATCAGTTGAGCTATCAGCTTCTGCTCACCTGACATCGGCTTGATACTTCAGATTTCAAATTGAATCTCGAAATCAACGTCGCATCACCCAATATTTGGCAATCCCCGGTGTGAGTATGTCGCAATCACGTTATAAACAATTGCTGTGAACTTTCAGGAGTCAGTACAGACAATGCAGTTAGATCGGCGGCCTTGTGTGGGGATCGGCGGCCTGTCCCCACAGTACACCAAAGTACACCGCTGAGACATTGTGGGAGAAGATAAGCCGTGGCGGCCGCCGGCGAGGGCATCATGATGGCACGTGGTTGATAAACGCCTAAACGACAATGAACGGGCACCACTCGCATTCAGCGCACTCGGAGGCCTACCAGTGTCTTGCTCAGGCCTCCCAGCCAGCGTATCCTACACCTACTAATGTAAGAACAAGGTTGTAAGAACTCAGTTGGGACACGATGGGTGTAAACGACTATATTGAGCAAATATTGAGTCGGCACTGTACCTAATATAAGAACAAGGTTGTAAGAACTACGGTGAACAATAAGTAAGTCATGTATGAGTATAGAGAATATATAAAGCTCACCTCAGTCGGGACACGATGGGTGTAAATGACTGAGGTGCAGGATAGGGGTGGTAACTAAGATATAGTAAACGGAAACCAGAACAATACGGGTATAAACGGAGCGAGTAGGAGCGAGCCGCTGGGTCTCCTACAACACCTACCTCAGTCCAAGCGTATCCTAGTCATTACGGGCACGGATTGGGCACAGACCCACCGGACACAATCATATGCACGGCGGCGGTCAAGCACAAACGAATTGGAGGGAATTGTATCTTGAGGTGTGTTTCCATCCTTGCTTGTGTTATCTGCTAAGACTAGATAGGCTAATGATATGAATTGTGCAGTTCCACCGCGGGACGTACACCTCGCACAGCTCGATCAAGAAAGGAAATCGCCACTTGGAGATTCTGCTGCGCGATGTCGAGGTGCGCTGGAGGTTCCTTTGCATGGCCTCCCTGTCTTCCTGACGCGACCACATAGCACGTTGCGACGCTCGCGTCGCTCACCGGGAAGAAGAAGTATGTCTACCCGAAGCAAGCACTCAACGATGCTTAGGAGAAGGCACTCCGGAAAATGTGATGGCTTGGTGCTCCTGAAGATGCTTCTGATACCATTAGTATATGAACAAAAATAAGATTGCTTGAAATTGTACCTGATATCCAACAAATATGTAGCACTGGAGCTGCAACCTGTATGGGAAGTACAAGAAACAATTCCAGGCCATCTGATATTGCCCATTTCAGCCGCAATTTAGGAGTGACTAATATTGCGACTGATACTCAACGTATCAGTGTGGATTTACATGCATCCAAAGATGCCGTAAAGCCCGTATCAGCAGCAGTATCAGCCACAGACCTAATACGAGAAGAATCAGGTGATAGTATCAGTCGCGCTGATTCGACTTTACGGCATCTCCGGATACATGTAAATCAACACTGATACATTGAGTATCAGTCGCAATATTAGTCACTCCTAAATTGCAGCTGAAATGGGCAATATCAGATGGCCTGGAATTGTTTCTTGTACTTCCCATACAGGTTGCAGCTCCAGTGCTACATATTTGTTGGATATCAGGTACAATTTCAAGCAATCTTATTTTTGTTCATATACTAATGGTATCAGGAGCATCTTCAGGAGCACCAAGACATCACATTTTCCAGAGTGAGGTGCTCCTTAATAAGTGTACGTGCCGCTGTTGCGTCCTCCTTGGATTTTGGCTGACCCCCGGTGATAGTCCATGATGTCCTTCCCGGGTCTGCCATATGAGCCTTATCCTCATCCGTCTTCCAGTGCATGGGTTACTAATGAGGCACAGCGGCATGGACTATGACGACACAGGGAAGCTATACGAAGAGGTCCGCGAGGCGGGTGAGAAGATGCTCGATGACGCGCTCGGCGTCATCCTCGGAGGGCACACTCGCGTCCCGGGCATGAGCTCTGCCACCGAGCTCAATCAGCTCGTCGCGTAAAACACCACGTTCTCCCCCCGGCGCGAGGTCGTGCAGGTGCCCCTCCCCGCCGCTGGTGACAGCGCGCTCCGGACGCAGGTCACACAGCTGGTGGCAGATGGGAAGACTGGGTATGCAGTCGTGCATTCCGCGGGCGGTGGAAGGCCGTCGGTGCTGGCGGCGCCGCCGGTCACGGAGCCGTGGGATTCACGCATGTGTCGGGTATGTTGTCATGTTTCCTTTGAGGAGATGTGCGCTCATGAGGCTGGATAGTGTACACGAACGGCGGAGACCATTTCGTGCTGCGTAACGCGAGCGTGCAGCTCACTATCTCCTGCGGAAGGATTACAAGCCTGCTAGACGTGCAGCTCGGGTACGTCACCCCCGCCTGCTTCTTCCTTCGTCCCGGACTGATGATGTGCATTTACTTGACAGACACGAGCTGATCCAGGAGGGCGCCACCGGTGGTCTTGTCATCTTTGAGGATCGTCTGAACTACTGGGACGCCTGGAATGTTGAGATCCGGAGAAGCGGACCCAGCTCGAGTTTGCCAGGGTGTCGGTCGTGGCCCAGGGCTCGCTGTGTGCGTCCATATGGGCAGAGTTAGTGTATGGGCAGAGCCGTATTGATGTCACGGTACGTGGGTCCTGGACCCTCCTTTCCCATGTGTCGCTGACTAGTAACTTTCTCCGGCAGATCTCGCTCGACGCTGTTCCGGGTACGCTACCTTGTCCATGCAGGAATTGACAACTGACCATCACCACAGCCTCCACGAAGCTCAACTCGCGCTCAATGTTCCACTTCGACGCCTGGGTAGACTGGTGCCAACGGCACGCGTTCCTCAAGTGTGCGTGTCTCTTTGCTCGGGCCTGAATTCTACGTGGTACTGATTCTTTCATGTGTTCGCGGAGTTCGTCCTCAGGTGTGTTCAACTCTCCGTCTTTCTGCAAAAGCCACGCGCATTTTACACCGCCCTGCGTAAAAACGAGGCATATGCGCAGCTATCTTCATCTCCGAGATTCTTTCATGTGTTCGCAGAGTTTGTTCTCAGGTGCGTACAACTCTCTGTCTTTCTGCAAAAGCCGCATGCATTCTACACTGCCCTGCGTACGAGGAAGTGTCGCATCGTCCGCGAGGAAGCTCCGAGATTCTTTCATGTGTTCGCAGAGTTTGTCCTCAAGTCATTCAACTCAATTGGGGCGATTCTGGATGTGTTCGAGGGCTGGGAAGGAGCGCTTTCCACCCATACCCTATTCACCGAGTAAAACACTGGACTTTCTGATCTCAACATTCCCGCTGCCTGATTTGGACAGGGATTCGAAACCACCCGTTTCCAGCCATTTATTATCTGATTTGCTTGGATTTGTATGATCCACAATGCTAGAGTCACGGCAACCATGTTTACCAGATTAAAATGTACAGCACACCTGGAGTGTACCGTCCAAAATGGAATTACTCCATAACATCAAAAGTTCAGTAGGGGAAGCAAATTACCCATATAACCAACAATTCTCATTCCCTCTCCCTGTGCCTCAGTATTAGCTTTAAAACGAGTCTGGGTTCATCCCAATCGGTTCAGAACTGGCTGAGAAAAATGCAGTTCAAGTTCGGGTTGAAACAGATACCGCAAAATCAACAGATCTCTTCCCTTCAGAGATACCAAATGTGTTGGGTACAGTTTGAAAGTGCCGCTTAACTGCTTTCGAACGCGCCTGGTCTCATGCAAATCGGCGCAGAAATGAGTAAGAAACACGGCCGGCAATGTGCTGGATCAAACGCGCTCTTCTTTCATCTATTTTTAGTTAGTGTCATTACTTTTGCAAACGGCTGTAAGGCACTCCGATACTGGGATTTGCACAAAGTCAAACCGACATGCTTCTACGATTCCACTCCACCTGTGGTCTAATCCAATCGTGGGGCCACCAACGTGCTTCTACGATTCCACTCCACCTGTAGTCTAATCCAATTGTGGGGCCGCAATATTCATCTCCGAGATTCTTTCGTTTATTCGTGGGGTTTGTTCTCAGGTGCGTTCAACTCTCTGTCTTTCTGCAAAATCTGTGCACATTTTACACTGCCCTGCAAAAAAACGAGGCATATGCACAGCTATTTACTGCGAGACCTCGCACACCTCGCTGCCTCGCTGCTGCCGCGCAATCACTGGACCTACTGTAAGTATCCTGATTCTCCTCTACACACGTGGTTTCAGCTGTTCTCCAATATTCTCAATCACACCTGGCTCCCTTGCTGCTGCTACACAATCACTGGACCTACTGTAAGTATCCTGATTCGCCTCTACACACAAACCTGTGCATGGTCTCGGCTGTTCTCCGATGTTTTTTGAATGGAATTATCCTTTTTTTTTTATCACAGGAGTTTCACCTTGAAATACTGGGCAAGATTCAACCATTCAAGTTCATCAACTTGAAGCCCAAACATCCACGGACTTTTGGGACAACGAAGATACGAAGGTGCTAGACTTGATCATGAACTGAACTTGGATGGAGGCTGTCTCTGTTATTGGTGGGATGATCAGGCTACAAGCAACTAACAATCGGTTAGCCCATAGTAGCGCCCCTGTCATGAATCGCCCGGGTTCTACTTTTTCACGCGACGCGTCCGTATGGATACAGACGCGTCTTAGCGGCACGGGACTCTCATGATGCCACCACGTGACCTTCTCACGGTTGAAACCCGGCCTCGGATTCTAAAAGCCGCAGACTCAGGGAGTCTGCGCCACGGAATACAGAAGACGTTAGGGACTAGGAACCCGTACAGATGGGCTCTAGTCCCCGGACGCACCAAGGGCTGACACAGGAGAGTACACGGAGTACAGGAGTGGTTGCAAACCCGATCGGGGTTTGAACCACTGGATACGATGACACTTAGGACTAGGAAACCGGAACATCGGGTCTCCTAGGTCCACCAACGCCACGGAAACCAACACAGAGGAGTCCAGGAGCATCAGCATTAATGCTCCTTAATGCTACGGTGCAGGAACTGATTGCGATTGACCGCGATCGCTTTAATTTATTAGAAGCCTATATAAGCACGGTAGAATCTCCATGTACAGTAGATTCTACCTCGTCTAATCTCAGGCTTCTACCTTGGCTTGACATAGGCATTGTCTCCACCCTGCCCCGCTTCCTTCGCACCGTACTACGGGTTGTATCCACACCCCGGGTTGTATACCTGAGTGGATACCACACCCTCTTCGACTCGTTCCGGGTTCCGCCTCGCATCCCGACCTACGACATACGGCTTCCTAGGGAGGACGCCGTACAACTGGTCCTACTGCTCGGGGAACATACGAGTTACTAGCGTCTATCGGGTTTATCCTGGTTGGGGTTCTCGTCGGGTTACTCGCTGTTTAGCTGACCCAGAGGCCGTTGCTGACAGCCCCCGTCTCTGTTATTGGGAAGAGGATACATCAGATGCACATTACAAGTCTCCGGTCAGGGCAAACCCAGCACAACGTGGTTCGACGACACGATATCTCGAGACGGTGAGAAGCATATAGGCTTGACCAACAATGCGGCATGACTTACATCTCATTCAAACAGGTTTCTATTTGATTTTCTTTTTGGGTCGAAAGCAGTTGTCTGTGTGTGTCTGCAGCTGTGTCGCTAATTGACCATCGGTTAGATCAGAATTCAGAAACAAATCTGTTTTCTTTGTCGCAAAGAATAATACTGTTGGAGGTATTTCGGGGAGCGAGCTTGCGAGCTGCCGGGATGACTTCCATATTGGGTTTGACAGTCAGTATTTATGTCACGAATGTACTGTACAGTCCCTTCATTTGTACCGGTACCATCACAAACACAATACTTTTCTTATTCGTCGTACTGAGCTCTTACTGCATCTCGACTGGAGTCATCAAAACTCTGACAAATACTGCTCCCATTACCCCGCGAGACAGACTGGGGGCTGAAGCCGGAGATGCCCACAGAATTTCCAGTACAGAGAGCGCTGTCCAGTGGATGAGTGTCGCTGTCTGATGCGGTCTGGACCATTCCAACTTGTGCGTCTGAGGAAGCTCAGGCTTGTATGGTTGCTATTTGTCAACATAGTGGATTTGGCCACCGTCACAGTTGAAATTTTTCAATAGACGAGGGAGTCCGCCTGATGAATGGTCAAGTTTATTATTAGCCTGTTTGCACTGCAGCCATCGGAGCCATCAGATGGCTGTTTTGAATTGCGCAAACTGATGGCTAATGGCTGATGAATGGCTGGTCAAGGGAATTACTTTCGGCTTCTTCTATGCTATTATGATGGTTAATGACATTATAGATGTATCTGAACCCAGTGCGCTGAGTGCTCACTGCATGACAATCTCAATTCTGGCCAAATTCAGCAATCTTGGATTAAATTTGGGATGTTCACCTTACCACCCGACCATTCCAATGCATATGGCTTTGAAAACTTGGAAGGAGCTCAATAAACCCCAAAATCAATGTAGACATCGAAGCCATTGGAGCCATCAGCCATCAGTTTGCGCAACGCAAAACAGCCATCTGATGGCTCCAATGGCTGCAACGCAAACACTCTATTGCACTGCAGTAGGAGGGCTTTGATACAGTGGCTTTTTGTGCAGGTTCTACTTGGGTTCAAATATTACCGTCTTGTCCTGCGGCTTAAATCCACACCCACCGTGTGATTTTTGGACAACTTCTCTCTCAAATACAGGCCCGGTACTATCTCTCAGGAGAGTGGGAGGACAGTTGGAATGGTGCCAACAACGCCCTGTGTAGCAATTAGACAGGTTGCGCCACAGCCGCATGCGGCTTTCAAAGCCGCCTGCGGGGTTGTGCTCCTTTGCTCCTGAACATCGCCATGACTACTATATACTGCGCAATTTCGTTCAATTCGGCACGGGTTGTGACCCGTGACCCAAAATACCGATTCGGCACTTCGGCAACCAACGAAATTTGGCGTGACACCTCCAAAAATTCGGCATTCAAGATGAAAATTTTCGAAAATTCTCCCTTTTTTGCACCTCCGAGGGAGATTTGGCCCTGATGTCACGCATTTTACATTCGGCACTGGGCGCCGTGACCCGTGACCGAGACCAAAATTCATCGCGGCACAGGGGGGTGCGTGATGCGTGACTGCTGAATTGAATGAAATTGCGCAGTATAACATTCTCTGTACTACCAGAACGAAAAAAAAAGCCGCACGCGACGAGTTTGCACACAAAAAAGCTGCATGCGGCTTTGCACAACCTGTCTATTTTGATCGATCCCACAGGGCCACAGCTGGCACATGTTGGGTTTGTTTTTCCAACCAAGTCGTATGTCGGCCTAAAGCAAGATTATTCGGGAGGAATTAGTTGGCGGCACAAGACATATGCACTGTTGGACTCGTTCACCTCGTTTGATTCTTAACAGAGTGTGCATACAGACAGAGGAAGATGTAAATAAGCATGAGTAGCAGTGACATAGCAGAGTAAGTAATAAGTGAAACAACATTCAAATCATAGAAGGCAGATTGGAGAGGCATATAATATGTCAGGGCGTCGGACCCTGTAATATCAAGTTCACTTGAGGGGATTGAAATCACAGTTTCACTCCTACCTGCACGCACAAAGGAAGTGTTTAAAGTTGTCCGGTATCGGCATTTACGCAGCTGTAAGCGCAAACTGTATTTCCATTATATCGTAGGCCAGCTTGCGCTGGCGTTCAGCTTCCAAGATGAGCTGTCAAATATTGTATTAATCTTCCTCTGCAGACGACGCCGCAAAAAAGTGCTTACTTCAACGGCAGTGGATATGTTCTTGGCGTCCTTTGTGCATTCCCCGATGTCGCTGGACAGCACACGGAGTCTGTTCCAGCTGAATGACTCGCTTTCTGAGTTCAAGATACGACATTTAATCGATGAGGCCTTTTTGGCGACCCTGTTGTGTCGGTGAGCAGTAACCTACGATAGAGATTAGAGATGAAACTCACTCGTGAAGATGCCGCATTTGTTCCACAAGGCTGGAATAGCTTCGGGGGACGTGTACCATCGCACGTCGGATATCTTCCTCGAGTTGATCGATGAATACTGTGAAGTGGGCCAACTGCGCCCTGGGAGACTTGAGGTAGATTGAGCAGACAATGGCGAGAGCCAGCGAGAGCGCGAGCACGGTGTAGCGGAAGGTATGATTGGGGATGAGGGCAACGAACCCGAGGAGAAGGGGAGAGAGTAGTTTGGAGGTGGGATTGTTCATGGTCGAGGACAGCATTTGCGGGGACGGGTGTTCAACTCGGAGATTCCGCACTTTTATAGACGCCGCCAAAAATAAATTATTGTCTATACTGCAATGCAAGGGATCGGTGGGGATCTCGGGATCTCGGTGGCTGTGCGAGAAGCATGCTCTGGTACAACCGTCTCTAGAGGCGAGGAATGTGGGTGAGCGGGAGCCCGGGCCTTCTCCGGGCCGGTACCGACCCGAATAAACATCGCCCTCTCGAAAACAATTTCTTATGAGCTCGATTCTGCACCAAATATGGTCGGAAGGGGCTCAAATTGAAGCCTCGATTGCCCCAACAACATACTGTCAAAACGTTCCGAGACGTTTGAAGTTGTAAGGTCGGTGCAAAAAAGGTGACGAAATTGAACTAAGTTTGCTATTAGAATGTTGGACGCATTCAAAGATGTTGCGTTCATGGCGGTATAATTTTTTATAACTGCTGTATGTCTTTATAAATGTTCTAATGGGTACTTCATACACATTAGAACACTACTTAACACTGGTTCCAACAGTGGGGGACTCAATTCACGGAAAGGGGAAACATCGAAAATTGGTATATTGAGCTATGACATAGCAGAGTAAGTAATAAGCGAAACAACATTCAAAGCGTAGAAGGCGGATAGGAGAGGCATATAATGTGTCAGGGCGTCGGACCCTGTAATATCAAGTTCACTTGAGGGGATTGAAATCACAGTTTCACTCCTACCTGCACGCACGAAGGAAGTGTTTAAAGTTGTCCGGTATTGGCATTTACGCAGCTGTAAGTGCAAACTGTATTTCCATTATATCGTAGGCCAGCTTGCGCTGGCGTTCGGCTTCCAAGATGAGCTGTCAAATATTGTATTCAGCTTCCTCCGCAGACGACGCCGCAAAAAAAGTGCTTACTTCAACAGCAGTGCATATGTTCTTGGCCTCCTTTGTGTGTTCCCCAATGTCGCTGGACAGCACACGGAGTCTGTTCCAGCTGAATGACTTGCTTTCTGAGTTCAAGATACAACATTTAATCGATGAGGCCTTTTTGGCGACCCTGTTGTGTCGGTGAGCAGTAACCTACAATAGAGATTAAGAGATGAAACTCACTCGTGAAGGCGCCGCATCTGTTCCGCAAGGCTGGAATAGCTTCGGGGGACGTGTACCATCGCGCGTCGGATATCTTCCTCGAGTTGATCGATGAATACTGCGAGGTGGGCCAACTGCGCCCTGGGAGACTTGAGGTGGATTGAGCAGACGATGGCGAGAGCCAGCGAGAGCGCGAGTGCGGTGTAGCAGAAGGTATGATTGGGGATGAGGGCAACGAAGCCGAGGAGAAGGGGAGAGAGTAGTTTGGAAGTGGGATTCTTCATGGTCGAGGACAGCATTTGTGGGGACGGGTGTTCGACTCGGAGATTCCGCACTTTTATATACGTCAATAGACGCCGCCGAAAATAAACTATAGTCTATACCGCAACGCAAGGGGATCTCGGGATCTCGGTGGCTGTGCGAGAAGCATGCTCCGGTACAACCGGACGCAATTTGACCCGGCAGGATGCGTACCTAGCCAGCCAAGGGACGCCACGGTGCGATCTTCTTCGGTCCTGCCAAAGTAGGCACCCTTATGAAGACCCAGCTTCACTTGACTTCCCTGTAGTTCAACCGGCCCGTGCCGGGATCCATTCCAACATTGCCAGAGACAACAAATCTGCCAATTGAACGGAAGTGTTGAGACCAGGAAGCCGTTATAGAGACTGGGTGGCCAGGAAGCCGTTATGAAATTTGGAAGTTGACGGCGACCCGCGCCAGAAAAATGCTCGACGGAAGGAGACATTTCGCAGATACAGCGGATTTGAACCAACAGCACTTGAGCGCATCGGACATGGTGGGAGAAGATAAGCCGCGGCCAGCGAGCGCATCATGATAGCACGTGGTTGATAAACGGCTTCCCCGCAATCAACGATGAACGGGCACCACTCGCATTCAGCGCACTCGGAGGCCTACCAGCGCCTCGCTCGGGCCTCCCCGCCAGCGTATCCTACGCCCACCCCGGTCCAAGCGTATCCTAGCCATCATGGGCACATGCACGGCGGCGGTCAAGCACAAACGGCGGCGGCCAGCTACCCAACCCTCAACCCCTCCGCAGGCGCCAAGTGGATCAAGCCCCTCACACAGGCGCGCCTCTCGCAGTTCAACGGCGGCCACTTCGGCGGCGTCAACCTCGGCGCGGTTGCTCTACGCGCGCAAGGAGGACTCCGCAGACTACGTGCAGCTGGAGGTCTGGTCCGCGCCGGGGCTCACCAAGCCGAGCTTTGCGGAGGCGATGAAGCAGAAGTTTAGGAAGGCAAGCAAAGGGGAGAGCTTTGGGCCGAGCTGGACGAATCATTGGTGGAAGGTGACGCTGAAGGTGCCGGAGAAGGAGTTTGGCGAATATGAGCGGGTTACTTGTGGGTGTTCCCTGTTCTAATTGCCCTGGCTAACGTGTGGACAGTCGAGTTTGACCCCGGGTGCGAGGCGATGATATTCGACGTCGACGGGACGCCTGTGCACGGTGGGACTATTCATCTTTGAATACAAGTAACTAATCCGTATCTTCGCGCGCAGGAATAACCGGCGGCTACGGCGGCGACCGCCGCGTCGAGTACATCATCCCGCCCGCCGCGCGTAAGAAGGGCGAGCACAAGTTCATCATCGAGAGCAGCTGCAACGGCATGTTTGGCATGGGCGGTGGTGGGATTGGCCCGCCGGATGTGAGTGCGGGTGTTCTCTTCCTTCCATTCTACCTTCTCTTCTATCTCAGCTTCATTCCTTCGTCTTTATGTTTTGAGACGAACCAGAGCTAACCCGCCTCCCAGCCGAACCGCAGCTTCCGCCTCGACACCGCCGACATCGTCGTCCCCAACCAGGACGCGTGGCGTCTCCTGTGGGATTTCACGACCCTGCGCGAGCTCGTGGATACGCTGCCAGGGAATACGCCGTGAGTGGCTTTCGTTGCTTTCGTTTCGGTTCATTGCCCGTTCCCACTCCCCTCCTCCTTCCTCCTTCCCTCTTCCCTCCTGCCCGCCTCTGCTTTCCCAGGCCGTCCCTCCCTCACACCCGGCCTTCTCTCTCTCCCTCCTCACTTCGTCCCCCCCTCCCTCTCTGCTACGCGTCCTCAACTAACACTCCACACAGCCTGCAAAACGCCGCCCTCACCGCCGCGAACGGCATCATGAACACGTTCGACCACACGGACCCCAGCAGTATCGCACGCGCACGGAAGGTCGCGCAGGGGGTGTTTGTGAGTGTTCTTTGCGTGCTCCGTGCGTTTCTTTTCGACGCGGAGCGGGGAGGCTGTTGTCGGGAGAGAGAAGTGTGGGAGGTGGGGAGGTGCTACGGGGTTTGGGGCGCGCGATCCGGAAGCGCGTCTGGTCGGGCGCTCGGGTTTCTTCCTCGTATTTTCTGTCCCTTGGGGCGCGGGGCGTGGAGACCGGAGACGGGGAGCGTTTTTGTCGTGCATGCGGGAGCGTTGTGGGGTGGGGTCGTCGCACCTTTTTTCTGCTTTGGTTTCTGGAGGAAGAGGCTCGTGCTAGTGTCTGTGGATCGCAACCGGAGAGACACGGCATCGAGTAGCATCGCTGAAGGTGAAGGTGAAGAGGTGGAGCGCGTTGAGGGAGGAGAGCATCGTTTTGGTGCGCGCGGATCGGGGCGTCGTTGGTGGGTGCAGGCGGTGCGGCTGGTGGGTGTGGAGCCGCGGGGGAGATAGATACCTGACTGTCATGGTTAGCGCGTGCGTCGAGTCGTCGTGCTTTTGGGCGAAAGACAACGCGTCCGTGCGGTGAGGACGCGGTCCTTGAAGCTGGGGCAAGAGGGGGTTCGGCGCTGAGGAGGAGGAGACGCGTGCGCGTTCCTTGTGGACTACGCGCCTGAGGAGGAGAGGCGACCGGGCTTTGGAGCGGGGAGGAGTCTCAGACGAATCGAGACCGCTGCGGCTCGGCGGGCAACGGCTTGGTTTTGACTCGGAGCATTTTCTATATCTGGGGGGCTGCTTGCGGTCGCAGCTGGTGTCTGTGGAGGCGCCTGCGTGTGGGAGCGCGGGGCAAGATGTGTCGGGTGTGGGGCCCGACTCCGTCGTACTTCATCTCTTTACCTTATCTTTCATCTTCATTTATTTTCCATCCTGCTAACCAATCCATTCTCCTCCTCCTCCAGGGAAAAGACTGGGACGCCGTCAACGACGGCGCGGATGTGTACGACGGGGCCGACGGCGAGGGTGAGAAGGGGCGGAGCCTCGTGTGGGGGATCGGGCAGTGCGTCGTTTGTTCCGTGTTCTCCCCATCTCCCCCCATATGCTCGTATACTCGATATGACACGCGCTGACGCGCCTCTCCAGCTGCCACATCGACACCGCGTGGCTGTGGCCGTACTCCGTCACGCAGCAGAAGACCGCGCGCTCGTGGGCGACGCAGCTCGACCTCATGGCGCGCTACCCCGAGCACCGCTTCGCGTGCAGCCAGGCGCAGCAGTTCAAGTGGCTCGAGGCGCAGTACCCCGCCCTCTTCTCGCGCATTGCCGCTCAGGTCGCGGCGGGCAAGTTCCACCCCATCGGCGGCGCGTGGGTCGAGCACGACGCGAACATGCCCTCGGGCGAGGCGCTGGTGCGGCAGATGGTGTATGGGCAGCGGTATTTCGAGAAGAAGTTTGGCGTGAGGTGGGTTTTGCCTTTGCTACTTTGAAGCAATGAGCTGACGGGTGTGGTGTAGATGCGAGACGGGCTGGCTGCCGGACTCGTTTGGGCTGACGAGCGCGCTGCCGCAGCTGCTCCGCGGGGCGGGTGGGTGTTTTCGTTTCTTGTTTCGAAGAATGGGAGAGGCTGACGGCTTTTGCGCGACTATAGGGATGAAGTACTTCTTCACGCAGAAGCTGTCCTGGAATAATATGTGCGTCTCTTCCGTTCCTTCCTGCCACTCCTCCTCATTCATCGTGATCGATCGCCAACACTGCCTGTAGCAACAACTTCCCGCACACGACCTTCAACTGGGTCGGGCTCGACGGGACGCAGGTGCTGTGCCACATGACGCCCGTGGACACGTACACCGCGCAGGCGACGGTGGGGGATGTCAACCGCGCGGTGGCGGGGCACAAGGTCAGGTCTCCTCGTTATCTCTACTTGACGCTTCGCCACGCGACTAACACCCAGTGCAGAACCTCGAGTCGTCGGATACGTCGCTCCTTGTGTTTGGGAACGGCGATGGCGGAGGCGGGGCCGTTGCCGAAGATGCTGGAGAACGTGCGTCTCCTCTCCCTCTCGCCGGGAATGGAATTGACTCGATTGCCGACCTACAGCTCCGCCGCATGCGTGCGGTGACCAACACGCACCGCGAACTCCCGCCTGTCAATATGGGGCACTCGGTCGACGAGTTCTTCGACTACCTCGCGGAGAGCTCGCAGAGCGGGGCAGTGCTCCCGAACTGGAGGGGGGAGTTGTATCTTGAGGTGCGTCGCTTTCATCTGGTTTGAGAAAGAAGATGATGCTGATGATGGATGGATTGTGTGTAGTTCCACCGCGGGACGTACACTTCCCATGGCTCGATCAAGAAAGGAAACCGCCACTCGGAGATTCTGCTACGGGACGTCGAGGTGCGCTGGAGGTTCCTTTGCATGACCTTCTTGTCTTCCTGACGCGACCACATAGCACGTCGCGACGCTCGCGTCGCTCACCGGGAAGAAGAAGTATGTCTACCCCAAGCAGACGCTAAACGACGCTTGGGAGAAGGTCCTCCTCAATCAGTGTACGTGCCGCTGTTATCTCCTTGTATTCTTTGCTGACCAACCGTGGTAGTTCATGATGTGCTTCCTGGGTCTGCAATGTGAGCTTCATTCTTCTTTCAGTGCAGGGAACACCGTACTAACGATGCACAGCGGCATGGTCTACGACGACGCAGAGAAGCTATACGAAGAGGTCCGCGAGGCGGGCGAGAAGATGCTCGACGACGCGCTCGACGTCATCCTCGGAGGGCACACTCGCGTCCCGGGCGTGAGCTCCGTCACCGAGCTCGACCAGCTCGTCGCATACAACACCACGTTTCTTCCCCCGGCGCGAGGTCGTGCAGGTGCCGCTCCCCGCCGCTGGCGACAGCGCGCTCCGGACGCAGGTCGCACAGCTGGCGGCAGATGGGAAGACTGGGTATGCGGTCGTACATTCCGCGGGCGGTGGGCGGCCGTCGGTGCTGGCGGCACCGCCGGTCACGGAGGCGTGGGGATTCACGCCTGTGTCGGGTACGTCGTCGTGTTTCCTTTGTGGAGAGGTACGCTCATGAGGCTGAGCAGTGTACACGAACGGCGGGGACCATTTCGTGATGCGCAACGCAAGCGTGCAGCTCACTATCTCCCGCGGACGGATTACGAGCCTGCAGGACGTGCAGCTCGGGTATGTTCTCCCTCCGCCCGCTCCTCATACCGGACTGACGGTATGCATTGCTTTGCAGACGCGAGCTGATCCAGGAGGGGCGCCACCGGTGGTCTTGTTATCTTTGAGGACCGACCGAATTTCTGGGACGCCTGGGATGTCGAGATCCACCACTTGGAGAAGCCGACCCATCTCGAGTTTTCGAAGGTGTCGGTCGTGGCCCAAGGCCCGCTGCGTGCGTCCGTACAGGCGGAGGTAGTGTATGGGCAGAGCCGGATCAACGTCACGGTACGCAGGCCCTGAATCCTCCTTTCCTGTGTGTCGCTGACTAGAATTTTTGACTGGCAGATCTCGCTCGATGCCGTTCCGGGTGCGTTACCTTCCTCAGTTTCTTGGGCTTCCGAAAGCTGATGAACGATGCAGCCTCGACGAAACTCGACTCGCGCTCGATGTTCCGCTTCGATGCCTGGGTGGACTGGCGCCAGCGTCACGAGTTCCTCAAGTGTGCGTGTCTCTATGCTCGGGCTTGAATTCTGCATTATCCTGATGATGGCGACCTTGCAGTCGAGCTGCCGCTGGCCATCTACAGTGACAACGCGACGTACGAGACACAGTTTGGGTGGGTGCAGCGCCCAACGCACAAGAATACTACTTGGGACATGGCCAAGGTGTGTGGCTGACTTGATTTCTTCTGTTTTTGCGGGCATCCTCGAAAGCAGTCGAGTTTCCTTTTTCGGCTTGCCAAACGCGACCGATGTTCTTTCTTGCCGTTTCTTCCGCCTGAGCTGCCTTGGGACTCGCATATACCTTCCTCCTTCACCGGCATTGTACAAATTCTGTGCTGACCATTCATTTTATAGTTTGAGGTCTGCGGGCACAAGGTACGAATCCCCAGCATTTCGGCCAGCGTTCACTGAACTCCTTCTCAGTATGCGGACTTGAGCGAGTACGGTTACGGTATTGCGCTACTCTCCGAGTCGAAGTATGGCTTCTCCTGCCAAGGAAATGTCCTCCGGATCTCTCTGCTTCGTGCTGCGACGGAGCCCGATGCAGAGCAAGACCAGGGTGCGCTTTCTTCCCCTTTGCATTCGTACTTACTCCCTGATAACGCCCGACAGGCGAACACACATTCTCGTGGGCCGTTATGCCGCACAAAGGGCATTTCAATCGAGTCGGACGTGCCCACCGCCGCGTACCTCTTCAATTCCCCGCTCCATAGTGAGCCTTCCTTTCATCGCTCTACGACAGACGCTGATGAGCCTCAAAGTCCGTGCGCTTTCGCCCGGCGCCTCCGCACGCGCTCTGAATACCACCCGCTCGCCGTTCGCCCTCACCGGTGGACCGAACGTATTCCTTGAGACCGTGAAGCGTGGGGAGGACGACTCGCTGAAGGCGGGCGGGAAGACCACCGTCGTGCTGCGCCTGTACGAAGCCTTCGGCGGGCACGCGCAGACCCAATTGCGCATCGCGGGCGGGCTTGGGGTGGAGGCTGCATATGAGACGAACTTACTCGAGGACGTCGCGGAGGGCGCAGTGTGCACGCTCCGCAGCACTGACGGCGTGGAGAATGAGCTGGGGCTCAACCTGACGTTCCGCGGCTTCGAGGTCAAGACGGTAGTTTTGGTCTTGGGCGACGTCGCCAAGAAGGCGAAGGCGTGAGTGTTTTCTTTCTGAACAGCACCGGTGTCTTTCGCTCATAGATATCTTCCCAGGGAGAAACGTGAGAGCTGGATAACCGTTGACGCGTAGAAGAAGAAATACGGACTCTCATGCTTAATGAGGCTCGGGAGAGGGTTGCGAGGCAGATTTTATTGAAAAGCTCACTAGCAATATATCCATTCTTCGCTGTGGACGATCCCTCATCTGACAATGATACCTGTGTATTTGTGCCAGTACTTCAGCGACCTTTCATCACAATGCCTGTTTCAGACCAGTGCGCTCCTGTTCCAACTTTAGGACTGCGCGCTAGTATACTTCATCCTCGACCCTCTTCTTCGGTAATACTAATTACCCATCGGATAATTCAGGTCGTGTGATGATCGTCCTGGCTAGCTAATATAAAAAGAGGAACCGAAGTGTGCAACCTTCACTATGATGCCCAACACACCGTTGTCTGAAATTTCTGCTGTGCGTCTTTATCTCGTTCTAATGGAGAATTGAATTCACGTTCAATCCAGATGCGTGATGCTTTGCGTACCAGCTTCAGAAAGGGTCTTGCTCGCCCAATTGAATGCGCAGACATCAACTTTTTCAGCTCGCCCGGATGATGCAGGAGAACGCGGAGGCATTTGCGGAAGCACTTACCGAAGATCTCGGAAAACCAAAGCTGGAAAGCTATAGTTTTGAAATCGTCGGTTGAAGTATCCGCTACCGTGTATATTGATTTTGAAGAGTTTTAAGGGTGCCATAATCGAACGAAGCCTTATTGGCGCTCAGCGGCTGGACGATTGGGCCAAACCGATTCCCGTGGATTCGCCGTACGTCATTCATTGACAGTGCTTACTTTCATCTTACCCGCCCCAGGGACTGGCAGAAACCGTTGAAGCCTACCGTTTACAAGGCAGCGAAAGGCAACCGTTCTCATCATTGCGTTAGTTCAAATCGAATTGCCTTGAACGATGCCGACGCTCAATCTTCCAGTCCCTGGAACTATCCCTTGGTTTTAGGCTTGCAACCTCTGATTGGGGCGATCGCGGCGGGATGTTGCGCTGTTCTCAAGCCGTCTGAAATCTCCCCCCATTCTTCTGCGCTTCTCGCGGAGCTTTTCCCGAAATATCTCAATCTAGATGCGTATCGGGTGGTTCTTGGCGCTATTCCAGAAACTACAAAGCTGCTCGAGCTTCAATGTACGGTGTTTCTTCTCTGTCTGACAGCGCTGAATCCCTTGACTGGCAGGGGATCACAGTGGGTTTCTTTCCATAAACTGTCTACCGCACGAATTTCAACCCGTGTTCTAGTCTTTTACACAGGAAACGCGCGTATCGCACGCCTAATTTCTGTAGCAGCCGCGGAGTACCTCACACCGCTCACGCTTGAGCTCGGAGGAAAATCGCCCGTAATCGTCGATCCCTCGTTCAATATCAATCTGGCTGCGAAGCGCATTTTGTGGGCAAAGTCTCAGAATTGTGGCCAGGTACATATACGCACATGGCCGCTTTTTTTGCAAGCTGGACTCATCATAAATATAGCTGTGCGTCGCGCCCGACTACGTAGTCATTCCGCGTACCTCGCAAGAAGCATTCATTTCTGCACTCAAGGAATGGTACACCGAATTCTTCCCCGAAGGCTCCATGGAGTCGAGTTCGATCTCGCGCATTGTCTCTCCGGCGCACCATGAAAGATTGATGGACTTGCTCAACCGTAGCAAGGGTGAGGTCGTTTTTGGTGGGCATACGGAAGGAAGCACGAAGATCGAGGTGACGGTTCTCAAGGATGTTCGTGCAGACGACTCCTTCATGGAAGGGTTGGTGCCGCTGTATACATCAGACTCCATTGCTGATTCAGAGGCACTGGGAAACAGGGAAATATTTGGGCCCTTTTTGCCCATCGTACCGGTCGATAACATCGAAGATGCAATCGAATTTGTTCGCAATCGGTGAGCCTCTTTTTGCATTGGGGATAATTCCACATCTCGGTTTGTAGGGAGCATCCTCTCGTTATCTATGTATTCACCGAGGATCCCAAACTCAAACAGCAGAGTACATTCATCCTGTCTCTTCCGTGGATACGGACTTGCTAATACAAGGCAGTGTTGGATGAGACTATGAGTGGAGGCATAGTGTTCAATGACCTTGTTCAACAACTCGGTTGTACGCATTACGATGCTCTTACTCGAAGTAACCTCATGTCTATGTTCCCAGTCAACGAGCTTCCCTTTGGGGGTGTCGGGCCATCCGGTTGTACGTCCCTCGTCCTCTTTCACCCGATCCCCATGCCAACCGAAATACAGATGGCCGATATATATCAAAGTACAACCTCTGACTCCTTCTCCTATGAGCGGGCGTCCATCGATGTTTCCCTCGGAGTGCGTGTCATTTGTTTAATGGGGTTTTCCACTCTGATATTTTTCGCGTTTTCTTTTCAGAATGGAGCAATTCAACGCAGCGCGATATCCACCGTTCAACGACGAGAAGTTCGCGCTTATGAGCGGTGCCGTCTTTTTACCGATCCCTGCCAGTTCCTAAGACACAGGCGAACTCACTTCTGGGCTACTCCCAGTGTATATCTATTAGGTACTCTTTTCAACATTTGATCAAGTCCTATCTGTGGGTTCGTTCACACTGCAAGATACGCTTGCCCAGCTTTCAGAAATTTCCGAGAACGAGTGATCCGTCGAGAGCAGCAGCAGGATGGCAAGGCCTCGAGCTTGATGTTCTTCCCACCGGATATTCAGTAACACCACTGGGGAGGTACTCACTCCGAGTCATTTCTGGGAGGGTACTCATACAATCCCGTTGTTCTTATATATAAAAACTCAGGTAAAACTACTATTTCTCCCTACAGTCCGCTCAACATGTCTCTCGTTGTTTTCGACCACACAAACTCGAAACACACTGCCCTCATACCGTCATTTGCGGACATACACATTCAATGTATTGAAATTGATGGAACCATCGCCACCTTTATGCCTCCCTTGAACCGCCACGTTATCATTGATTGGTGGAAAGAGCGCGCATTCGACGCCGCAGAAGGCAAACGCGTAATTATCATGGCGTTCTCTGAAGACAACCGACGGAGCAGAGCAACTGGCAGGGTTTGTAATTCTCTACCGACCTTTGATAGAGCCAAGTCCATTCAGAGGCACGGTGGAGAAGCTTCTCGTTTCTCCGAAGTTCCGTCGCCGGTGAGTAGACGTCCATCTCGGTCGGCATTCCTCTTATTGTGTGCATCGCAGAGGTCTAGCTCGGAAATTAATGGAGAAGCTCGAAGAAGAGGCCAAGGCACGCGGACAAACCCTTCTGGTGAGAGCTCATTATCTACAATTTCTGATCTAGGACTTACGACGAGGGAGACACTGGATACAACGACTGGGGGCTCCGCCGAGATGGTGTATCCGAAACTGGGCTATATCCAGGTGCTGGTGTAATCAGAATACACGTACCTCACCTGACAACCTTCCAGCTCGGCGTCATTCCAAATTATGCGGGTGTACACCCTTTGACCGGTAGTCTGATGTCCGGGACATGGTTCTGGAAACAGTTGTAGATTTACCAGCTGAGTTTGTTCATGTCAATGCAACCAGTTCATTTCGCAATTCCTCATGTTCCTGTGTGTTTGTTGGGCTCGAATCCAAAAACTCCTATGTATGCTTTGGAGTTGGCGCAAGTCCTTCATCCGTCATCTTTTAACCTCTCGACTAATGTTTATCAGCATTGGTCAACTGACAACTTCGAAGGGTCCGATAGACTCGGCCGGTGTCGTCCCACTAGTCACAAGAGGCAAGTAAGTTCAACCACAGTTTAACCTCTAGAAGAACTCCGGTAATGACAACGACGTGAGTGTTTCTTAACATCACTTGTACCCAGTCGGAATTGCGCCCCAGTGGGATCTTTCTCATGGCAACTCCCGGGAAATATCAGACTGTATCTCGAACCGCTTCCGAATCCGCCAAAACTGTCTCAAGGGATCGGGAGCAGAGAAGCAACATCCTCGAGGTTCTCTGCCAGGAATGAAATCATCGGCCTCGGTAGACATTGAGACACTGGGCAGTGGTTTCAATTTACTTGGCATGAGAAGAATCAATTGGCAGTAGGGCACAGAAGTTCGATCATTCATGGGTAAAGACGAAGTCGGAATAAGGATGGAAAACGTGGGGGCGGAAAGCAGTCACTGCATTCGTAATAATGGTTCAGGGGCCATTCGTAGACCTAAAGAATACAAATAGGTAGAACCGTAGGATATAGCAGGCTAGGAATGCATATCTGTCCATATTTAGCGATGGTGTTGCCCACAGAGACGTCCAAACCATGCAAATCGCTAGTGACAGATACTTGCTTGGTTGGGATCAGGGCAATCATCGCATACGCAAAGGACTGGACACGTATCAGCCGACGTAGTAAATACAGGAACTCGAACTTACATCCACGGCGCCTTCGAGGCTCCGAAGAACAGCCGCAATGGGGGCGGTAAGAGCGAATTGAGCAAAGATACTGTGTTTCCCAATGACGATTGACAAGAGCTGCTGATGAACTCGGACGAACTGGAAACGGAGGCACATGTTGAATATACCCTCGTGGGGGTTTGGGAGCACAAGATTACCTCTCTCAGAGCGTCGGCAATCGGTCCTGCATCCGCATTATTGAAAGGAGGAGTGGCTTGCATTGCCACGATATCCCCAGCGACATTCTTGATTATTTCAGTGAAACCGGCAACAAGAGTCTGTTATATACTCAATAAAGTACGCTGGCGACAAGCCATTCTGCATACCTGACCGATATTCGCGATTTCGCTGGGACCGGTGGACGTGGTGAGACCAGTAAGTGTACTGGCGATGTTCCCAGAAATAGTCGTAACGACGCGGATGTTTACGACAACGTCTTTGGGCAGCAGTGCAGCTAAAACCCCTCCAGGAATGAGGGTCGCAGCGGTGAAGAAGACAGTAGTGGGAAACTTCATGTCGTTGGAAGGCGAATGTAGAGGTTTCTAATAAATTCGATATCGAGGTTGTGCCGGATTTTATATCTTTGCCAGAACCAAAAATAGAGTCCCGCACGTCACAAATGCTTAGTATAAGATTTAGAATACGGACTTGTGCAATACTTCATTGCGAAACGGCGCACCTCTCAATGGCGTTTCCGAGATCCCCGAGCCCAGAATTCATTTTTGTGGACCTCCTGTCATCGTTCTTGCTATTCCCTGTCGCTCCTAACATCACCTGTAGAACCACGGATCATCAGCTAGCTTGGTCGCTCTATGGCCAGTCTCGCACTAGTCTTGCATCCGGGATGGACTCGGATACCCTGGGCCAGTCAAATTCGACTCAAATATGATGGCTAATCAGGTCAGAAGGTCTTTGCTGGCCGGAATATTTAAATTGAATTCTCCTACTGCAAGAAAACATACATGGTGCAGCTTTAAACACCGTTCCGAGCCACAGAATTGAGTCCTGATCCGCGGGTACTTGTTTCGGTTCGAACCTGTTCAAAAACCAGAGTTGGGCCGGGCTGAGGGCTGAGATTTTTAGACCAGGAATCGGGCTAGACATTGGCAGCATTAGCTTGAATAATGGATTGAGTGAATGCATAGGCAGGAGGCAAGTACTAAATTGAACCACGGTTCAACCTTGACGTCATACAGTATGATCCGGGTGAATCCGGCAACTTCACTGCCGACTCGTCTTTTCGCTCCCAAAGGGCACCAAAATCTCGGAATGGTCCTGGACGACCAAAACCTGGAATAGCAACGATCAGGCTCCCGAGACTACTGCGCCTCTGGCATGAGAACTGGCAGCGCTAGCGACGCCAACGAGGCCCTTTTGAGCTTTTGCCACGTACCACAGTGACACCTCAAGCCCAAGATGGGAGCCATCCTAGCGCGCATTTCCCCGCCTAAGTTCCGTCCTGAACGTGATGTCCCTGACCTGTCTGGAAAGGTAGGCATCACTTCAGCAGTTAGAAACACGTCGAGTTGACTTGACGCGCAGATAATCATCGTTACCCAGCGGAAACACCGGTATAGGATACGAGACGGTCAAGCAGTTGCTCTTGAAGAATGCGAAAGTATATCTTGCCGCGCGATCGCCGGAAAATGCTGCCGCTGCTATCAAGAGGCTCGAGCAAGAGACCAAAAAGCTGTAATATTCCTTCAGCTGGACCTCGCGGATCTGCCGAGCGTGCGCAAGGCCGCCGAGACGTTTTTATTTCAGGATTCGAGGCTCGATATTCTGTTCAACAACGGGTACGTAGCAAGTCGTTTGGGCTGAGACCCTCAACTTATTGAGTTGTTTCGAGCGGTGTGATGATTTCTCCAGATCTTCTTACGGCCCAAAATCATGACCTCCGTACAGATAACTTGCCTGCTTCTCTTCATCTTTGTTGACATCTTTCCTTAGAGTTTGGAACCAACGTCATCGGCCATTTCTTCCTGACGGAACTCCTTGTATGTGGCTACATATAGCTATGTCTTGTCCTTAAAAGTTTGTTAGCTTCCTGCGCTCACACAATCCTATCAAGAGACTCAGGTCCCCGCACGGATCCTCCACACCTCTTCAGCCGGACATGTCTTCGCCCCCGGGAACGGCATCGACTTCGTCAGCCTCAAAGGCGGACCAGAACGCGATGCGTGGGTTAAGAAAAAGGGCAGCATTACAAGTCGCGGGGTGCGCATCTGCCATCGCAATTCGCACTGATACCTGCTCATCGATTGCAGGATGCTGTATGGCGAGAGTAAGCTCGGCAACATCCTCATCTCGAACTACTTTGCAAAGGCCTATTCCGATGTGCTCGTATCGTGCTCACTGCATCCCGGGCCAATAAACACAGAACTCACAAGGTACGCCCTTTCCTTCTCGTTTGCTTCGAGTGACGTCTGACTGGTATATATGTAGACATGCGGCGAACTGGCTACAGGCCATTGCAAACCCGTTCTTCTACCCCGCGCCGTAAGCCTGAACTTCAGCCCAACCCATTTCAGAGCTAACACGAATAATATTCCATTCCAGTTGTGGGGCGCGACGGTTGCAACTCCCGCGCAAATCACTGGGCAGGTATGTTATTAGATGACTCCCACTAGCCGTCCCGATTGTTGACGAGTACTTGATTCCATGGGGGAAGTTGGCCAAGGCCGACAAGCGCGCGTCGAACACAAAGTTGGAGGAAGAGGTCGTTGCGTACATCAAGGATCAGATTAAGGACTTCTGAGAGGAGGGAAGTTTTGTTTGAACCCGACTCGGCTCTGGGTGTTTCTGGTATGTGATTTTGAGGCGGTTGATGCAAGGAGAATAATTTGAACACGTCCCAAGTTTTTAGTACTCCACAAAATAACACATGCTGGAATCCCTTCTGCAAAGTCTCCTTGTTTGATTTGTCGCTTATAATTCTCGACTCTTCAGAACCATAAATAGGGACGTGTATGTGAGCAGTGGCATTTGCATAAACCCGTCGACTTGGTGCTTGGTCGTAGCTGTTGGTCTGACCAATGCCCTGGCTCGTGTACGGATTCAGAGTCCGTTTGACGTTCTTACGTCAAGTCGTCCCGACCGACTTCTATCTTTTGCCACCATCCCGATGGTCTCCCTGGCCCAAGTCCCCGACTTCGGACAGGCCAGCGACGTGCCAGAAAGAGATTCGACATCATGGTTTCGACTTGCCCAATTAGAAGTGGAATGCGCGGAGACGAAGATGCGCGTCCGCGCTCTGCGAGCTGAGCTGGTGTGTCGTGCGAAAATAGTCTTGCAGATGCCCGAAGCTCATCTGACATATTCTAGGGCGTGGAGAAAGAGGCTACAGAAGACATCGACGCGGTTGAAGAGCAGGGCACGTTATGTGTGACGCAGACGGCCCTCAAAGAGATGCGCCTGCGATACGAGGACCAGTGTGCGGCTCGGAGGGAGGCGGAGCGGGTGCGTCTGGTTTTAATTCATCTTCACACCAAAGTAAACTTGCTCTGTAGCAAAACGCGGCCCTCGTGAAGCAGCTGGAAGCAGCGTCTCGGGTACGGAATGCGTTGCTCGAGGAGTCTGCAGTGCAATCCGACGCACAGGCAGCAAAGGCCGAGGCAACGCAGACGGCCCTCAAAGAGATGTGCCTACGATACGAGGACCAGCGTGCGGCTCGGAGGGAGGCGGAGCGGGTGCGTCTGGTCTCAATTCACCCCCACGCCGAAGTAAATTCGCTCTGTAGAAAAACGCAGCCCTGGTGCAGCAGCTGGAAGCCGCGTCTCCGGCACGGAGTGCGTTACTCGAAGAGTCTGGGGTGCAATTCGACGCACAGGCAGCAAAGGCCGAGGCAACAGCCGCAGTAGTCTGTCGTTTTGCCTCTGACTCGTTGCTGCATTCTGACGCGATTTCAGAGTATTGAGTATCCCGCGAACCTCGCTGGAGTGACGAATTTCTAGGAACTTATGGGCACTCGAGCCCAATTAGCGGAGAGCAATAAATATTTACGAGCGGTTGGTGTTGCGTCCTCTTCTCGGACAAAATCCTGAAGTTTACCGCATTCTTCAGGCCGCCGAGGAGATCTCGTCATCAAAACTTGCTCTCGAGAGCATGAACGCTGTGGGTCCTTGTCTCGTCCCGTCTCACCAAACTCTCTATTGACATCTATTTGATAGAAATTCGCGGAGTCTCAAACAAAGTTCCAAGAGCTCACGGGTGAGGTCCGAATGGTGTGTTCATTGTTTTACGTGTCTCAGCGGCTATTGATCAGTGACAAAAACGCAGGTACGGGCGGCGATAGTTGTTGCGTTTGATGATGCGGACCAAGCCAAAGCGGTAGGTTACGACCAAGCCATGCTCCCAAGAAAATGTTCATCCTCTTATTTCCCACTCAACGAAACGCGTTTCTTAAGGAAGTCGCCGCTTTACAAATGGCAATCCAAGAGCGTGTGGAGGAACTGGCACTGGTAACTCTTTTACTCGTGTTTTTCGGTATTTAAGTTCTCCTGAACAACCCTTTCCAGAGCCGCGCTGAGAGCCGCCTTGCTCAGGAAGAACTCGCGAGTGCCAATGCCGTGAGGCTCCGTTAGATTTCGCATATCGATCGTGCCTTGACCTACTTTGTAGACCGCCACGCAACTTCAAGCCCAACTCAACGCTGGGTCTGCGTTCGCAGCCAGTTTGGAAGAGTCAAATGCAAGACTCCAGAGAAAGCATGAGGAGCTCAAAATTCGTCTCGAAGGCCTCGAACCACCGCCATCGGTGATGACCTACCGGAATGTTGATCCCTCGCTGGAAATTGACCTCGACAGTCCTCCTAATTCCGAAGCGGGTCCTGAGCCAGCACCCGATCCAATGCCGCTTCTGGTAAATTCCGCTGCCTCTTCTCCAGAAACGCCCGGTGTAATCGTCGTTCGGCGCTCTCACCGCCCCGCCAAAGCTCCCCGGTTGTCGGTAGACCACACATGCGCGGTGCTCTACATCCCTAAAATGTTTGATGTTACCACTCCTCTCCCACCACCGCCAGCCGGCTGCGCGAACTGGCTCGAGTTTTACATGCAACAAGGACTGCAGGGATTTGGCGAGACCCAGATTCTGAAGGGGGTGAGTCGCATTCCACGACGTTGTGCTGCGCTAATCCAGATTTCTCCGCTCAGGTTGGCAAGAAGGTGTATGTTCCGGTACGTGTCCCCCATTTTACCCAGTTGATCTGGCTGTTCAAGCGATCCTAGCCCGTGTGCATTCGCTGCATCAAACTCCGCATGCCTTGCCTGCAGTCCTTCAAAATCAAAACCATGTGCCTCCATTGCTCGCGCAATGGCGGCAGATGCGGACCGCCGGGACCTAGAAGCCAGGTGAAGGTGGACAACTATCCCTTTGGTCAGAGTCAACAAGCACACATTTTTTGAGCTCACCCTGACTCTGTTTCAGATGACGCCACCCTGCAAGCGATCGCAGATTTTCACAACGCTGCTGTGGATCGCTGGAAGATCCCGGGAAAATGGATGGGGGACGGGGTACCCGAATTCGACACGAGCTCCGTCACGGTACCATCGCGGATCTAGCCGGACACTAGGGACAACGCTACCATCGCATCTCTAGTGCCGCGAATGTAGAACTCGTGATTCAATTCAAACTAAACAGAGTGTACTGTACTGTCGCGCTGTATTTTATATCGAGACATGTCGATGCGCAGATGATCATTGCTACCTTCCGCCGATGCACCAACAAGATTTCGATATTCAAAATCCCTCGAGGTATCGGTATCCTTGGCAGATATTTATATGTAGTCAATCCACTCGCGCATTTCTTGAAACAAAATCAAGTACATACCGCGACATTGCAGGCACGGGTATCTATAGTGTTTATATTTTGCTTTTGCCTTCCCGAACCAGAATCCTATTCGCATCCGAGATTCCGCTCGCTTCATGCTTCAGGTTATTTATCGGCGATAGATACTGTATATGTTCTGCCGAATAGCAGAACCGTTCGCTGTTCCCGCGGCGCACCAATGGGCGTGCATAGAGTGATTGTGGAAGTGGTCCCTGTGGAGGTGGGGGCTCCATCCCTTATACGCACTTGGGCGCACGCGTCGACATCGACCATCGCCTTGGTCCAAGCCAACATCCTGAACACCATAAGTATCTCCACGGCCTCATGAATATGGGAGCGCTTAACATGGTTACAGTTAGTCTCTTATAAACAGACACTATAACTGGAACCTCGTACTAGGCTACAGTGCATCGCATTCAACCGAAGTACAACTGCTCGTTCACCCTCAGCCCTGGAGAAGGGCATGTGCTCTCAAACCTCGTCGTGCACGTTGTTACGAGTACTTTATGTACTCGTTCTTTTGATCCGTCGGAGACCGAACTTTTGGCGACGCAAAAGAAAGTCAGTTCGTCCATCCGGTAGTAGTCTCAATAGTGGCTGTGCTTATTAGATTTTCGAAGTCTTTCTTATTGTTCATCTAATGGAAATAACATTATGCAATCCGGCCACGATACCCGCGGCTTGTTTGAATCCCCAAGCTCCCACCTTTTTTTCTTTTCCTATTCTTTATCTTCGCTGGGGTCCTATTCGCTCTCAGCCTCGCACATTCTTTTGCCCGTGGACTGTTTGAGATAATATGTCTGCATTTTGTCGACCCAGCAGTTTTACTCCTTTTTTTGGGAGGGGAGAAATATTATCAGTTAGGGGCATTTGATAGCCCCTTTCTGCGTTAATTGAATTCAGTACGTGCTGCCATTTTCCTCCGCCGTCGAAGCACAATGGCATAAATTCTCCTTCCTGCTTGGTTCGCAGCGCCGGTTCCTTCAATCTTGGAGTTTGCCTGTGGCGACTTTTTTGAGCCTGGAAATCTATTTTCGGAGTGCGATCGATATACACCGGCAATCCTGGCGTTTCTGGTGCCTGTTAGAAGGTGACAGATTACTAGATTACTGATTAACGTGTCTCGCAGATCATTCAATTTCCAATTGTTCCCCCTGTGTGTGCATATGAATATACTGGTATCTAAGGTGACACTTACTGCGCTCATTCCCCTATTATCGCCCCGCCGCCTCTTACCTTCTACCTTCTATAGCTATTAGGGAGTTTGTGCAAAAGCCGCATGAGCCGCATGCGGCTTTTGTGCATTGTGCAAAGCCGCGTAATAAAATGAAGAATTTGTGAGTGGATTGATGTTGATTTTGATGAGATATGGTAATTTAGGTGCTATCCAATACGTTGAACCACTTACCAAACGTAATATGCATCATTTTGACGTCATTATTTGGCTTCTCCACAGCCGCTGTGCGGCTATGGCCATGATGCTGCCTAAAAAGGCCATTCTCCACACTTCTTTTCCCACATGATGCCGGAATCAATGCCGACAGCTTTCATAGCACTGATATACAAGTTTTAAATTGATAGGGAGAACGAAAGCCGCACGGTGCCGCATGCGGCTTTGCACAATGCACAAAAGCCACATGCGGCTCATGCGGCTTTTGCACAAACTCCCTATTATCACCTTACCACTACGATACTCCAGGTCCTTCTTGGGTCCATTTATCTGTTCCTTGCCAGCTTGTGCAAAACCGAAGGACACTCATGTTTGTCTGGGGATTTCCCTGCGGGACTCTGTCCCGCCGAAGCCTTTTGGCCAAATACTGAACCCTCGATTGTAAGCTCGTGGGTGACCAGACAGGCGAGGGGCAGTAAATGGCCCTCCGAAGGTGGACTCGGCATCAGACCCGGCATCAGAATGGCGGTGATTGATTCTCGTCGGCTATCCATCACTTCTACCCCAGGAGTCCTCCCAAGGGCCTCTCGCAGGCATGACCTGGACTTTCCTTGAGTGTATCTCACCCGCGTTCGAGAACAGCCGGGCATGGAAGACTTCGATTTCCGCCAACCTAACTTGTATTGATATTTGTGTAAAACTCGGCAATTTATTCGTTTGCTATTCCTAGGCAAGTTTTTGGGCATGTAAACGAATGGAACTGTAGCTACTATCTGTGGGTCACCTTTCCTTCACCGTTCGGGTTCAATTCGAAGACAAGACTCCCATCATCACATCAATATGATGGCCGCGATCTGGAATTTGTAATCGAGGACTGGTAAAGGTTGAAGTAGTTGAGCGTGTGCCTCCATTGTTTTATCTCGCCGTTGATGACCCTCATATATGCTTCAACCCAGCGCTACATCTCAGAGTATCAGGCAATCCTGTGAGGTACGCATTGAGAGGAGTTATATATAGCAGCAAAAATCATTTTACAGCTAGAGTTATCAAAGAAAATGGTGCAGTGCGGTACAGTACCATGATGGCATAGAAATAGGGTCCACTATAATAGTATAAGGGTCTATCCGGCCAGACTCCGGCATTCCTGAATACTTGCATACACAGGAACAGTGCGTACTGCTTGCGGAGTGAGCTATGCAGTAGTCAACTAAAATTCCAGCTCCTGAATTCGGAGATGGGTGCGTGGATTGGAGGCTGTGTGTTTGAGTTGGATGATCTGATCGGCTGATGGTCTAGCCAAACCCGGATAGCGGCCGCATAACCACGATCAAGCAGCAGATATGATGTGACACGCTGGTCTGCTTGCGTGGCCAAGTCTGCAGTTCACATTGTACCTAGATCAACCACTCGAGCTGGGATTATCGCAATCTGTCCATGAAAAAAAAGGTAAAGTGCAAGTCCTGCCGTGTGAAGCAGCGGCCTCCCACCAAGTCATTCTCGCTGATTTCCTGTAGCAATGCATTGGATGTGAGCCTTTCTACAACGATACCGAAACTGTGGAAATCCTAACAGACTTCCTGCCAACTTGACTGGGCGTGCATGTGGAACAACAGGTCCATTTTACATGCAGCTGGAGTACAGTGTTTGCACAGGATGCCCTGCTTCTGCCTTGTCCTCACTGTGTTCAGGCCCCCATGGACACACCTCGGGCTACCTTGGTCTACCCTCTGTAGACATAAGTACGTGTACTATGACATGTAGACCATGTTGGTCTACCTCTGTGTACCCCTGTCCACCTCTGGCTACCTAAGGTGGACAAGCCTTTGGCTACCTCCGTCTTTTTGATACAGTAAGTCCTCAGCCGTTGATTGATGTGCTCAGAACCTATATAAGAAACACACAAATAACCCCACTTGACTCGAGAGAGGCGCAGAAACAGTCCAGAGACTGTTCCAACAACCAACAAATAATCAAACAGCAATATATTCACGTTTCCAGAGATCCCGACGAGTTACAGCCCCTAGTACAGGGCCTTGTAAAGGTTGTAGGGAGAGGTTTTGTATCTCAAAGAGACGTAGAGCAAACTGCATAGAACATGTTTTCTAGACACAGTGGTGGAAACATAGTTTCCAAACAAAGTAGATTTATAGCTTTGCAGTGTGTGTGTGTGTGTGTCCAAGCGACAGAGAAACAAGTTTAAAGTAGTCCCGTAGACTCAAGTAAGGCCCCTAGTTTATGGGCCAAGAGCGTTCACAGAGCTTTCCCTAAAAAGGTACTTTCTGAGCAGCGCACAGCAGTCATGTTTCCAAAGTTTTCCCTAGACGGTACTTTCTGAAACCCCGCTCCGCAAACAACAACAATAACATTTCTTCAACAGAGTCCCAGTTCAAACAGATTCACAGAGTTTCTAACAGTTTCCAGGCAGAGCTCAAGTGCGTTTCCAGAATAATATATGATTCAGAAACAATTAAGATTTCAACTAATAATGCTACTCTAAGAGAGTGCGTTTGCCGAGGATCCCAGATCACCCAATGCGCAAGCGTATAGCCTACTAGTTCGGGGGAAGATGCTGTGTCCATCATAGAAACACCCTTGGATACTTATACAACCGCCAAGATGCAGTTCAAAGCCCAAACACAATCCAAATGAGTCAAATGTCCGTTTATCCGCCTCTTTAAACCGTGTTTCCATCGGTTGTCCTTCCGAGTGTTGCCTCCCATTGGTTCCCAACTGCGAGCACACCATGTTCCCTTGCCAATTACGAGGCAGGGAACCTGTCAGCAGCACCCCTGTATTATTCAGAGGGTGTGTCGATCACCGATAGATCGGCACTGCACTCGTTCGACCTGTTTCTGCTCAACTCTTCCCCTCTGTTCCAAGTGCAGAACTTGATAATACTCCTTTGTAGGCTTCAGTAGATACCCGTTTCTGTGGGGTTTCCCAGAAAGGATTCTTGAGAAAGAACCTCAGAACACCTTTAGAGTTGTGATCCGGATCTTCGGAATAGCCGACCACCTGTTTCGGTGTATCCGTATTCGACGGAAACCGGCAACTTTAGCACCCGAAACACTTGTGACCCAGCACATCCCCTTTAGCGTCTCAACACAACACAATACATTGCCCAGCTCCCGTTCCTTTGACCTGTTTCCATTGCTTAAGTGGATGTTGGAAACAAGTCAAACAAATTTCCTTGACTTGTTAATTGGCTGCACATTTCCCTTACGGTTTTCAGGGCGAGACTAGCCAATGGACGTTCTAATTCCTTAGAACGTCCACCCGTTTCTCTGTGGTTCGCCCAACAGCTACCAGGAACCAGTACTGTTGCATAGAAACAACAGTTTCAGCAATAAGCACAATCAGAAACACGCAAAATTATGTGTATCTAACTATGGCCCAATTACTGGCTTATTACTGTACCCAGGATGTAGTCTTGTAGCAATCAGGGTCCGATTGTTGGGCAGCTGCCTGATTATGCAATCAGGTAGCTGTGCCAACAGGTGTTTCTTTCCTTTGTAGCACAATGAATACAACATGAATATATGTAAAACAATCTGTGCAGCTTAGTCTCTGTTACAGACCAGAAACGGATGATGAACAAGTAAGTATCTGTATATGGTCTGTTAGTAATCATGACCCTGTCAGGAAGACACGGACTAATTTTTGAACACTGCGTCGCGCCGCATACTTTCCAGCGATAAATCTAGAAATATTGGAGACATAGAAAACTCGAAAATAGTCAGGGTCTTCACTCATCTCTAAGTAGCTCATCAAGTGCTTGCGACAATATGTGATCAACTTGCCAAGGCAAAAATTCTGATCAAATTTCAGGCTGATCTCGGATTGAGGTATTGGCCCCTGTATGGCTTGACTGTTGCAGTAAGAAATGATTATATATATGTCCTGTATGCGCATGAATATTCTCTGATTTATCCAGCACCTTTCGACTGCAGTGCAAAGGAAAGAATGCCTGGTGGCACAGCCACGCAATTGCATAATCAGTCGGTGTCCTTCCCAAAGAGGTTGTGATTGCTATAAGACTAGATGATATCCTCCAGCAAGAATTAAGTGTTTTGGCTACCCAATCCCTCAATCCATCATCAAGCAAAAAAAAAAAATGATTAGCTAATCTGTGTCAGGGGAACCCCCGCTCCAGCTGCTTCTCCAGCCAGTTCTGCCCTTCCAGCCAGTTCCGCTCCAGACACTTTCCGTCCAATGCTCCAGACACTTTTCTGTCCACTGCTCCAGATGCTCCTGTGCCTGTCCATTTGTCCATCCAACCGTCCGGGATATCCATCCTGTCTTGCTGGCATGTGCTATGGGATCAGGGACGGGATCACTGTAGATACCTCTGGACACATACTACTGGGTAGTTACTAATTATTATATAAGTTCTGCCTAGTGTGGGAATCCTCATCCTTTCTTCTCTTCGGATTCCGCCGCTAGGTGCGTAGTATTTCCACTCCTGTATTCTAGTACCTATATTTATACTTTGGATTCCCCCACTAGTTTCTGTGCCCTGCACCGAGCTTAAGGTTGCCCTTACAATCTGTTGTTCACAAATCTTTCTGATATCAGCACAATAGTTGCACCAATCGCTTAGGTGTAAGGGAAGGTTTGGAATTATCGCCCAAGAAGCCGCCACAGAATAAAGCCACAAATAATTGATCAGTCGGCCAACAACATCCCTGTGATTATAAACAGACTCTATATTGATACTTACTTGTTTGTCATCAATATAGAGTATCTGTCACAGAGACTACCCAAGATGTGGTAAGGAACTCGATTCAGTACCTGTCGACAATACGGTAAGTCTGTACAGTAATAAGTAGATGAATAAGTAAATATGCATGATGATAATATAAATGGGAAAACATACCCTCAGCCGTACCCAGGATGTGGTAAGGAACTGAGGGCCGTTGTCATGTATCCACACCTTAAATACGATGCGGGATATGATCAGTGTCGTGACACTAAATAATGTAAAAGAAATGTAAAGAGAGATCAATCAGTAACCAAATGCGGACATGAGACGCGATCTTCCGAAAGAGGCAGCCTCGCGCCTCAACACGTCTACCTTGGTCTCTCTTGGTAGACACACCCCATCCAAACTTCCACTGCTAATTTGGGCTCACTTAGGCCTGTCCTCTACCCAGGTAGACAGACCCTCTCCTCTGTCTACAGGGGGTCTGAATGCAGTGCCCTCGGCCCTTAGAAACACTTGCAAAGGGAAAATTACTTTCAGCTTATTGGGATGGGCCGATGGAGTGGTTCTACCGATGGCTAGACGAGCCGCTCGCTGCGCAGATATTTACCGACTCGCTCGCGGCGTCCCCGGGCTGTACGGGTGAGAATTCTGAGCCTGTGAAAAGGCTCTCGATGCTTCAAAACTCGTTTGAGGCCTCGTAACGTCACTTTGTGTTCTTTATCAAGTTATCTTGCTATTCACTGCGTTCAGACCCCCCGTAGACATAGGGTCTGTCTACCCGGGTAGACACAGGGTAGACGGACCTGTCTGGCTACCTAAGTATATGTTGCGTAGTTCACTTGAGTCTACCATGTGTCTACCCTGTAGATGGGAGTAGATGGACCCAGGCCGAGGTAGACCGATGTAGACCGGTGTAGACATAGTCAGGCCGACATCAACATCGTGTTTCGCCGGTGAACGGTCGACGAAGTCCGGGACACAAGGAAAGCCTAGATGGGCCCAAATTGGCAACGTAAGTTTGGATGGGGTGTGTCTACCAAGAGAGACGGAGGTAGACGGAGGTAGCCGAAGGTAGCCGAAGGCTGTCCACCTTAGGTAGCCGGAGGTAGACTGGGGTAGACGGAGGTAGACTAAGATGTGTCTACATGTCGTGGTAGACGTACGTCTACCAGATGGTAGATGGAGGTAGACGTAGGTAGACGGAGATGTGTCTACGGGGGGCTTGAACGCAGTGATTGGATTGCTGGGGCCAGCCGCTACGCTAATTTTTTTTTGCACAATGAGAGGGCAGGCAATTCCTTTCCAGCTTGTCCTACAATCAGACTGACTGAAGTTCGAGACGTAAAGAACCCAATGTAGCAATAATTAAATCAAGTATGGTCCGAAGCACAGAATATCCTACCAACCCAAAAGAGTCCTTTTTGCGCTTGTAATCCCAATCAAAAATTAATTCTTCTTGCGTTTTTCTTTCCGTTTGGTGTTTACTCGCCACCGAGCTGATCCGGCGTCAAAGCATCATAAGTCGGGCAGAGCGAGTCCCACTCGCCTATTGAGCAGAATGGATCAGTGATGAGCGGAGAGCGAAGTATAATGCTCACTGGGCTGCACTGAGTTTGCGATCGTATCTGTATCTTCAGCAAAAACAATCTTGAAAGGGGGTAGAATCAGTGAATATATGCTTATGTGGCATAGAAAGTGACCAACAGCAAGTCCGCTGAAAGAGGGCACGAATGAGTGAATAGTCAGGGGTGTAGAATCGAAAGACACGAACATCTCGAGGTGGAAGTCAATGTGGCAGTGTAGGAACCATCTTGTTAAAACATCTCATCAGCGACGTTTTCAACGTAACGAGATAGAGCAGACGTACGGGCCAGCGTTGTCCGTCACAAACCGGATCGTGGTGTTATCACTGGTGCTGGGACCAGTGCTTACGACATCGCGAATAACGGGGTTATCCCAGTTGTACGTCGGGCTGCCGGCGCTCCGAACAACCCAGAAATTGTGCTATTTCGTCGAGAAATTAGCGGATCACTTGGATAAATCAAAGAATAGCAAATGTGAAACCCACGCCGTGCAAGTGGAAGGGGTGGGGTGCTCCAGGTGTGCCACCGGGAACAGAGATTTCGATGACCGAGTTGGGAGGAAGGGTGTAGATCGAGCCGGGTGGGAGCAGGTCTGCGGCGGTGTGCGCACCGCTTAAAATCTGCAGCAAAACTGGCGCGGTGGGAGGGATGAATTCCTGGTGAAAAAAAGCGCAATCGGTTCGAAATCAATTGCGCTGGTAGAGGGGAAAAAGGGTGGGACGCACTGCTCCATTCACGGCGAACTTGAACGTTGTAAAGTCGAGTGTGATGACCAAGTTGAGGGCAACGTCGGCAGCGCCGACGGCGTGAGTGCCGGGCACAGGCGTGGCTACGAGCGGGTGGAGGTTAGTCTCAACGAGCGGGTTGACAGAGGTCGTCGCAGTGGTCGTGGGGTCAGAGATGGGGGCACCGACGTAGCGCAGGATCGCAGAGTTGATGCCGTTGTCGAAGCCCGCCGTACCGCCGTTGGCGACGGTTCGAATCCAGTAGTTCGAAATCGAAGCATTAGCGTTGAGAACGAATGAGTAGCGCTGGCCGGCATCTACCCATATGAGAATCTGTCTTCGACGAATGAGAAAGGAAATAAGGGGTGCGCACAAGATCTGTATAGAATCAACGGCGAGAGGCTGGGTGTTCACGCCGTCGACCTCAATGATGGTAAAAGTGTGGCCGTCAATAGTGAAGATGAAATTGGGGGTCTACATCCCAGATTAGCTTAATTTTGGAATGATACGAAAGTGCTTACCGCACGAGACAGACACCAAACGGAACCGGTACCGCAGTCCTTGCACCACGGTGATGACTGCCAGTTGCGAAGTTGGCTAAACGTATTGTTAACATGGCCGTTGCTGCTATGAGGTCGGCGACATACTCCTCCAGCATAACGGCCGAGACCATTGATGAGAGTGGAGATGAGCGTCTAAGAAGAGATGAGTTGAGATTTACGCAATCTCGGTCCGGGTTACATACGGGAATGACACCGAGGGTATGTGCGGGTGCGTGATACCTAACCCAGTTCGATTAATACGAATAGAGAGCGCATGAATTTACGTACCAGTCGGCCAAAGTGATCACCGTCGCGTCTTAGTTTTTGCTGGAAATTAGCGCAGAAGCAAAGTGTTTTCAGCTGGTACTGACCATTGTCAACGTCTGTAAAAGGACGTTGGTTAATTAACGAATTCAAATGGAAAGGGAAAAAATAAACTGACCATAGAGACTGAGGTGCGGGTCGTTCGGGTCGTATACAACCATTGCCCCACGAAGTCCATCGCAGTACTGGGTCGCTGTAATGTGTTCAAATCAGATTCCTCGAAGTAATAGAAAGAGACATACATAGATGAGAGTGATACCTATACGGTGAGGTAGGACTGTCAGTATAGAGCGCCTGTTTCCGAGAGACTAAGCGTACCAATACGTGCCAGCCTAGGTCGTGGGTTTCAACAACGAACATAAAAGAAGCCAGTTCACGACATACCTGGCCCGCGGTAGAGAACGTGTATAAGAAACGAGTCGTTCGCTGCAATGGGACACTGGGTGACAAACGAAGGGCTGTAAAATAGTGAGAGAAGCAAAAGAATAGGCGAGATGCTTGCGTACCCATCTGCCCAGCTGGTGTTCTTCTGGAAAAAACCGTGCCTGTAGCGCTAATCACTTTCTCTTTCGAACGCTTCGAAAGGAATCCGTACCAGTGAATCGAGCTCGACAGCAGCATGGTATGGTCCGTGAGAGCGTTGATGACGTTCAAGTTGAACTCATCGCCCTGCAAGAAAGGATAAGCGATGGCAGACGGATTCACGACGGAACTAACTTTGTTCGCGGTGATTATCGGGCCAGGAGTAACCCCATTGGCGGTGACGGCCCTGGGGGGTAAGCAGATTAGTTTGAGTGCGGTTCAAGGACGGCGGCGTACGATCGCGAAAAGCCGTCGGGCGAAACGACAGCGTTGATGAGTGTAATGTCAGCGATCGGGCCAATACCGGCCGAGGACGGAGAAAATTAAAGAGAGGGGCGAGAAGGGGGGAAGAAGAACATGGTGGAAGGTACTGGAGGACCAGTAGCGAAGAACATCATCCAAGGAGAGTTTTATACTGGCTGGCTCATCCGTCGTCGAAACACGGAGATAGATCCGATACATATTTCGTACACATCAGTTCAACTTTTTCAGGAACGTCCCCGCCTGTCCCCGCTGATCGTTCAGGCCCGAATTTGAGGCATTTTTAGCGTCTTGCTGCGGAGAAGATATAAGAACAAGAGGAAATGTGATGGCGGAATTCCCATCTCCCAGTCACAACGATGTTGTTCAAAATGTTTCTCTCCATCTTTGCTCTCGCCTTCTGCCGTCGTAGCGGTGAGCCAATTCGTCTCCAATACCCACGATAGACGCTGAGCATTTCCAGGTTCCCAAGGAGCCTGCCGTTTTTACGGCCACCCGAGTCTACAAGACTCTCACTGATGTCGCACCATTCATTGTGACCGGAACAACCACAGTTACCTGGATGTAGGTGCTCTGGATCCTTGGAATCTTACTCGCTGACCGTACTCGCTGACCGCATCCCAGCCAGAGCCCCAGCACTGTCGTCGCGACGCCCACCGGCCCCGGCCTTTGAACCAATTGATTGTGGGATTGTTGCCGATGGAGTGTTCAGAGCCTTGTCCCTTCCTTTGTTTAATTTTTCCGCCCTCGAGTTACACTATGAAATCAATTTGAGAAAAGAATCCATACCATGAGATTGAACGAGAATACCAATGTACTGACCTCCATCAAGTCATGATAGCGGTCTGACAGAAGATCTGACACTGTTGAGATGACGGGAGTAAACTCGCGGATCGCCTTAGACTATCAATGATGCGATTATCGGTCCCGAAAGCGGCCAAGCGGAAACTAAGTTACACAGGTTAGTAAGTTATTATCTGACACTTCGTAAAAGCAATTGACAGGCAACCACAATGAATCTTCTTCCGGACAGCAGAAGTGCCGCGGATTGATGAATTCTGGTCGAGACCATACATCTGTTTGAATGATGTGCAAGGAATAATTTCCGAGTGCTCGCACGGCGGAACCCCTGGCCGACGGTGTTTCCGAATCCGCCGCCGCTGTGGAATCGCGTACATGGATCACGGATTTAAGCGTCAGTAACAGATGGGGCTGCCATATTGAACAAATTACCTTTTGCGCGCGAGATGCAAGCTGTGTTTTCGGAAGTGAAAGAGGGTTGCCCAGCGTGTCAAGAGTTTGAAAGAGACAAGACCTCCAACCAGAACACACCTGCAGGTCTCTTCAAAGCGATTTGCGTGTCGTCATTGATGCAGACTGGAAGTAACTCCTTCTCGAGACTTGATCCGCGAACTACCAAGGAAAAGTACTGTGCGTTGGGGATATTTGATGCCACTAGTCAAGCACCAGTGCCTGCCGAGGAATTCTGTGCCTTGTCAGGCCTTGTCCGACCATCGGCCTCTGTACGCGACGGTTTAGACGTAAATCTGATATCTGGTGTTCGGAACTTTCGGCAGGCCTACACAATACATACGCGTACGCACGATGGACCGCAGAAGCAAGCTCTATTTTGTGCCATCGAATAGTAATTCTTAGAACGTCTCCGGCGCCGTCTCGTACAGAATGAGATACGATCTAAACCTTTTTAGAAACAAGGTTGCGGATAATTCTTGAATGAACGATGTCGCACCTTTTCCCGCGGGTTAGGTTTTTTGTGAGTGAAAGCGGGCAAGGCCGATGAGCGGGAGAGACCACTAAAAGGGGAAATCTTTTCGGTGGCCTTCTAGAACTCCAACCACTGCAGAAGCTCGTGCAGAAGCCAAATTAAAATATTTGCAGGCGGCCCAAACGCGCCCCGTCGAACGCTGCCACGTCGACCAGCTTGCATTGGGCCGTGGAAGATTTTCAGATATTGATGTTGAGTATCTTCTCCTGTTTAAGCCGTCCTTCAAATTCCGGTTCATCAGCGCCCAAAATTGATGAACCTCAGCAAGATTATGAGTATGCTGACGGCAAGCATTGGCCTCTCCGCCGCCGTCATGAAGCCGAAGGAATTTGGCGGGGAATAATCAGTGCTTACGCACGGAAAATAATCAAAATGTGACTTATACCAGAACTTGAATATATTGCGCCCCTGAAACCCTTACCTACAGGTAGCGAGAATATCACAACTGCCGAAGTGGCATTGTAAGTTAGCGCCTGTTAGCGCTGTAACAGACTGCATGGAAGGATTATCGTCACTGACTTGACAAATTCCTAAGGGATGCCCGAGGAGTATGGCTATGTAACTCAGTGATGAGAAAGATAAGTACAGGACGTGGGAAGTGTTAGATCACCGGAGGGCAATACACCGTTCTTTGTCGCAAGTGCATTCCACGGTACAAACGGGAGGTTGTGTAATCAAGTGAGGTTGAACTACATCCGAGAACTGCAACACCTACTTCTCGATGTCGCAATTTCGCCATAAATTGGTCGAAGGTTTTCATCAGCATAGGATCGAATTGGATAACGAGAGGCGCAGAGAGAGATCTCGAGTTCCGTGAGTTACGGGCAAGGCCTCCAGGAAGCGATGAATTGAGAGAAAGAGCTGCGTCCCACAGTTCAATAGACAGAGAAACGAATTTGTCCAGAGTTTTTGCCTGTATCGGGTGACGAGATATGGACTCGAAGAGGCTGGATGCGCGTTGGAGTGTCCCACCCGGGCATTACTAGTTCCAGTATGAATTTAAGGAGAGAGAGAATGGCCCCTGTCCATCCCGAGAGACTGCATGAATTGAGAACCAATTCACTGAGTTTCAAACCCGATAGTGCCGTCCGCAGGCCTTCGACAGTCGATGGTGACATACGTCAAGTATAACATACGAAGGTTGCTGAAAGCGTCCAGGCTGTCAGTGAAGAGGTTCACGACGCTATTGTATCCCTCCTAAGAACTGCTGCTTTTCGCACCTCTAGGCGATCGACGAGATGTCAAGGCTCCCGTCAGAAAGGTTCCAAGACTTGAGATTCGACACGAGGTATTTTGGAGGCAAAAATGTAGCGATGAATATTTCGATATGGACTCATCCAGTTGCTGCACTTGGTTAGAGGATAGGCCAGAGAAACGCTGGTGCTCGGACATAAGGCGCTGGGAAAGCACAGGAAAGCAGCCGAGGACGAGGCGATGAAGGTCTGGCACGGGGGACGGATGGAACCAGCGAGGCCTCGGGAAGCTTCTGCAAAGGATGGTCCGGAAAATTCCTCAAATCTGGCCTCAAAAAACCACTCGTCCCTGGTGTCTGGGCCTGGAAAGACCACTTTTTGGACAAGGATTATCACGTGTTTACTAGTAAAGATTTTCCAGAAAATGAGCAGGAAATTTGAAAAATCGTGTGCACCGATCATAAGGACTTAGAGTACAGCCGAAGCGAGTCCCTGGACCTCACAGAGGGCTGGTTCTCATCTACTGGTAGTGGGGTCAAAATAGGATCGCATCGCCAAAAGAACTCTCAGGCCTCGCCTGAATCTTGCCTGAAAAAGTCACTTTTCACAGCGGTCGCCCACATTTTGGACAAGGAAATCACCAAATTTAGGGCTCAAAAAGCCACTTTTTCCGACCATCCTTTAGGAGAGCTTCCCGAGGCCTGACCTGCGCCTAGACTTTGACAGGAGCTTCGGTGTCATATGTGAACTGGGGGTCTTCATGCAAAGGGAGTGAAGCGAGAACTTGCAGTGATGGCCCTAAGGCCTTAGAAATCAACCTCCAGAATTTCTATTAGGTGGTCTTAGGCCTTAATTTCCTAAAAGGGAAGGTGCTTCCCAACTCTAGGGACATTAGCTACTTTGACTCCCAGCACTGTGGATATGCTTCTTCTGTCTCTATTGCCTCTAGGTGCATGTCAAAAGCACTCTTGGTGTCCTTGTGGCCAGATTAAATGGTATAACCGCTAATTCAGCATAAAAAATAATTTAAATTGAATAAAACCATTGGCACACGTGATGCCTAAGGCCTTAGATGAAAACTGGGCCTCAACCTAGGACTTAACCTAAGACCTTATTTAAGGCCTAAGGCTTTAGGTTCAAGCTAAGACCTTAGGTCTTAGGGCCAACACTGGCGAGAAGATGGGAAAATGGGAAAGTTGGAAAGAAAAAAAAAAAAAAAAAAAAAAAAAAAAAAAAAAAAAAGGATAGGATGTCAAATGCTCCCACAGTCACACATGGATTCGCTCTTTAGCTTACCACCTTGTTACCACCGTTGAATCCCAAGTTTTGCAACAGAGCCTCCTCAAATCCCAGCTGCAGCCAGATGCTCTCACATATTGGGGTTCGGCTTGTTGGCAATAAGCACTTAGTCAAACTATCATTCGCCCGCCGGGGCCCGCAAATCCAGATTTGGCCTAGTCCTGCCCTGATCCCCTCCAGGTCAAATGTGTGCTCTTGTTCTTTAAATCAGTCAACAGTGTTATCATCCCAAAACAGGGACGACTATTTGCCCTTCTTATCTCAATAGCATGACATTTGATGTGGAACCTCCATCGAATCTGAAAATCCAGACATAATACATGACGGAAAAGAAAGTCATAACCGATGGTTGAAAGTGAGTAAAGGGATGGTAGTGTTAGATGACGGTGGGTCAATGTTAACCCAGCAGACATATTATGTCCAGTTTTGCCTGCCCACACATATGTGAAAGTCACTGAGAGCCCAAAGGTGAATACTGGGGCACAGTGATCACAGAGATGGTGTTGTTGCCTTGAGAATGTACACAGATTGCAAACAGGACTAGGACTAACCGTGAGAGCACCATTATCTGACTGAAGGCGAGAACGGCAGAATGGAAATGGCTTGGAGAATTGAGCCTGCATTATATGTATAAGGAGGGCTTTCGGCAAGAGAAAATTCTGAGTGCATTTCATTTCCTATCATGCTATGTCCTTTCTGACAGGGTGTGCACATGTTCGCGTCACACGGGATTTGAGTCAGCAACAACTCAAGTGTTGCAAAACTTATGAAAGGGAGTGGCCGGCAAGTGGCAGGGCACAAATAAAAAGGACAGAGCTTTTGGACAGTTTTTCAGACACCTCAACCATGTGAACTTCAGACTGCGAAAGTGGTGTGCATTCGTTGAATGATCCAATGATGCCCAAGTCACATGCAAATTTAGGCGACACCCTTGGTACTCAAGAGCACAAAAACTAAAGTCTTTATTTTGAAAGTTGTACGGAACTTGAGTTCAACTTTAATACACATAATCACTGCATTCAGCCCTCCCCGTAGGCACAGGTCTGCCGGATCCTAGTAGGCATATGGGTAGGCAGACCAGTGTGCCGACCTTTTCCGAACCATCTGCCGATCCCTGCCAAGGTGGGTCTATGTGTTCCGGCCGGAATAGACACACCTAAACTGATGGGTCTAGCTTGAATTGTACTACCAAAAATTCTGTCATATCATTTTGATGGCCACCTACCTGGACTCAGGTCGGCCTGGGTCGGCGATGATCAGCACACCACCATTGGCCCGGATCGGTCAACGTGGGTAGGCGTCGCGTAGGCAGACACGCTAGACCAACATAGACTAACATAGACCTGAATAGGCACACCTCGGCAGAGATCTGTGAACGTAGGCACATGTGTGCCTATGGGGGGGTCTGAATGCAGTGAATACGGTATGACCGTTATTTATAACTGTTAATTTCGTTCTTTATTCCAGATTCATGGCTGAGGTCCATGGTTTTGGCTCGTATTCCCTTCTGAGATCAAGCTTTTGGAGCATCCAGACCGTCAAAATCCAAGATTTTGCCGACATTCCTCATCAGTGTCATGAATCACCCTGACTCAGCATTGCAGATATCCTTTTTCGGGTTCTACCACATTCCTTTTTGGGAATAACCCGTCCTTGATCGGGTTATTCCCTGGCCCACAACACTCACTTGACCCTCAGGGACATAAACATCCCTTGGACCTTTATTTGGAATCCATGCAGACATGGATTCTCACCACTTTACCACCCGGGTTCTTATCACAGTAACCCGGGACTCTATACAACGATGGCATGATGCCATACACATGCAACCCGGGTTCTATGCGCTACGGTAGGGGACAGTCAAACCCATCAACTCACCTAGTACTTTATATACTTGATAGAGAGCTTAGCTGACTTCAGAATCAGATTCAGCACCTCAAAATAAGCCTAAAACAATTTTTTCGTGAATTTTCCACGAGAAATTACGTACGGCCAAACTTTTGGCGACTTTGAACAAAAATTGTGTGTATCTATCTCGGCCCCTTAAGCCTTCCTGCTGCCTCCAAAGCCCTCAATGCCTGCTCAGAAATGGTACGGTGTCCCCTATACTTCTTCACTGCCCAATCTGCAGCCCACCCAGTCAATCCCTATGGCGGTCCAAATGCACATTTATTCGGCCGCAACATTTTTCGGTGATTTCGGACTTTCTGCAACAAAATAGGTGTTTTAGCGCCCTCCGCGCTAAAAAAATATGGAGATAATTGGTGTGTTTCTTTTGCGGGGAAATCACTGATTCCGCAAAACTTTTGACGCCACCCGCAAAACTTTTCAGGTCACCCGCAAAACTTTTTCCATGTTGCCTGCAAGGCTTTGCGACTCCGCACAACAAATTAGGTACATTTGGGAACTTGTTCAGAAATGCAGAGCAATCATTGAATGGAGTGTAAGTAAGGTACAGAAGAAGTGGGAGCAACGACGTGAGGAATGAGAGAGTATAATTGAGTACGAAGGTTGTGAAGGAATGTGGGTCTGAGTAAACCGAAGTCCATGTGGAATGAGTGGCTATAATTGAGTACAAAGGTTATGAAAGAACGTGGGTCTGAACCGAAATCTGTAGGCTTCGAACAAGTGCATGTGAGGGTATGTGGGGTAGCTGTTCCGTGTATGCAAAGAGATTACTGAAATTTGCCCCAGATATTGGACATTGATTGCGGAATGTTCAGGCCCTTGTGAATAGGGATATTGCCATTGTTAAACAAGGACCTGTTGAACGTTGCTGCAGACAAAGGGCCAGTAGTCAATGACATCGTGCTAGAAACAGAGGTGGATGGAAGAGGATGCAGATGGTACGATAGACAAGGTGGACATGGGGTTAGCAATGGAGGATAAGGCATGGGCACCACCGTGGTTATCTGGGTCACATATACAAAGGACGATGCCACCGGCCCAAGGAATAGGAAATAATTGCCATTGTTCTCTTCTTTGATGCCTACAATATTAATGTTAGCTGAAAGGAAAATTAATTATTGAAGAAGACTTACTGTGAGTCGAACCAAAAGACACAGATCTAGCCCTCTTGCAGCATTCTTCCCATGGATCCAGAGACAGAGAGCCACTGTGGCTGCGCTTGTGTGAAGCTAAACCGAATTGAGTCGGAATTGAGATCAAAGTGTCAGAAGCTCACCCGCATCGTAGTCTTTCTGCGAAATCTCCTCGATGTCTGGATCCATACCCGATAGGAACAGCGAGGAATGACCAGAGTACGAGCCTGGGCTGTGTGGCACCAGTATATCATCAACCGGCTCCGTTTTCACTGTAGCAGTTCCGGACTTGAAGCGAGAGCTGCAGTGCGGAGGACCAGCAGGAACTGTGGGTGGCTTGGTGTCCTCATCTTTGAGCTCGGTGGTCACTTCTCAAGCTTTCCAGCCCCCGAACTCCCTTATTTGGTTCTACCCATTCATTTCACACTCTTCCATGCCTTATTACACTCAATCTAATAGTTACCCTGCATTTCTGACCAACTTCCTGAACTCACCTAAATTTATTGCGCAGAGTTGCAAAAAGTTTTGCGGGGCCCAAAAAAAGTTTTGCAGGACCACGAAAAAAGTTTTGTGGGACCACGAAAGAGTTTTGCGGGAATCACTGATTCACGCGCAAAAGAAAATGCCGAATTTATGAGCCTCTTTAGCACGGGAGGCGTTAAAAGAGCTATTTTTATTGCGGGGAGGCCGAAATCACCGAAAAGTTTTACGGCCGAATAAATGTGCATTTAGACTGCCATAAATCCCAACCGGTAAGCACTAATAAATTGCCAGGAACGGGTGATAAATTTGCGAATGACCTCAGATGGACAAGCATCCAACCACTTAATAGCTGCAGCTTTGGCCTGTTCAAAATTCTTCTTTTCTTCCTCCCGATATCTGTATTTGGCCCATCCTCAGTACTTGTACAACTGTTAGAATCAATTATTATGTTCATGAGAGGAGATTTAAGCCTGACCTTTCCTTTCTGATTGCCTACGAGCCTCTCTAGTGGGAAGCCATTCAAGATCATCATAAGCAAGCTTCTTGGACAATGTCTTCATAGCATTGAACCCGTCTTCATTGTTGAACTCATAATCATCACCAGACTCAAGCTCTGAGTCTATGTCTGATTTGTCAGTATTGTGCTCTTCCTGGCTCCAGTCAACTCAAGAGCTGTCAAAGTATATGGTAGGGTGAAACTCAGGGTTTGGCCCGACATAAGCCTTATTTTTATGCTTGGGGTTTACTGGAGGGGAGGGAGGAGGTGTAGGATCCAATGGAATATCAGGAACAGGAGATTGAGTTGATTTCGCACCCTGGTTTTTCAAGCCAGAGATGTTATGGGCCTGTTTCTTCCTGGAAGGCATGATGGGAGGAGTCAGGATGCACTCCTGATCCATAGGCAGTTATATGTGAACAAAAGAGCTTCTTCGAAGTTGGACCAGGTGACAACGTGACTGTAACATATGTGACACAACATTCACAGGCTATTTCTGAAGGAACCACTTGTTGAATTTTTTTTTGAAAAAATCGGCATCATACTCGGCTCATTGAAAGGAGTCTATATGAATATTTTCGTGATTTTACTATAGGTTTTGGGGTACAGCCATTGTTTTGGAGGTCAACCACTATAAATACCCCTTTATCTCAGGAACGGCTTGTGGGATTGGGCTAAAAAAAATTCAGGAGGACTTCCTTTAGGTCTACTTTGCATCCCGATCATTTCCGGAAGCTTACTATAACCTTCATCAAAGTTGATGGCTTTGAGTGTCCCCTACTATAGCAACCCAGACTCCTTTGTGCCGATGACCATATCCAATGGGTCATGACTACACTCCTTTATGTTGGTGGATATTCACTCCTGATATCCCTGCCAAGACGACTACACTCCTGAATGGCGACAGGTGTCCCCTGGGTGCCACCTGTTGACTCCTTTATGCTCATGACTCCTTGGTGACCCCTAGATGCTGTAGTGATAACACATAGGGACTAGGAGCATCAGCATTAATGTTCCTTAATGCTGGATACAGTAACCGATCGCGATTGTATTTAATTTATGTAGAAGGTATATAAACTCGGTAGAATCTCCCCTGTACAGTAGATTCTATCTCGTCTATACTCAGGCCTTACTTTGGCTGGATTGCTTGGTTCTTGGACTTGAGCCTGGAGTGCTCTTGTTCTCATCTCGTTGTTCTGGTCTTGCCTTCACTCCCCTTTTGCTCGGCAACACCAGAACTCCTACTCTCTGTCTCTTGCCTTGGGATATCGACCTAGCAGTGTTGGATCTGGCCCGTTAGGTAGCGGCAAGGAGAGACACTTACCTACCAAGGGGAAGAGATCATCACACTAGTTCCCTGGCAGGGTTGTACAGAGACTGGTTCGCCTGAAGTTCCCTTCAGGCACCCCTCTGTCTTGGATCCAGTTGGAACCCCTGTTCGGAGTACCCCTGAGTTGTGTTCCTCCTCTCGGGTTCTTGGGACGCAACCCCACCCCCCTATCCAGAACCCGAAGCCCCTATTCGAGCCACCTGGAGCGGGTTCCTCTCACTAGGGTCTGGTGCACATGGGTTGCTCACCACCTATGGATGCTGGCCTGGTTGGCCACCTCCCCCCTTGGATCCTCGACACATGGCCATGCGCTATTCGAGCGGTGACAGATTCTCTCTCAACACCTAGGGATGGCTGCTGTTGTGTCTGGCGTGGACGTGGTCCAGCTGACCTAAGGGCCGTTACTGGCAATCAGCTCAGAAGCAGTGCAAAGAAGTTCGGCTTTTGGGACCTTTCTTCAACTTTTGACAGGCTGAATCAGGCGCCCTTTTGTACTGATCGCATGGCGACTGCCATCACCACCATGAATCCCGCTTGCCAATGCATACAACGAACCTGTGATCTCACTCCCCTATGCCCGTAAATTCATGAAAATATATACGAGCCTGTACCTTCAGCTTTTCTTCCTTAATGGCTGAAAGTTATATATATTCAGCTAAGATAAGCATACATTCTTGTCTCTACATTGCTGCTCTTGATGGATCCCCACCTGCAGAGTGGGTGTTACCAAAAACGTAGATTTGAGCAATTGATCTCCTTCCAACCCTCATGGTATCTGTGAATATTTTGGTGTATTTTCTTCCTGTGGATGGCTGAGATTCTGAGCTTGCTGTGCTGCCCAGCGAGTGGGATGCAATGGACAGTGTCAGCAGACTTGTTGTGTGTAAGGGCAACCTTAAGCTTGGTGCAGGGCACGGAAACTGGTGGGGGAATCTGAAGTATAAATAAAGGTACTAAATACAGGAGCGGGAATACTATGCACCTAGCGGGGGAATCCAAAGAGAAGAAAGGATGGGGATTCCCGCCCTAGGCGAAACCTTATATACTAGTAGGTACTACCCAGTAGCATGTGTCTGTAGGTATCTACAATGATCCTGGGCCTGATTGCATAACACATGCCAGTGCGAGCGGATGGAAGTTCTGGATGGGTGGCTGAAAGGATGGACGAAGCGGCCAGATCAGAGCCAGTTGAGTAAGCAGCCGGATTGGGGGTTCCCCTAACAAAGTGGCCTAATTCGGTCTGATGGTGTCCTGAGCTGCAAGTGCGGTCAGGAGATTCTTGAATATTGGCAGTTGATGCATTCAATCCTGAGACCTGTGAGTTGATCTATGAACCTAGAATAAAGAACAATAATAACCATCATAGCTATTTTCGATATTTATTCCTACTCTAAGCTGCCAGCATGCATGCGTAGCAGAAACATTTATTTTTGTCTTGCAACTTTCCAACCCTTGTTATTTAAATTTTAAATTATGCTGGTTAAAGGGGCTGTGTATGACTGTTAATTTTGTTCTTGATTCCAGGTGAAGGGGTGAAGATGGTGGATTTGGCCATATGCCAAGGAGAAATTTGTGGTTTTTTGGAAGAATCTGGGCCAGCCCCGTGGTTTTGCACTAGTTTTGAATAAGGTCGAACCAGGATCAAGATTAGCTTTTGTGATCCCTTCCCATTTTGATGTGCTTCTGGCCCGCTGTTTCCCGCCATTCCCTTTACCGATTGAAAAATTGGGGTGTACAGGGAGCTTGAACTCATAAAAACTCCAAGGGTGTTTCATTGCAACCCAAGGTAATGCAAGGTGTGCCCCGACCACGGCTTTCACACTGGACCTCAGTAAGCCTCAGTTTGTGCAGAGTCTTCACCACAGTTCATGTTATACTAAGTATTTAGACCTAAAAACTGACAAGGGGTGTGTATATACACTCTATTGAGCTCCCACAATACTTTCAGTGGGAGGGACAAATAATTGGATGCAATAGGTAAAATAAACCTTCGACTGTTTGAGGGCAATAGGGGCCGATTTCTCGTTCAGGCAGACAGGGATTCTCGGCCCGGCCAGAAGTTAGAAGTTGATTCGTCGAACCGCGGTGATCCTGATCCTGGGACTTGATCTCGAAAGCTGGAATAAAGAACAATAATAACCGTCATATATCTGGCACCGGCCTTGCTATGCATTGAGGTGCATTGGCCCGGGCCTTCTAGTTGTAGTTGCCATGTCATGCATCATCCATCCGGGTCGCCGCCGGGGCGCCGTGAGCATAGGTCTTTTTGTTTACGGCCTCCCGTTGTATTCTGTTATTTTTATTTTTTTAGCGTCACCTCATGGATACATGACAGCTGCTTTGTGCTTTCCCTACAACTCAATGAAATTTGTCTCTACAGCAGTCCTCGTAAGACGCAAAGTCCTCCTGACCTCTCTTGAACCCTCCCATTCTCTTTCCTTTTTCAATTTCTTTTCTCTGTTTACTTCTCACGACACCCAGTGCATTGAAAAGAAAAGAAAAACACAGAATAAGAGCAAAGAACTCGCTGCATAGGCATTGGAAGGGACCATTAATTGGATATACATGTGTTTACAGTTGTAATTGAGCTCGCTATCACGCCTACCTATTCCGTTATTTGTTCTTCTATCGTCAAAACAAAACTCTCTGCGTTGCGGGGATGTGCACCTGCAATTTGTTCAGTTGAGATTTTTGCCTCCCTTCAGCCATTGTCGTGCGGAACTGGCAGATTTGGCTGATGCTATGTTCTCTTAGACACGGGCGAATGGAACAACAATACAGAATGGCGTCCATGCTGTTGAAGATCATCAAATGGTTCTGCGCTTGAATAGACGCCGGTTGTCGACCATCGAAAGAAGAGAAACAAAAGGGATGTTTCATTTACGACATTTAATGCGAGACAACGCCGGAACGTAGAAATAAAACAACTCGTAGCCAACTTTCAATACATCAAAATTTCGCGCGAGAACAGAAAATTCCTTCCGAATCGCCTGCTTAAAGGGTGATGGGGATGCAGTTGATTGCGATGAGACCGCCCCACTCCTTCTCCGGGGCATCACAGGTAACAGTGGTGCCTCCACTGCAGGATAAGGTCAGATTACAGTAAACAGCAATCACTCGGATAATTAGATCCTCACCAGTTATTCCCGATGACGGTGATGGGCGAGCAGCTCAACCCAACATCGACGAGGAGCCCAGTGAGGTCGAGGCCGACGAGGGCAGCGACGGCAGAGGCAGCAGAGCTGCTAGCGGGAACAGTGCTGGCGCAGCATTGGGGAGAGGTCGGGGGAGTGACCGGGGGTGGGGGAGTGCCGTTTGGCATGGCGGCAGCAAGGGTCTGCAATAAATATTAGCCATTAGTTCTCTGAAAGAACGATATGATTTGTGCGCACAATGAGCACAGAGACGACGACAACAGAGAGCTTGGAGAACATGTTTGTTTGTAAGAGAGCTTGAACTACGGAGGGAAGTGTTCGAGTGAAGAATAAGCGAGAATTAGGGGGTCATTTATAGGTTTGAAACGAGCCATTCCCGCAATTGCACAGGACGCCGCCGACGTAGGCAAAGTGGAGCGAGTGGAGCCCTTGGACAAGAGATAGAACAAGGAAAAGTTGGTGAGACGGTTGACAACAGTGAGCGACTGAATTGAGAGCTGTTGCCCATTCACAAGGGTGTCAGAGAAGGCGACAGTAAGATGATCCGTGGAGTATAGCTCATGATATGTCATGATGAATGCCATCTAGCCTCATGTCCCAAACGAGGACGGAGTTCCTGAGCGGAGAGAATGCGTATGACGTCCGGATGAAATTCGAACATTCAAGTGCCAAAGAGAAGGGGAATACAGAAACCCTGTAATCATTCATTTCGGAGAAGCCAAAAGCAATGGCCGAGCTCTCGGCTCCGGCGGGGCCAGAGCGCGGCAGAAAACATCCAAGACAGGACATGCACGACAGACCGTCCAACCTTATTCGCATTCAGCTCTCGACGTCATTGATAGGAGTCTGTACATTTCAAAGGACATCAACTGCAAGAAAAGAGCGTACCTCAGTACACATGTTGAACGTCACAAGTGCGTCGCGGAATGCCCTGCGCTGCGCACCGTCGTTCGAGTGGAGCAATAGGAAATGAAATAATTCCGTCCGTGGATTCTCTCAGGATCCCGAAGGGGTATGTCGTCCGCCAAACTGCTGGTTGTGTTTAATTTCCGCGGCGAAGAGTTAGAAGAAAAGGTGCCGTTAAACTCCGAGGCATAGAGTCGGATTCAAAAAGAGAGAAGGAGGTCTTCAAGTTGAATGGTTCCCAAATGATGGACGTCCCTTTGGTTAGAATGCCGCTGGATTGTGAAGGCAATTAATGAGCCTCCTGCATCTCACCGCTTTTATTCATCTCACGTGCGGCAAACTCTGCAAGCCGAGGCCCGAGTGCCTCGAAGCGAAGTTGACCGTTCCGTTCGTCATTCGCACCCAGTGCGCAACGTCAATAGTCGGACGATGGAGCAAAACCGGCCGCCACTCCGCTGAGCGCGTTCGGCACGCAGCTCATTCCATGCGTCCTTCTCGCCGCACCATGGTCCAGGGACACCCTCAAACGGGTACACGTCGATTTTGGCCCGCCTATCAGTATCGTCGAGCCCCACATAATGCGGCTGGTCTGGGTGCGCGACGAGGAATTTGATCTGGGCGAAGAGGATGCTGTCCTTTGGTGATGGACCGCGCGAATGAAAACACGGTCCCCTGTTCGCATGTTTTGGTTATTGCTTCTTGGTATGAAGTAGATGGAGCAGAGCGAGCGACGCACCATTTCATCCGAGGGCACATGTTTCGCGATGACCTCCCGTTCGCAAAACGGTACCCAGCCACAACTCTGAACAACAATATCGGTTCAGGCATCGGCCGTACCTCCTGGAGGCACGCTTTTATTTGAAGGCGTCACACTGCGAAATGAAAGGAATCATGGCAAGCCAAAATTCAACCGACCTCAAGAACATTACATGCATGAAATACTGTATAGGTCGGCGGAATCAGACACATTCAGCAGCGTCGCACGTTCCAGGACTAGGCAAAGAGAGGTGATCAGCCCCCGATCGGCGACGTTTCGTCCCGCATACTCGGCGCGTCGAAATCTGCTTCCCAGCACATAGCAACCGCCGCAAGGAGATCTCGGCGGAGCGCACGCGCCGCGAGAGAGTCGAGGTCTATGCAGATCGTCCAGTCGAGCATTTCGAAGCACATGCGTGCACGGAACGGATGTAGTCTACACAACACAGGGAGATATAGTTCGTTCCGAGAACCATGAATGACTCAGAAGCTGCCGGTGGAGACTTTCAAGGGAGCTGTGCGACGCTGTCGAGACGATTCTCTTGAAAATCGTTGACCAAAGAACGAGCTTCGAATCGGGGTCTCACCCGAATAGACGCAGGAGCTCGGAAGAGAGTTTTGTAGGCGCAGGCCCGGATGTAGAGACATCCTTTGTGAAGACGGATGGAGCCTTGATGGAGCCCGGCGATCAAATTTTAGGCGCAGTGATCCGGCTGCTTGTGAGCCTGCCCAGCCCGGCAGTTTCGCACTAAAAGTCGGACGTGATTTTCTTTCCAAACTGCCCTCCACTCGCACATTACCAAAATTTGAACACCTTTTGGCACCATTTGGTCCAGCAGCCGCAAATATGGTCCAACTTGAGCCGCATTTGACGGAATATCTATCTATCGTGGTTGAATTTGAACTGAGGTATCCGCACGCGACAAGCAACCTACGTTCTCCACCCGAGCCCGAATCCAACGTTTGTGATGTCCCTGAAAACCTAATGTGCTACCGGGCGTTTTCAAGACCTTGTTGGCGCGTTGAATTTATGTGAGCTGTATCAGCCTGTGCATCCAAGAAAGCGATTCGACGGAAGAGGAAAATAGGTTTCGTTCGTAGGCACCGCGCGAAAGATTGCATTTTCCCGCCTAACGTTTGTGATCTTTTTGCGGTGTGGATCTATGTCGGTAACCAAATGGAACGAGAGAAAAGGACGTGCTTCAAAAAACATGACTTTGGAACAATATCTATTACCTGACCTCGAATCAAACAGGATCGGCTACATTGACCGGGAGTACACTTCCGTAATGAAGTACGCAGGAGCACACCATGCACTGTCAGGCCGTGTAGGACTGTGGGACTGTGAGACTGTGAGACTGTGAGGCATTGGTGTACATGAGTGATTCACGAAGCGGGTTTCAACCTTTCATACTGATAATGTGGATTATGGAACTCAATCGACCCCCAGTAGCAATCGAAGAAGCTAAAAGTGCAGAGCGCTGATGAGAACAGAAATAAAAGCGTGTTATTCGCGACATTTAACGCAAGACAGCGCCGAGACGTAGAAGATATAAAAAGTACAAAAGTACAACAACAACTCGGTCGACAACCTTCAACACCGCGAGAAGATAACCAGATATCATTATTCCAAATCGCCCTTTAGATTTAGAGGGTGATAGGGATGCAGTTGATTGCGATGAGACCGCCCCACTCCTTCTCCGGGGCATCACAGGTTACGGTGGTGCCTCCACTGCAGGATAAGGTCAGACTACAGTAAACAGAAAACACTCGGATAATTGGATTCTCACCAGTTATCCCCGATGACGGTGATGGGCGAGCAGCTCAATCCAACATCGACGAGGAGGCCGCTGAGATCAAGGCCGACGAGGGCAGCGACGGCAGAGGCAGCGGAGCTGCTAGCGGGAACAGTGCTGGCGCAGCATTGGGGAGAGGTCGGGGGAGTGACCGGGGGTGGGGGAGTGCCGTTGGGCATGGCGGCAGCAAGGGTCTGTAATAAATATTAGCCATTAGTTCTCTGAAATAACGATGTGGGCTGTGCGTACAATGAGCACAGAGGTGACGACAACAGAGAGCTTGGAGAACATGTTTGTTTGTAAGAGAGCTTGAACTACAGAGAGAAGTGTTCGAGTGAAGAACGAGAGGCAACCGGGGGGTCCTTTATAGGTTTGGAACGGGCAATTCCCGCGATTGCACAGGACGCCGCTGTGGAAGTGTGACCTGTCCCGCACGTCGTCTTCGAGTCCCGTGCCAGTTCCACCTTCCGACCAAATATTCCAGCACACCATGATCAAATTCTGTTTCGTTCTTACACACACTTCTTTATCCTCATTTTATCACTACTGACTTACATGTTTCATTGTGTACAGACTGTTTACTTTACCTCCTACATACCGCCAACGCGATGAGTTGAACCGGAGCTCGGGCATCTCGGGCTACGCCGGGGATTGATTCCGAAGTGGTCTGGTCACCCACATTCGGCGCTGAGCGGGGCAGCGAATATCTCCCTATACGTCTTTGCATAGTACCTGGACTGCTGAGCAACGGTTTCCCTCTTAGCTTCGGCTTTTCAACCATGGGCGCTATTACATACTGGATTTTGACTAATCGTATTTTATCTTGTTTGTACTTTACAGCATCTTCCTCTTTGTCTTCTTACCACCACAATCCACACGCTTTCGGAGAACCTACGCGCGAATTCACCCTCCTATAAGCACATCTGAGCTAAGTTTTATATTCTGTTCACCCTCCTTTCGAATCTACAGCTACTTCGGTATCTATCTAGTCGACATTCGATCTTTTGCTGCACAACTCGGCGCCGTCACCGGCACGACCTGGACACCTCTCGGTCTATCTAGAGACCACTTATCTCTTCTTCACCGCCAACCTAGGCATAGTGGAGCCAGTGGAGCCAGTGGAGCCAGTGGACAACAGAGAGAACAAGGAAACATCGGTGAGACGGCCAGCGACAATGAGGAATTGAATTGACTGCTGTTGGGTATTCCCAAGGGTGTCAGAAAAGTTCGACAGCGAGGTGATCTGTGGAGCTTTTCAAGGTTTGACATCATGCCCTGTCGCCTCACGCCCACAGTGAGGAGGAAAGACCATCTGAGCGCACAAGATGAATATTGGATTAGAACACTTGGGGAGAAGAAGTTTAAACGAGCAAGCTATGAGGATGCGACGGCCAGAATGCTGGGACCAGATACGAGAACATCCAGGACAGGCAAATTATTCGCATTGAGCTCTCAACGTCATTGATAGTAGTCTGGTCATTCCAACGAAGATCAGTCGACGCCACGCGGAGTGCGGGGAAAGAGCGCACACATCTCGGATAGCATGCTTAGCATAGGCAAAGATACTGTACCTTGGACGTCACAAACGCGTAGGGGGGAGTAGAAATTGACGCGCCATGCCTTTGGGTGTTCACCGCCGCGAATCAAGTGAAGCAACAAGAAACATGAAAGGATTTGATGAGTGGTGCCTGTTACTTATAGAATCTCTCAGCTCTATATGAAAGACAGCGTCATACCGCCAAAGTCCTGTTTCCGCGCGTTTAATCTCCGTGGTAAGTACCTGCAAGATAAAAATACAGTGGAATCTTGAACATGGAACATCCATTCATCATGATCGGATCCAGTGACCTTGATTCTGCGAGTCTGGATTGAGACCGGGATCTCGAGACTCGTATTTGAGGCCAGTGATGGCCCTAAGGCCTTAGAAATCGACCTCCAGAATTTCTAAGGCCTTAGGACTTAGGTTAAGGCCATAGGCCTTAGGTAGTCTTAGGCCTTAATTTCCTAAAAGGGAAGGCGGTTCCCAGGTCTAGGCACATTAGCTACTTTGACTCCCAGCACTGTGGATATGCTTCTTCTGTCTCTGTTGCCTCTAGGTGCATGTTAAAAGCACTCTTGGTGTCCTTGTGGCCAGATTAAGGCTAATTCAGCATAAAAATTAATTTAAATTCAATAAAAACCATTGGCACATGGGATGCCTAAGGCCTTAGATGAAAACTGGGCCTCAACCTAGGGCTTAACCTAAGACCTTATTTAAGGCCTAAGGCCTTAGGTTCAAGCTAAGGCCTTAGGTCTTAGGGCTAACACTGTTTGAGGCGGAGTCAGGCGACGTTGATGTCGTGCGCCTATGAGTAGGTCAGTCGGAGACATCAAGAGGCGACACCGGTCGCCAGAGTCTCAACTACCATGTGGAGGCAAGGGCGAAGAGCAGTGTTTTTGTTTTGATCAAGTTTTCATGATTTGATCACGTACAGTCTCGGCTTCACACCGGGAAAACTAATCTCTGGACGTAGGTCAAGATGGTAAGCAACAGTAGCTAATTCAGTAGACCAAAATTGGTTTGAAAACGCTGACTGGGTCATCCCGAATCTCGCTCGCTTTCTATGCTAGCACTCACGTCAATTATATGTGTTGGTCACGCAACCTCTGACCGCTTTCGATGATGTGCTGTTGAACCCGAGTAATTCTGCTCCCTCTCCCTCTCCTTCGCATACCTTCTCCGCTGATTGTGTCCATACACTCCCGTGTCGTCCCTGCTCCATCATTCTCTCTCCTCGTGCTCGCCACATCCTCCCTCCCTCTCGTCCCACTCTGCCTTCCTCTTCCCCCCTCCTCACCCTCCGCACTCTCTCCCTTCCCTCTCCGTATCCCCACCGCTCGCCACTTCACTGTTCCCCTGCTCTCGCCACCCGCTCACTCGTTACCTCACTTCCCTCGCTCACCCCCTTCCCGCTCCCCGCTGCCCTCTACCCACTTCCATCTCACGACCCTCTTCCCCCTCCTTCGCCGCCAATCTCCTCCGCCTGCAACTCTGTCGTCCCCATTGTGTCCTTCCCTCTCCCCGTGCTCGCCACATTACCACATCCCTCTTGCCACTCCGTTCCTCTGCCCTCCCCTCTTTCCCTCCCTGTCTGCTCCCGCTCCCTTCTCTGTCTGTATCTCCGCCGCTCCCACCCTCCCTCCTCACCTGGCTCCCATCCTTTCTTCCCTCCCGTCCCCTCACCGTTCTCCTCCCTCTCCCCCCCATCCTCACCGTCCCTCTCTCCATTCCTTACCTCACCTATCCTTCCTCCCTTTCCCTTTCCCTCTCCTTCACCTCGCTCCTTGCCTCGCCCACTTCTCTTATTATCCTTCCTTCTCGTCTCCGCTCACTTTTCTTCTTTCGCAGTACTTACCCGGACCCTGCACAGATAGCCTTCCCGACGCCGACATCGACGACCGACGATCTCGTCGCCAGCATGGCTTCACTCTGCAGCGACAGTACGTGCTCTTCTTTCCCTTTCCTCCGTGCGTACTCACTGCTCTTCCCCCAGGTGCGCACATCAATGGCCTCCCGCCGACCAGCGACAGCAACGTCGCGTACCCGTCGTTGGCGCGGCACATGTCGACCCACCAGCGCACGCAAGGCTACATCCCCGGCGCGTGGGGCTCGACGCTGCCGCCCGCGTTCGAGGTGTTCGCGTCGCCCAGGGGTGGGAACGAAAATCGCGCGGGCGTCGGGAGGACCCCGGATATTCCCTTTGGAGGCTAGGGCCCACCAGAACCCGATCGGCCGATTTTTGTCCGGATAACTTTCCTTGTCGAGGCCCGATTTTTGTCCGGACAAGACCTAGTCTACAGAAATTCGTTTTTTTCTTCTTTTTCTATTCCAAGATGTGGATATGGCTTCTAGGGGCCTGCGGCATGTCATGAATCGCATTTTCGTGCTGTTTGAAGCATCTAGAAATGTGTGAAATATATTTACTCCGAATCCTCACCATCATCATCGCCCGACTCCCCTCCCGCAGCTGAATTCTTTTTTCTCCTCCGAAACAGTTTAATTGCCTCCAAATTTTCCAGACCCCCGGCAAGTGTTTTGAAGCGACTCAATTCCGGTGGGAATAAGTCCCCGTCTCAGCCTAAAGTCGGCGGTCGGACATGTTTTCGAGGAACGACATATATTACGGACACCCCCCTACATACCTAGGATTACATTTCGATACTGCGTGTAGAAGAATGCCCAACATGCCGCACGCCGCGGCGAGGGGCAAATTGAATGGATTAAAAAATAAGTCCCCGTAGCCCATACAGCAGGCAGCAGGGTGATGCGAAAAAAGATGTATTTGTATACCTAAACCTTCAATGTGGTAGTGTGAAAATTAAAAGAAAAATGGCGCCCAGCAAGGCTCGAACACAGGACAAAAAAGCTGATCTACCACTGTTAGCCTACAATAGTATCAGTTTGAAAGCCAAGGCAATTCAACTGCACTAGGGAAGCCGTGTATTGACCTCAAGACCGACCTGTGCTCACGGTTTTGTCCGGACACCTGGCCTAGGTACCCCGGTTCCAACCCCTCATTTTTGTCCGGCTGGGGCCTAGGTTTCCGGGCCAAAATCTCAATTTTTTGTCTGGCACGGGCCCTAGGGTCCGAAGGGAATATCCGGGGTCCTGCGTCGGGGCGGTGGCGGCAATATGTGCTGCACGCGCGGCTGCCGCTTCATCGGCGTCTGTCGTCTCGGGCCCAACGACGTTCGCATCACCAGCACCACCACTGCCGCCTCCGCCACGGCACGACCCGGCAGCGAAGGCAAGGGAGGACGCACTGGCGGTTGCAGAGGGCGGCGGCGGCACGCGCGGACGCTGAGCGCGCTGAGCGGGAGCGGGATCTAAGGACGGTGGTGCTCCCGCAGGCGACGCTGCCGATACTCTTGGCGATCGCGAGCGCAAATATGGCGAGGGATCTCGAGGCGTGCGGACTGCTGCAATGAAAGATCGCGAAGGGCGAGGGTGAGTCGAATTTTTGCTTGACATTCATTCCTTCCTCTCGTGCTTTGAATCCTTGCTTTTATTCTTATGTCCTAATCCCATTCCACCCCTCCCCTCCCCGCCCTTCTCTTCTCTGTCATCGTCCCTCTCCCGCGCCGCTCATACTGACACGTATTTGCCTCCGCAGCCGCGGTTTCCAGGAAGACGCGCTACGTCGTTGAGACAATGCTCATCCCGAAGTAGCACGCCACGAGCGATACATGCACGATGGACGAGGCGGAGGGGGTACTGGGATTTACGGAGGAGTGAGTGCGTGATTTTTTCGAGTGTCAGGCGCTGGGACCGAACTCGAGGTCTGATCTCGCGCCTGACGCCAGGACTACAGGTTGACCTACTGTATAATTGACATCTCCCGTGCAATTCCACGCGCATTATAATTCTTCCGCCCTTTCGCGTCCACTATCTAAGTGCTGAAACTCAGGGCCATCTATAAATCCGACCCCATGCGAAAAGGATAGCAATTTTCTCCGAATAAAACAGACTCAGTGAGATAAGTCATCTTGCCCTAGTCGCCCCACTGGCCACCAAAAACAATGCGTGTCACCTTCTTCCATCTTGTTATACCCTTCTCCCAGATTCGCTTCCGGCGCAATGTCGGCGACATCTGGTCGCGCACGCAATTCAACTGCTTCAAAGCACCTTCGAGCGTCACACGCGCATGTGGGTCGTCAACAGTCAAGCTTGCAGCGACAATCCGAAAATCCTCCAGGGCCGGGTAAACCTATGAGTGAAGAAGTTCAAACAATTTGGTGAAAAATATGGACGGGCACGTACATCGATTATTCGGCTCATTGCCAACCCAAGCTGAAAGACATCCACATAGAAAGGATTGTACGGTACCGTCAACGAGAGCTCGGGGATCATCGGAAACGTCCTCAGCGTCGCTGTTATCCGTGCTGACTCTTTGCCGCCTGGAAAATGCTTTGACAAGCCAAAATCGATGTAATAGTATTGAACTGCGGGACGGAGCGAACAGCGGTTTTTCCAGGAGAAAAAGTTCCCGGGAAAGCCGGAGTGAGAGTTAGGGTTGCACCAGTGCGAGCCTTTTGGAATGAGGCGTGATTCTTCGATGACCATATTCTGCGGCGCAATATCACTGTAATAACAAAGGGCATTTTCGTTCAATTGGACGGTAGAAAGAAACAGAGGCATTGGACGGACAAGTGTACAACATTATGTTCATGCATGAACTGTAACCCCTGCTCGGCCGTTCAGTAAACGGGTAGAGAGCACATTGGATAAGGCTCACTTCTATGTACTGCGTCATTGCATCGATGAACTCATCTTGACAGTGAAATAGCGGGGAGTTAAAGCGCCGGCAATAAGGCATGGCGACAAACGTCCACTCTGTGCCGGGGAACGGAATGACATCGAGCAGCGGTATTGTGTGATTCCTTGCGTCCGAACGAAGGGCGTCCAAATGTCGGAAGATCTTGAGCTCCTTTCCATTGACACGCTTCAGAACGACCTTCTGGTTGTCCTTGATGCACAGGGCATCGAGAGTATTGGTTTTGTAACTGGTAAGGAAATCGTCGCATTCGTGCCCAATCGGATTGCGTTTGGGGCCCCAGGAGGGTACCCACTCGGGATGGTACCGCGGTCGCAGCTGGTAGCCGTGGGATAGAAGAAACTCGTACGACTCCGCCCAGAATTGTTCACAGCAAGTTAGTAGCTGGGTAGGAGAGCTCTCTGATAGGGTTCCAAAGAGCGTCGGTTTTTTAGAGAGCATTGGCGTCGAGATGAGCGTCATGGCCGCAGCAGTTGTGACGGTCACATGCGTGACTCATTGCCATCACCACCAAAGACGTCCGCACCTTTGCATTTGCGCCTCCACGTGGCGTCCGAATTGGGCCGTTTGGCTTGAAAACAGTGACTGGGTCATCCCGAATCCCGCTCGCTTTCTATGCTAGTACTCACTGTCAATTATATGCGTTGGTCACGCAACTTCTGACCGCTTTTGGTGATGTGCTGTTGAACCCGAGTAATTCTGTACTTATTGCAACAGTCTTTATCTGATAGACTGTCACACATACATCAAGGCCTCCGCTCGAAACCACTTCAAATTGCTTGGAAATACATGGACATGCGAATCAAAATAAGGAGACCGTGTGAATGAAGAAAATAAACCTCAACGAAACGAAACGGAACACATTACGTGTCATAAGTTGGTGGTGGCTCATGCGGGTTTCGCTCGGTCGCCAACCAACGAATCTCACGCACCTCCTCCCGCAGATGCTCCAGCGCGGCCAGTACTGCCGGATCTGACCTCGGAACCGGCGTTGATGCTACCCCCAATGGCGGACTGGTACTCGCCGTTGTCATGGGTGATCGCTCGGACGTCGACACCTGAGACGACTGTCCTCCCGCGGGCACCTCTCCGCTCACAAGGAGCCTCTGTTTCTCACTTGTGCCGCTTCTTTCCAACGCAAACGCAGACCCAGATGCAGACGGTACGGATATCGAACCTGCGTTTTGCGTGAGGGGGTACGGATCCGGGGAGACCATGGCTGTTTCGGGCGACCCAGCGAAGCGGTGTGCGTTGCACTTTCGGCGCCAGCAGAAGAGCAAGAAGCCCACCAACGAGAGGGCAGCGAGGCCGGCGATTATGCCACCTGCGATGGCCCCGGCATTTGGTTTTTTGGGGGGACTGGAAGAGCCGCCGGAACTGGTGGCGGAGGGGGAGGCCCCTGGGGATGAGCTGGAAGGGGATGCCGAGAGAGATGAGGGCCCTGGGCAAAAAGAAACCGGGTTAATGGGTGAAGAACGAACTGAGAGGTTAAAAACGAACCTCCCGCTTCAGCAGACAGCTCTGCAAAACCAAGTGATGGTGGAGTGCCTCGGAATACAGAATAGGTGTTTGTCTGCAATTGCAACGAAAGACGACTATATCAGCGAACAACAATGAAAAACCCAGTAGACTTACCAAGAAAGGCGTGCCAAAGATCCAATCCAAATCCGGTCTTGCGTCAGGAAAGTCATTTGCCGAAATACCGAAGGCAGAAATGGCGCCGAAGCACTTCTTGCTCCCAGGGTCGGTGGGACCGAGGTTTATGTCACTGGAGTTGAGCGGCCATACACGCCCGCCGAAGGAGACGGTAATGTTTAGGTCCGTGTCGCAAGCCGGTTGGAATAAATAAATGAGGATGACGAGGAAGATGAGGGAAGAGCATTCATGGGAAGTTTTTCGTTGGAGGGAGAGAAAGAAGACTCACGGTATTGGTAAAGGTGGGCGCTTACATTTAACGATGCCCCAAGCACAGCGCTCCAGATGGCGTCCACGTCGTCCGATGGACCGAGAATCATGCTCGCAGCTGTGTCGAACACCGCCAGCCTCCCGGAGGAGAGGCTGATAGATGTGTTTTGTACGGTCATCGCTGTGGAACAAGTTGTTAATGCAACGTTCGAAATCGAATATGTTATCCACGTACCGGAGAGACGCAGCGCCCAATACGTCGAGTTCGTGTCCGCGAGATTCAGGTATTCTATCTCGCCGGAGTAGAGCGAGGTATTCGTACCGCCGAACGTCAGTGCCCCAGCTCCGGGAGATCCAATGCGCGGGAGCCAGATGCTGAACTCCGGGGAGGATATTCGTGAGTCCTCTAGGATGGCGCGCCAGAAGGGGAGGTCCGTTGTCGCCGCTGTAGTTGGAAAACCCATGCCGAGCCCTCCGCTGGCAGGTGCCAGGGCGGGGATGGGAGAGTCGACGCCGGTGGTAACTGTAATCCGCATCGGCCTGTCAGTTGGATTTCACTTCGCACGGAGTGAGAGTTAAAGGAAGACACACGGAAGGAAATAGTGAGCGTGAAGCTTCCCACGACAAACGTGTCGGAAAATATATCCCTTACCGCGTGCGGCAGGAATATCTCCCCAGTAGACGTGGTTTTGTTTACCGCTGTCGACGATTTGGAGGAGTTGTACAACGCGATGCCGGTGGGACAGTCAAACGCGTCGCATGGTGCAGCGACCCAGGTGTCGGGGAACCCCGTGTCAATGACCATCCGGAAATGTTGGGGTCTGCGACGCTCGGGATGATTTTCGTGCACGGGTGAGGAAGAGCGGACGAAGACGTACGGGGTTCCGATGCTGACGTTGACATAGTAGTTGGTCTCGTAGTATCCCCCGGTAATGGCCGCGATGCTCATCTCCCCCGATGTTGCCCTTCGCCGGATATCCAGCAGCGAGATGTCGGCGTCGCTGCTGCGGCCGTAACGGCGCCGAATGCGCTCTGTGTTAGCAACGAGGAAGTCTGCGGTGCTGGAACGCGGGACGGAATGTCGCAACAGAGCCGCACTGTGCCGTATTCCCGTCGAGGGCGGGATGGGTCCTGGTACATCTCAAGGTCGTGCCTGCACAGTGAGAGCTTGAAGGAAGGCGTAAGAGAGAGTGAGAGTAGTAAAGAGATTGGTGAACATTAGTTCTGTTTGGGGATGTCAGTATGATGACCTCCGTAGAGGAGGAGGAGGTGCATACCAGAGTGGCGGAGGCCAGGGACTCAATCTTGGATCCAGAGGTGAGGAAAACGAGAATGGGAAAAGATCTGGCAGCCGCTTGTGTGGCTGCATCGCCACAAAAACAACACGGATGTAGTCTTCCACGCGTATGATATTAGCACTGGGCGCGGGAGGTGGTAGGAGCGTCAGTGGTGGCAGCATTGTCGGCATCGTCCATGATCAATAGCATCATGTCGATCATGAGCGATATTTTCGTCTTTCGCCCCTGATCATTGATCTCCAGCCGATCGCGCCGTCGCCTTCTTCGACTGACCCGTACTCTGGGTTTTTCGTCTCATTGGCATGCAACTCTATCCTAATCTTGCCTGCCAATACTTAACGTCTTGGGCGTTGTAATACGATCTCCTCGTTCTATCTATGGTCGGACGGTCCACTATATGCTACTCTATTTTCAATAACAGTTCTAGTCCGTCAAAGTTGACTCTTCCTCTCCGCGATCGCTCGTAATCTTCTGCCAGATCTATGTTCTCGAACACGTCTGGGACCTCACCAAAGTACAGTATGAATTCGGATATTGTCCAATGTGCTCCAACTCGTCAATTCTGATTGAAAGTATTACTGCATCAGTAAAACTACAGGTTCGTCTTGGGCATCTTTCATCTTGAGGAACTATCTTTCATCTTTGGGAGGGCATCTTTCTTCATCTTTCATCTTGGAGAGGCATCTTTCGTCTTTGCCGGACATCTGTGATCTTTTGACATTGCTTCTTTTCAGTTGCCATATTGAGAAGACAGTGACAGATGACGCCAAGACGACATGCACTTCCAAAGACGACGTGCACTTTCAAAGATGGAAAAGATGCTTGATTCAACTTGTCCGTACTTGTACACTATTGTGAGGCAATCTCGTGTAAAAATGAGCTGTGTTCATGTTTACATAGTATAAGCAAGAAGACAACATTTTCGACTCGAAATGGTGAGGTAATAAATAAACGAGATCGGTGCGCCTGCCGGCACAATGGGATTCAGGGATTACATCGAGAACACGGGAGACTCGGAGAGGTCACATTGGCTGGGCTCAGATACGGAGTCACTCAGGACGACTTGTGGATGGGTGAGGGGATGGAAATTTTTGACAAGTCCCTGACAGGTCCCATCATTCTCTCATGTCAAACGTTGCCGGCATGAAAAAAGTGGTTCGTTTTTCGAATCGCTTGACAACACAAACAAACACCTTTCTTCTCTTCCTCCTCCTCGACCTTTCTCCAGGCGCCTCCCTCACCTTCTTCATATGCCCCGGCAGCGGCATCGGAATGCCTTACGACGCCACATCCTCGTCACCAGCGGCTCCGGCAGTGTCTTATGGCGCAAGAAGACAGGCAGTGTGGTATCACCTCGTCGGTCACTTAGGCGCCTCTCAGGTAAGTGTTATGTCTTCTTTCGTTTGATGTCTGATTGATGTCTGATTCTGCTCGCGGTAGTTCACAGCCGCTGGGCCATTCTCAATGGCAGGATCTGCGGTGTAAGTTGCCATGGTACAATGGTGAAGTACAGTGCAACTTTTTCGCTGATACAAGCTTACCATTCTTATTACTAGTGCTGAGGGATGTGTGTCCTTGACTATTCCGCTGGACCGGACCGCTGTAAGCCGTACTTTTTCCCTCCTTGTCTGTCTTTCTTTCGCTGACCGATGCACAGATTTTCCCCTTGATTCCTCGATGATCCGTTCTGTGACCTGGGTAAGTCTCGTGGTCCCTCTGATACATGGAAAATACTTCTGACTTCATCGTGCTTTGTGTCGGCAACCCGCCGCGTGCAACGTCCATAATGTTCTAGTTGATCCATCCCCTGGTACGTAATATGTCTGTTCCACTTGTCGTTCTACATGCTGACGACATCTGGCAGCTTGAATTCACTGGTCACACTGTGCGCAACATATTACCTTCGGTACCATCAAGCAGAATAGTAGCGCGAAGCGGCGGGACAGGATTGAGAATAAGGCAGAATGGAATTTGAGCTGTAATCTTGAAAGTAGTAGAAAGATGTTGTATATATTGCAATATAACTATTTTATATCACAAAACATGAGTGAAAATTGAGCATCTTGAGCTGTCTTGGGTTAACTGCTTGGTCAAGACTACCGGCGTCTTGGCCAAGACAGCAGACGTCTTTGACATCTTGGTCAAGATGAAACATCTTTGTAAGCAAAATGAACCTGCTTACCCAAGATGGATCATCTTGGGCAAAAATCCATCTTGGGCATCTTTGACGTCTTGGCCAAGATGTCAAAGATGCCAAAGATGAACTTGTAGTTTTACTGATGTGCCCAGACGTGCATTAGTCTAAGTGGGGGTGGGGCGAGGGAACAGCGATGACATACTGAAAACTGCCGCCGCAACGGCCTGATTCCCTCCTACTTGTCCTTGCTATGCTTTGGCTCAGTGACCACACTCGCCGCGTTGATTACACTCGGCGCGTCCGTTTCGCGCACCACGGCCAGTGTTGTCACTTAAGGTGTTAATAAGGGTAAATCTTTTTGTTAAGGCCTTAACACCTAATTACGCCTTAATATTAAGGGCATATTAAGGCTTAAGTTAAGGGGGTGTTCAATTTTTTTCTGCGTCAGATCGTAAGTAGGTACTGCACAATCAGCCGTCATAATCATCGCCAGACCCTTCCAGTTCCCCGTCATCTAACTCTTCGTCTGAGTGCTCGGCAGCCAACAGCTCCATGAGCAATGTTTCCCTCGTGAAAGGACGCGGAGCCGCCTTGAAAGGGCACTTGATTTGACCGCCAAAGAGTTTCGCCAATGTACGAGGAAGAAATTTGGTAGTTGATGGCCCCATCGTGGTTGCCAACCGTTGAAGTTCTTCGCCATCCTCGTCGTCCGAGAGATCCCATGCAGCTACCATCCATTTGGCATGAACCTTGTTCCAGGAACGTGCAGAATTGACCAACGATCGACGCGTGCGGGGGCTGTCATCATCGTCTGAGCCCTCCTCTTCGCTCTCCATTGCATCAGCATAGCGTGGCACTGCAGTCAGGTCTGCGACACGACTATCATCGTGATTCTTACGCTTCTCGCGCTTGTCATACAGCCCATCGGTCGCGATGTGGGATGCCCGGATGTCGGCACCAACCTGGAAGGTGTTCGTCAACATAAGCACAATATTTTAAAAGCAGACTCACCTTGGACATTTCTCCGGTTTTGACAATGCCCAGGCGGTTTCTCAAACAAGTTTTCTTGATCTTGAAATCGGAAAAGTCGCGCTCGTTGCCGCCCTGGTTCACCGAGATTCTGAGGAGCATAATCGCAAAGTCGGCTAATTCTGCAATCTCCGGTTCGGAGCGGAACTGTTCCCAGACAAGGATGGGATCATGGGCCTACAAGCGACGTGAGTATCCCAGATGCTCAAAAAACGGGGAACTCGCACCGTTGTATCCCCAAATGCCGACCGGGAATCCTCGAAGTCCTCAAACACGCCCGTATCAGCCATGTAACGCATAAATGCGATTTTAACTCGAGTCTCGCTAGCCGCTTTAGCTGCCGTTGCTGTGTCCTGTTCATCCTCGGTCAACGGAACAGGGGGTGGGCGCGACTTTACACGGGCGATACAGCTGCAATGGCCTATCAAAAATTGAAATCATGATGAAGAACTGTGAATTACCTCCACCAGAACATTCGACAAGCTGAAAACATTAACCCCGGCCTCTGTTCCGAAACGATCAAGGTGTTCGTAGGGTTCAGGACCATTGTGAAAATGAACATGGGCTGATCCAGCGCAGCCCATCGCTTTTCGATTCGCTTCATCATCGCACGACGCAGCTGCAAGTTTGGATGCCTCTGGAAATGCAGAAACACACCGGCGAACCCGAGGAGCACTTGATCTGTGCGTGTGTTGTCAGCCTGATTAATATTGGTAATGTAGCAGATCGGCTCAATGTCATCGGCCACAGTCTGAAGGCGTTTCCAGTACCCGCCGTCATCGAGAAGATCGCAGAACCGGCCCGCGCTCTCCTTGATTTTCTGGATCTTCTTCTTGTTTTTCTCCGCACCAAGCTGCGCGTCGATGATCTCTTGACGATGAATGATGGTGGCGTGACGAAGAGAATCCTTCAAGCGGATTTGGCGGTTGAACGAGATGGAGTGTGTCCTCCAGCGTGTGAGATTAGCCACCAAATATGAGAGGGGAATGCCGGCCCCTTTCTCGAGTTGTGTGGCATCGAAAATCTCGCGGACACGCTCATGGTTCGTAATCCAGCCGATGACCTCGGTCGTTCTTCTTCAGCAGTACGGGCGGCGTCCTTGTTCTCTCTGAAATAATCTGCCAAACAGAGCTGGCCCTAAACCGAACATCAGTGCTGAAATCCGGGGGATCATTAATGACGATACCTGGTGAGCGCAACAAGGTGGTATGAAAAGCCAAGGACAGACAATTAAGAGCCGTTTGCGCCCATTCTGGCTGCCACCGTCGTTGTCACAGCATAAGCCAACCGCGATACAAAGATACTTTGCCTCGGCCTTGTCGATCATCTCGGCGAACGCAATAGCCATTGATTCGCCGTCTTTCTTCTTTCCGGTCGCCGGGATAACATCGATCAGATATGCCTGGGAGAGATTAATGCATGGCACATTACATACAAGATAACCCACCTTGCCACGCGCGGAAGCATCGACACCGGTAACCGAGTATGTAGCCTTCCATCCGTCGGTTCTGGCGAAATCAGACAAAATTAAGACACAAGAGAATGAGACGTACGAAATCATGACATATTCGCCTTTCAAACACACTTTCACATTTTTGTCAACGCGCGCAGCCTCGTCCTTGAGAAGTCGGGCCGGAAAGAACCCTACGCCCGGGAATAACGTCGCCAGCAGCCGAGCGAAACATCAGGAATAGCTTGATGACTTCGGGATTCTCGACCCAGCGGAAAGGAAGGTTGGCAGAGATCGTGGCGCGCAAGAACTGGGCATGAAGCATTTCAATCTGAGACTGGGAGAAGGGGATGTCAATTCCCTTGAAGACCTTCAGCTCTGTTTGCGTCATAGCCTTCTCGACTGCTGCAACCCGTTTCCTCCTCTTCGGCTGAGCATCTGACTCAGAGTCGGACACATCCTGGACGTCGGCTTTCTTCCCGGCGTTCTTCACCTTCCTTGCGGCGGATCTTGCCGCGCTCGAAGCATTTTTGCATTGCTTCGCCCCGATCAGATGTGCGATCATGGCCTTCTTTTCTCCCAGAATAGCAGGCACCTTCTTGCACGCTAGAGGAGGTTAAGAATCGAAGTTAGTGGATGGGGTACGGCCTCGCACCTTTCTTAAACCAGCTCTCATCCAGAAGAGCTAAGGCTGCACTCTCCTCCGAGTCGTCATCACTGTCGATGTCGATTGGAATGGGGACATTGTCTGGGCGATAAAGGGCAATACAAGCCCGGCAGTAGGCATTGCAATGTGCCTTGTTACGCTTTCTTCCTCGGTGAAAGAACTCCCACAGAGGCCGCGGGTGGGTGGCATTGACGAAGAAGATGCGAAGAAAAATGACGTAACTGCCATCAATAAGTCTTAATTAAGGCTTAACGGCACCGAAGCTTGAAGCTAAGTCTTAATATTAAGGGGTAATTAAGCCTTAACTTAATTTAAGTCTTAACTCTTAAGGACAACACTGACCACGGCCGCCATCTCCTGCAAGATTTCCTCCGTTCGCCCAAGGCTCCCTATCCGCCGGTACAGGCGCCACACATATCTATCGGAGAAGACCCCAGACTCTCGCGCGAGACGTCCGAGCGCAGCGTGGACCTTCTTGGGGGAAACGTCTTCCGTCGACTGTCACAGTGTGCGTTGGATCAGCCGCGCATGCAAGTTCTACCCGTGCATACCTTCTGCCTTCACTTCCGGTTGGGTCTGCGCGAGTGCTCGAGCTTTGAGGAGTTTCCGCGTCCGCTCGATGAGTTTCTTTGTCTCTTTGACGAGCTTCCGCGTCTGCTTGACGCTCACCGTCACCGCGTAGACGTGCCAAGCCTTCTCCACAGAGATGGTCTTGGTGTCCCGCGCCGCGCGAGACAGTCTCTTGTTGGTTCTTTTTAACGCGGGAGGCAACCCTGGACCTCCGTTCTGCCTCGCCGTGTTTTGGGCCGAGAGCGGGTGCGTTCTTTTGAAGGGGCTGGGGGCTGGTTGTCGGCATCGAAAAGAATGCATGCATGAGAAGACAAACTGCTGCACTGGTGCGTTCTCCCTGTATCGGTACAGAAGGGAGCGTAATTTCGTTATCAAGGAAGGGTGGAGGCGCTTGACGAAAGTTAAAGCCAACGGTCTTGATAACGGGCGGGGCAGTCGGCAGTAAAGTAGATATATACTCAGGTGAAGCCAACCGAGAGACGAATCACTTACATTCCGTGCGGCGATGGGAGATGTCTCCCGGCACTTTCTGATGCGCACTTATAGTGTAAAAATATCTTCTCGTAAAGCCAACCGAGCGAAACTTACATTCTGTGCTGCGATGGGAAGGGTCTCCCGGTCCTTTCTGATACCTTCTTCAAATGTCGGCCCTTCTTCCTGTATCGGGTCATCCAGGATTGGGCTGTCCGGTCGCGGGTCCACTCGAACGGGGGATTCGCCTGAAAAACCCTTAAGTCAGTTGTACCACTGATTCAGAGTTGACAGGGACGTACTTCGGGCCCGAGCCTAGCGTATAGTTCCCCTTTGCTGCGACGCGTACACTTGCCGGTGGGGTCGTGTGTCGCCAGGAACTTTGCGAGCTCTGTGTCATCCCAGGGACAGAACCTGCGCCTACTTGAACACCTCAGGCAGTGGCCAGTGCAGAGTGAGACCCACGTCAGAAATCTGAGGCATTCCTTCAACACGACCAAGACCACGGAGCCATTTCTATTTCAAAAAATTCCAGGCTGATTATTTTTTTAACAAGTTGTGTGAGTACTATCAGTTCGTCTTCGGCAACTTGGCCTTCCCGCCCCGTAAATCCTCCTTTTCCGCTTTCCGCTTCTTCTGATCTGCAAAACGCTGGCGAAGTGACTCGTATAGCTCCATGTTGAATCCGACACACTGTAGGCCCGTGGCCTCCACTTTGATTCCCTTCGGGTAACGTTGCTTTATGATCTGAACATCATTTAGAGGGCGCGGAACCCCCAATGCCGCATTTATGATCTCTGCCGGGGACTGCGTAGCACGACGGTGAGGGCCAGGAATTGTTCAAAGCGAAGAGCCCACTTACAATGTGTGTTGGCAGGTTCGTTCCTTTCGGTTGCAACGGGCGGAGGTCATGACACTTGTAAGTTCCAACGTACACGATAGAGCCTTTGATCTTGACGAACAACTCGCGCGTCCCACCGTGGAAACCTATCAAATCCGAGCCTTCGCTCCATGTGTCAGTTGCACGTTCGTAGCAGGACGTCGGCCCATAAGCAAGATAATTCAGACCGGCCACAGACATGATGCGCTTTGGGAGATATAGAACATGGTTCAAAAATCTGGAAATCATTGAGTTTTGTTGGTAGACAGGGGTTATGCGCTTGCCTCCTGGCGGTAGGATCCTGCGATGGGCGTCAGCTAAACATTAAAAAACGACTACAGAGCGTACTTGGGAAAGATACCCGTGCAAATTTGTGGTGATACTGCATACGGCATCCAGATTCGACGGGGGCGCTGGCGGAGGCCTTTCCGGTAACGGCAACCCAGTGAAAAATTCCCTGTACTTCGCAATAGATGCCGAGACCTGGGGAAAGTCAGAACGTGAAATGCGATGATCAAAGCAACCTTGCCTCTGATGACTCTACGTCCTTCTCCTTTAACTAAATAATACACTCCCGTGAAACACAACACTAACGAACCAAAATTTAACTCACCTCCTTGACTTCTTCTTGCAGACCCTCAACTACCTCAACCATCTCACGAAGGGTCTAGGGAAAGATCAGCCTCGATTTGATACTGGGAAGACAGCCAATTGACCTGTCGGAGATCCTCCTTTTCATTTTCCGCCACTTTAAATTCTGCCTTGACTCGCGAGACCTTTCTTTTAAGGAGTCGACTCGGGCATCTTGTTCAGCGAGAGACTGCAAGGTAAGTCAGTACCATCATAACCGATAACCAAAGGAACGACACGAACCGCACGCAGGTCCGTTCCGTCTTCCTTGACCTTGATGTATTTCGCCTGGAGAAGCCCATAACGCTCGGTGCTTGAGTTTGCCTCGGCGACGAGGACATTGTTGGCGGTCTGGATTTTGGTGCATGTCTGACGGCTTTGTTAGTGGTGCAATACTTACCACCTTGCAAAACTTACCCCTTGAACGTCTTGCATCTCTTCAGCCATAGCTTCCGATTTTTTGCGCATCTTCTGCAAACGCCTGGCAATGCCATATCGAACCAGATAATTGCACATGGCAAATGAACGCACCTTCTCCACTTCGAGCCGCTGTAGTCAATGAATTAGTACAACGAACCATCGTGCTGAAACAGGTCGTAGCCTACCTCCCGCATCGCCTTTGCCGCTATGTGCGCGCTGTTCTTGAGTTGGCCCTCAAGCTCGGTGCATTTCTATAGATATCTGTCTCATCGTCAGCGCCTTGGGATACACGGTGAAGACGTACCGCCTGCAAGGCCTCTCTGAGGAGACATTCATCCTTGTGTTTCTGGCAGGTATCCGCCAGAACCGTGTTTGGCTTGGAGTCAGACTCTGGGTTCATATTCTGGGGAACCAAGGCATTCAAATACAACGCATCGTGAGCTAGTAAAAAGACTGACCACGTCGGTACTCTCTTGCTTCACCCTCAGCACGACATCGCGACTCTCTTTCTTGACCTTCAACTCGTCTTGAAGAGCCTCCAGTTCCCGTTGTAATTCCGCCTTTTCTGCTTGCAGTTGTGAAATTTGGAATGCTGGCGCCAGGCTTCGTGTTTTCCTGGCGCTGTATTATGCCGCTTTGATTGGATTCGAAGAATCAAGGAATGTGAAGTGACTCACGACGTTGGCGAGCTCCGTTTCGAGCTCGCTTACCCGGGCATTGGACTCCTCCAGATATTTTGAGAGGTATGCGAGGTTTCGACAACGTTGGACTCGGAGGCCATCGAGTCAAAGCCCAACCGTGAGTCGTGGTGCCACTCAAGAAAAGGTTCGGTTATCCCCGTGACTGACAGATCGTTGACCGCAGTCGGTGCAAGGCTCGTCGTCCATACATACATATATCAAAAACAATACAGATATCCGTCTAATAAAGAGATACATAACGATGTACACAGGTCTCGTCTCGAGCAACAGTGAAAAAGGAAATGGAGCAATGATACACATAAGAGAACGGGCAAATCGAACAAGAAGAGCAAAAAATGGTGGGCTCAGCACGCCCGGTACCCGCTCGCCAGCATCCTAATCTCCGCCAGCATCCTCTCCTCCTCCCCTCCTCGCGCGGCGCGCAGCCTTCTCCGCGCGCGCGCGCTCCCCGTCGTCGACGAGGTTCCAGATGTCGCCCAGCACGGCGGCGGAGTGCGTCTGAGCTCGCGCACGCGTCTTAGGACGCTCGTCGGTGGGTTCCGTCGGCGCGCGCCCATTGCGCTTGCTGACGCCGGACTGTGCGCGCAGCGGCGCGTCCTTCGAAAGCGGGGCGGGGGGCGGCACGGGCACTGGCGCACGCGCGCTGAGGAGCGAGAGGGCGGACTGCTGAGGGAATACGGAGCCATGTGCAGCTCCCGGATGCGGGTCCTCCGCACGTCGGCCGTGGCGCGGATCTCGAGACGCTCCGTGGAGTACGGTGCGGGGCGCCTCTTCTCGGGCGTCTTCGAGCTCGGCGCGGCCACGGCAGGGCCAGGGAGGGCCGTCACGGTCGGCACCAGGGATGGGGGGCAGGGGGCGCGAGCCTGAGTTTGGAGACGGCGGGAAGAGGAGCGGGGGTGGCGGAAGCAGAGTTAGCAGTGGCAGGAGCTGCGGCGAGGGCTGCGGGCAGGGGCAATGAGAGTAACAGTTGGAGCGCCGAAGGCGTCAAGGGCGGAGTTGGCGCGATGGCAGGCGAGGAGGCTGCGGAGGGGTGGAATAGCGGCTGAGAGATTGCCACGAGCATGCCAGGGGCGATGGGGTGGTTTTGCGTTGGGCGATGTGGTGTGAAGGGCTGTAGAATGGTCAGAGAGAAAACCAGGACTGGGCGAGTTGACGCACGCGGGCAGAAGGATCGGGCCGCCACTATACAAGGGTCAGATAGCGTAAATGGACTGCGCGAGTCGACGTACGCGGGGTGACACGGGCTCGCGCCTCTGCGCGAGCAAGAAGTCTACCGACCGCGAGAAGGGAAGGGTCTTGAACGATGCAGACCATGGCAAATCGGCAAGCACTGAGGGAAGTGGGTGGTGGTTGAGGAGAGAGACGGAAGATGACCGACGTGCCGTTTTTATAAGTTGGACGCGCCCGATCGCCAGCTCACGATCATTTGAGCAATCGAGCAGAACGGGCGCGTCACGACGTTCGACGATGACTGCGTTGAGCGGGAGCGCCTGCGCGCGGCGGGTGAGGATACAATCGTGGGCGACAACGGCGACACGCACCTGCGCGGCGGCAGCCATATCATCTACAGCCACTTTCTTGGCCCTTTCCCTCATTGGACGCGATCGCGACTGTAGAAGCTTGGGTCTCTGGAATGTTGTGTACCAGTAGCCATGAAACGCGGCGGCGTTCAGGTAGTAGAACACGAAATATAGCTTGCAGGATCAAGGCGCGGTGCAGATTAGAGCCAAGACGATGCAAACCAGATGTCAACCGTGATAGATGTGGGTCTAGTCCGAGTCTTCCAAACACAGAGCTTGAACGACTTGAAGTTCCTTGAAGCTCCAACACTTGAAGTCGTTATCCAGCTTCACCGAAATCCAAATCTGATTATCTGAGCCTAGCATCTTGATCTAAGTAAGCGTTCCGTTTGCGCTGTGGGCTCCGCTAGACAAGTGGGTACCGTTCGCAGTTCGCTGGTGGATGGAGAAGGGCAAGAAAAGGCAAGAGCGTGCGGTTGCCGACTCCGAGGATCACAATCGCCGGGAACTCCCGCAAATGTCTTCTTTTCTCGCCAGATGTGAACTGCGACTCGAAGCGCCCATCACCTCGCCGCTGCTGCATCGTTTTCCCCGTGCTATGACCTCTCGCCACCCAGGCACCTGCACTCGTCGGGTCACGACAATTCCCTGGGACGAGCTCTAGATCAGGCTGAAGCCGAAAAAACCCAGGGTCCTCTCCTCAAAACAGCTTGACATCTTGCGACTCTGGAACAGAAGACGGGTTGCTACACTCGGCTGTGCCAGGTTACTTGGCTCACACAGTAATCGACCCTGGCGCCTATACTGAAGCCAATCGATTCAGTCTGCCAGATTTACTTTGGTCACCGAGATGGACTTATAAGTCTCACCGCCAGCCGTCCTTCGCTCCCTCTGCCCACATGTCTGGTCTTGACATTGATACTGCCACTGCCGCCCTCATTTCCCAACTCACGCTCGATGATATCGCTTAAATCCGACACTTGAGCAAGGGCAAGTCGAAGGAGGGAGCTCCCCTTTCGGATGCAGAATGCGCCCTGGCAGCATGTGCCGAGGAAGCCCAGGAGGCGCTACGTTTCTTCCAAGATCTGGAGATGGCTCGCAGCCTCGACAATGCCCTTGAATTGGATCAGCCGGTCCTCTCGGTTCTCCTCCATCGTTGAGGATGGCTTACGGGATGATCATGCCTACGCTGAGGCCCTGGAGAACGCACGCGCGCTCCCTGCGCAGTCCGAAGTTCAGCGGCTGATGGAGGATCCCGATTTCTCGCGTCTCAGGTAAGTTCTTTACGCAGACTCCGGAAGCCTTAAGTAATAATTGACGTTCTCTTTAGCCAAGATGTCACGGAGAACCTGAAGACGGTGGCGAACTCAGGGACGTCGATGCCCTCGAAGAGGTTCAGGAGATGAGACCCATGCGGTACGCCCCTCTGCACTATTTATACATAGTTTCACTCATGGAAATTGTAGAACACACGCAGCGCAATGTGTTTATATGCCGAGATGATCTACGCGCTTTCACTTCGTTCCAGGCGCCTTGCAACCATTTCTATTGCCGCCAGTGTCTCTCCAATCTCGTCACTTCTTGTATCGGCGACGAATCCCTCTTTCCTCTGCAATGCTGCCGGCAGCCTCTTCCCATGGATGGTGCGCACGGCGTATATGGCCAGCTAGACGTTCGCTTGCGACTGTCGTTCGGGAAAAAGGCTGTCGAGTTCGCCACCGTGTCCAAATACCGCCTGTACTGTCCTCGACCCACTTGCTCGGTGTTTCTCGGGTCCACGGCCGACCACCTCGACAATGTTGTGTGTCCGCGGTGTGCAACCGAAGTCTGTGTGGCGTGCAAGCAGACCGTGCATCCTGGCGAGGCGTGTGGTGAAAGTCTGGCCGTCCAGCAGGTGAAGGCTTTGGCGCGCGAGCAGCACTGGCAGACATGCCCTGGCTGCGCCCAGATCATTGACTTGGAGCAAGGATGCTACCACATGACGTGCCGGTGCCGCATGGAATTCTGCTATGTGTGTGCCGCGCGCTGGAAGACTTGCAAGTGCCCGCAGTGGGAAGAGGCGCGTCTTCTTCGCACAGCCGAACAACGGGTCGAGAACGAGATGGGTGCGCGTGCACGTGTAGCGGCGCCAGAGATATTCCGGCAGCGTGTGGAACAGCGAATCGAGAGGCTGCGATATGAACACGACTGCGCGAACCGTCACCGCTGGAGCCGACGAAATGGCCGCGCGCGTTGCGAAGAGTGTCGCTACATCCTCCCCGAGTATTTACTGGTAGATTGTCTCTGAAATTTGCGGTCCCATGGCTGATGCCTTTCCAGGTTTGTAGATCGTGCGGTATAGCCGCATGCGAACGCTGCGTGCGCAATCGATTGTAGTGTCCCTGGAGTCTCCGGATGACTTCAAACCTGGGCTTTCCTGGATCAGGACCAATTCTGTCGGAAGAGATCTCATATTTCTTGGGTTGTATACTGGTTGTATACGTATGTGACGTGGTCGATGATTGTACTGAATGCTATTCTCTTTTCTGCAACTGACGTCTGTATGAAGCCCCTCGCAACATTTTTGGAGGTTCCATGGTAGATGAAGCTCGCTTTCCGGTCTTAGAATACGAACGCGGAGCGCTTCGGATATCGAATATGTCGGGCAAATGGGCCAGCGAGAAAAACTGCAATGCCAGATGAGGGCTCCGAACAAGAGCGAAACAAACTCGGACTCGCCGAGTCGCTCCGGGCACGAGTAACCATGACGTCGTCCAGAAAACTTCATCTGAAAAGGGAAAACCGTTTTGCTCCCAACATCGCTCCCCAATATCCCATCCGTTAGCTTTGAGTCTGGCAATTATCCAAATCACTCATGAAAAGTATCGGTAAAGAAGACAGAGACGACCGCTACCTATAATCTTCAAGCTGGAGACACCGATCGTTGTCCGCCGCAGTGAGTTCAGGGCGCGCTGTCTCCACACTGCAATCATCTAATTCGCACCTAACTTCGCAGCTCAAGAAATTACCGACAGAACGCATTCAATCCTGCCATTATTTTATAGCTTTAATTGCTCTGCCCTGCAATACACATATCATTTATGTGTCTTTTCTGTGTACACTGTCACACTAAGATGTGCCGCGCTTCGCTCTGGCGATGAGAATCAAACGAGAGTGAGAAATTGTGAAATGTTTGCATTGAAGTATTAAGCATGGTGGGTCCCCAAAACAACCCGTGGCTATTTGCCGTAAATTCATTTTCGACTACAAACTAGGTTTGACCTAGGTCCCAGTCCAACGTGCGCACAAAAAGTGGGCCGAGACTGTATATCAATTGTACGTTGAAGATTTTTCTTTCCGTTTCTCGTTGACCCGATAAATTATTCGTCCTCTGGATCTTCCCCTCGTCCCTGCATCCGTGTGTCACTGAATATTCACTGTTTCTCCTTCCCGCTCGAGACGCTCTGAACCAAACATAAAATCAGCTCAATATCTGAATCCACATCATTCGCGTTATCATTTCTAGTTTGTATGAGGTCGAAAGAAGAGTGGCACATCGAAAAAACACGCATAAAAACAAGAGCCAGTCTACTCGTACAAGAACGCAAGTGAAAACCCATGCGGAAGAGGAACACAGGCGGAGACGCACGTATTTGAAGAGGGAGTAGGTTTTAAGAAGGGTGAACGGTGTGCAAGAAAGTAGCAGAAGTGAACTAAGCACAGTGAGGATTCAGGAGTGTGTACTAGATACATGAAAAAATGCGATGCGATGAGACCCGAGTGGTAGGTAGGTGACTAGACTGCGCCCCCACACAGATATACACTCTGTATTTGCGACCCCACGCGACACGCACCAGGATCCCCCACGCTACACCTTCCTCCGGGTGCGAGCTTCGTCCTGCACGCAGACCGCGCGTCTCCCCATCCTCCGTCATCCTCGCACCCGCGGAACGACCATCGCGCCTCGTGCGGTGCGTAGCGAGCCCTCCTCCCATTTTCCCGCGAGTTGGGCGTACAGAGAGCCACCATAGCCCTCCCAGCCTTCCCATCTACAACACACTTGCGGAGGGAGAGCTGAGCGGCGAGACCTAGGGTGGCTCGCCGCCGCAGAGGGGAGACGGCGGTGGATGTGCCGGAGGTGGGGAGCACCGAGCCACGGACTGGCGGCGCTGGCGATGAGGGCATGAGGCGGAGGTCGACGCTTAAGCGGAGCACCAAGCGGTGGACAGGGGGCAGGTGCCGCTGAGGCGCAAGCGCGGGAGAAAGGCGGTGTCGGCCTAGACGGGGAGAGAAGCCCCTCAGCGGCACCGCCGCACGGGTGCACGATGCGGGTGACGACTGCGGATATTGGAAGAGGGACGTTGGCGTGGAGGCGTGGCGTCCTTGCGGAGAAGTGAAGACCCGGGCGGGAGTCGGAGGCCGACGGCGACAAGCGACGACCTTGGGTCAATCCTAACGCACGTCTCGATCCCGCGGTACGAGGCGCTTGGGCACACCCGTCAGCTTCCCATCGGCACCTCCCACGACCCCCTTCAAGTCGAAGCATCCTCCGACTCATCGTCTACCGCTCCCATCTCTCATGCGAACACATCAGTGTGGGAGCTTTCATACTTATCGACGCCGGTGACGTGCCACTCGAGCTGACTCACAGAAGAACACCTTAAAGGCAACGCGGATATTGCGTACTGTCGACGAAGTCTCACCCGCCAAACGATGCGGTGAGGGTGGCATGGGGCAAGCGAGCGAGAGGGCATCAGGTAGATGGCGGGAAGGAGCTCGACGCGGCGAGCAGGGAGGGTTGACCAGCCTCTGGGCGGGCGGGAGGCGAGGGTGTCGCGGTGGAAGCCCACGACGATCCGAAGGCGGGAGGCGAGGCGACGACGAGGGTGGCGACGACGAGGATAGCGGAGCCAGCAGAGGAAGGGAGGGGCGAGTGGCGTTGGCGTCGAGGCCGAAGATGTATCGAGGATCTGAGCAAGCGTTAGCACTGAGGATCCAGAACGAGAAGAGCGCGCAGTGAACTGGGAAAGAGAGAGAGCCCAGATGAGAGAAAGAGCGCTAGGTAAGGATACAGATATATGCCCTCACCATCTCCAGGATCCCGACGAGTGGTCCGAGAAGCCAGCGAGTGAGGCGTTTATAGCGAGGTAAACCTGTAAAGCGTGAGCGCAGCACTGGAGATAAAAAAAGTACGCAGAAAGGATGGAGAGACGGTGAGCGGGGATGCACCTCTAAAAGCCAATTAAGAACCGGACTAAGAGCATCGGCGCCTCATGCGAGGATAGAGTCGGCGTCGGACAATCGTTAAAAGCTCAGGCTGCACACAAAAAGATTATTACACCGTTAGTTTCAAAATCGAAGAACGCGACAGACTAATCACCTTCATTAATTTCAAGCCGTGCCTATTGCAGCCCGAGGACAGTCGTCGAGAACGGGAGGAACGTAAAAGGTGGTCAAAGGGATGGGTGCGAGTTTCAGCGCAAGAAACGGGTGCACGAGTGTGATTTTACGCTGCATACTGGCTAGTCGACAACGATGGCATTGGCAAGAGGAAAGAGGAAATCGGCGATTTGATGTCTACACAGCCATTCCGCTCTCTCCTTCCCGCGGTCACAACAATGAGCGCGTCGTATCCAACTGGCCTAGCCGCACGCACTGCAACCCTCCAGCTAAGTCTCTTCGCCGAAATCTAAAGAGCCCTCGTCGTGGTTTGGTCGTGGTGTATAAAACCTCACCAAGTCACCAACCACTCTTGCAATGAGGCCTTTGTGCGCGTCATGACCGGGGGTAATCAACTTCCCTTTCGTACTCTTCCTATCCTCTATCTGGGCACCTGCCTTTCATAGGCATACCAATTTTTACTGGGGCTGTTTATCTTGTTTCCTTGTGGCTGTCTTCCTTCTTGGTGTGGAATTTCACTTGGAATGGCCGGTTCTCCAGAGGGTTTTCGGCTTCCAGCTGCCGTCTTTGAAATGCGCGTATATCTTCTATCCACTTGGTTGTATTCTCTGCGACCCCGAGACTTGGATATTCGGGCGGCAGTTACCTTGTCAAAGGAGACCTCGCAGGTGCAGCGTCGCCGAACCGCTGCCTTGCAGTTGCGCTCCCCAGAAAGAACAACGAGCCCATATCTCCTCGGCACGAATCATGCCGCGCAGCGCCACACCCCGTTTGACTACAAGACGCAAGCGAAGCGTATTATCCTTCCTGAGACGCTGAAGAACCACGCCACATCGCCGAACGCCACATAAGACCGACGCAGCGGGCCACACCGCCCCACTTAACTCGCACCACAGTCATGCAGCCTCGCCGCGCCGCGCCCCTCCCACTCTCAGTACGCACCACCTCCTCGACTGCCCAGGGACGAATCCCCGTCTGGCCGGCGCTCATACCATGCCCACCGAGGCGCGCCCTCCACCGACTCCTCGGCACACACACCGCCTCATTCTCGTCACACCCCTTTCATCGGTCTCGCTCCTCCCCCACACATCAAACGAAAGCGAGAAAGAAATAAAAATAATGAGAAAATACGCACCCCCCACCATCCCAAGTAGCGGCAGGCTCTTCACGCTCGTCAGTCTGTCCACGCTCCCGCGGTGCGTCCCAAGCGGCGGCCTCTCTTGGTTAATCGGGAAGGACGAGGGGAGAGGGTAGGATGATGAGCCGGGTAATGGGTCGGAAACGGAACGTGCTGCGGGCGGGGCGGATAGTTTGAGGAAAGGAGGCCAAATCATGAAGTTGCACATCGATTCAGAACACGAACATGTAAAAATGTTTTGCACTATTTGTGCCATAGAACTACCTTGCAACCGTTACATGTTACACATCCACCCTGAATTACTTCTAGAAAGTAATCACTCCTGCCGCATTTTTCTGAAGTGTCCAGGCATCGGCGCCCGCGACATTGTTCGCTTGCCAGTTGAATTTCGCTGGCGTCTGGGACATTTGTATGAGAAGGGGAGTCGAATGAGCCGGTGCTTGTGAGGGATAAAGGAACCCAGTGTATCCTTGGAGCGTCGTCCATGGCTGGACTGGCCCGCCGCCCAGCTCGGCAATGATCCCAGCAGTGAACCCCTGGGCGAAAACCGGGTCGCCTGCCCCTGCCACCATGAAATACGAGAGATATTGTTGGCTAATGACAATGTTATGAGCATGCACGACCGCTTGCCAGCGGGCACGTGTCGCAGCTGTGATGGCGGGTATGTCTGCTTTGACGCTCTGGACATTACTGTCGACATGGGCGACATAGCAATCTGCTAGATCGTCAGTTTCCGCCATAGAATCAGTCACAGGCTTTATTCGAAGCAGTACATACCGTTTTGGTTGAAGCGGATGTACAGGGCAATGCACGGCGAGGCATCGTCTGTGCCGACTGCATTGGCGACTTGGTAGACACCCCCAGTCCCTTGGTTCAGGTACGTCCAGGCTTGTGGAGTTGGGAGTTTCGCCAACCAGGCAAATCCTGCTGGGGGAGGGGGGGGAGGGGGGGGAGGCATTTTGTATCCAACGGGACTGGACTTGACAGATACAGGGTAAGATTCGTAAGAACAATAGACAAGGCGAGGTGTGAAGATTGGGTTGCTGGCAGGGCTGAAAGGAAAGCGTGAGTCCAAGCAAGTTTCCGCACCTACTATATACTCGTGCCCCCCGGACTCACCGGCGAGACTATTTTTAACGCCAATCTTGACAGAGTCTATTAACAAGAAGCCTCCGGCGTTCGAGAGCATCCGATAGGCAGCGTGCATTTGGAGTGCCTAACTCACCCCCTCTCGCCCTGATTTGGCTAGCTTCCCTATTGTTGAAGTGGTACATCTGTCTCTTTATAAATTATGAGTGTCTGTCGGAAGCTTTCAAACTCCGCTTATGGACTAGAACTTTGGAAACGCCCCGAGTGCACCTGTATGGCCCAAGAAACCCCCGTAGTTAGCCGGGGAGATACATATGGTATCCCCGGCTAACTAGCGGGCTTTAGAGCCATCGCGGGTGGGCGCTTTAAATACACCTTATTTCCTCCCCGCTTACCTCGTTTATAGGTACGGCGGGCGGGGTACCCGCCCTGCCATCAATCTGCCATTGTTGCTATCAAACATGGGCGGCGACGTCGCTTCCCGCCGCGCCCGACCTTTCTCATCACTCCCATCAAATCCCCGCCGCCGCCCAACACTCACGCGTTTCTGGTCCAAAAATACAGGTAAAATCGCGGAGAAATTGGAGGATACTGTCACATGCAAGGGCTTCATATATAAGCAGGAATCATCCCTAGTTAACCTACAATCTTTCCGTGTATCTTAGAATACCCTAAGTCAATTCACATTTGAAAGAATAAATACATTGAGACAAGCAAAGAACGGTATGTTATCATAAGTATGTGAGGTACATGTGGGGCATAGGTAGCGATTGGCAGTAGCGTGTTTAAACCATGGGGCCGGCGCAGAGCGTAAATCAGGGCGGCGGCACTGCTTTCGGGCACGCTTCAAATGGCGAGGTGTGTCGGCGTCGGTGTCTGCGTCCGCGGTGCTGTCCTAGCTCCTCCTGACGTGTGCCTTGCCTGCAGGCTTTTCGACCCCATCCCCTCCGCCCTCTTCCTTTTTCGCGTCGAGCTGTTGGTGGCCACAGAGAAGACCGACATGAACGCACCTGTTCAACCAGGGGACACACGGGTTTCCTTCACCCAGTTCACCTCTAGCGGCCTCTTCCATCACGTCGACAACAGCTACCGGACAGAGGGCGAGCTGGCAGACACAGATCCAGCAGAGTACGCACGTCTTATGGAAAAGAAGCAGTTGCGGCGGGAGGAGGGCCTCCAAATCTATAGCACAGTAGATGAATTTGCAAACACTGAATAGATATGTACCTTTGCTTATAATGTTTCTTTGTGCGCTATCAGAACTCAGATATCAATATTTGCGAGATCTTGAAGCGCGAACTGATTATTTAAAGTCGCGAACTGATGTTCTTCGAGTTCTACCACTTCCACTTCACCATTCAACCTCAAAATTTGGAAGATGTAAGCCCACAACATTTAATGAACTTTCAGGGCCAATTTTTTTGGGGGCTGACGAATGTATTTTATTAAAAATCAAGTACTTCGGCGTTGGCGCTAAATATTTATTTCTAGATTGTGGCACCTATACTGAATCCACCGTAAAAAAACTGAGACCAATGGAGACGTTGGCACGAGGTGCGAATTAAATGGTGTGGAAATATTATCGCGAACTGATTTTACCGGTGGTATCCAAGATTGATTTTGAGTAGTGATCGCCGTTCTCTTCTCTTCCACCACTTCATCAAGGTCCTTCCTCCAGATGCCGCGCGGCCGGCCCCCGTTGGACCCCGACATCAAGCAGCAACATTGTGAAGAGGCTTTGAAACGCTACAGCGACAAGCAAGTCCCTATTTCACCGTTTTTCTGCAGAGAACTGACAGGATTCTGTCATGCAGAAATGCCGACAAGCTCCGGGAGGCCGCACGCTGCGAATGCAACGGTGGGTTTTTTAAGTAACTCAACCTCTATCATCCAATTCCCGGCAACCAAGGCATCGCGCCACCATTGCAACGTCTGATAACTTCACGCAATTAAACGAAAGTACACTGGGAAAGCGGCCTTGGCATCGGAACTGTACTGCGACAGCTGAGCAGGCTGTTTTTCTTTCAATCATTTATAACACAGGAAGCGCAACGAGGAGCGCGCAGAGCGGCGCGCCGCCGATGCTGTGAGAAGGCAATCCAGGTGAGCAATTGCTTTGCTTTTTTTTTTTTTTTGTCTTGGCTCTAATAATGAATGTACAGAGGTATTGAAAAGGATGCCCTGGACCGGAAGGATGCCAGACCCAAGAAAGTGCTGCAAGCGAAACCACTGGCCCTACCGCCCTTAGCCAAACCACCGCACACTGTAGTACCCCCTCGCGCCATTTCACGAATCACCCCCACTCCCGCACCACGCCGAGCCGCCGTAATTCGCATGCCTGCCGTCGCTGTCGCCGTCGCAAACGACGACTCGTGATGCTGAATCCCACGACAAGCGTGAGCATCTCCCTCCCGAGCTGCCGATATGGCCAGCGTGCGCCTCCCGCCCTCAGTACTGTCCTCGCTGCTACCAGGAGGACTGCGTGGGTTGCACGTGCCTGTGCGCAGACTTCGATGAATAGTTTGACCCATCCTGGTGGTCCCTATTTCCCGAGCTGCGTGTGCAAAGGGGAAGCTTGTCCGGGATATAGGTATGTTTGCCTTGCCGGCACCGTTCGGAAGGAGCATGGGGGTCACAAAAAGTAAAATGTTTTAAAATCATTGTGTCGCAAAAATCGTTTTTGGGTGATATGTGCGTGTAAGGGGGTGATACGGTCCTATAAGTCTATAATATGGCGGGGGGGCTATAAATTCCAAGATGTACCATAAGTACCAATAACTAGCCGTAAGGACATACAAGTTTTACGGCAGGTTATAGGCGATACAGGCCATTATAGCCCTGTATAGCTCAACTGCTCCGTAAGGCAATGTACTCGGCTCCTCCCACCCCTCTTTCAACATCCGTTCACACAAAAGTATAGCTCAAACATGATATATTGAGCCAACTACAATGACAATACTAGAACTACCGCGAAGTAGAGAAGAGAGTGGAAGGAATGGGGAGAGCGACAGAGAGAAACATACCATGTGAACTCCGACGTCAGAGAGGCAGTCAGTAATGCGCGCGAGGAAACGAGTGCTTGACGCACCTAGGTCCGGCCTCAGCTGAGAATTGAATCGATCTTGAAAGACAGTCAGCTTATTGAAGGGTGGAGCAGTGCGAGCAGGCGCACCTCAGTAATCATCGCAGAAACGGCCCAGTGGGAGGAGTCCAGGGGAAAAAGTGATCCAGGACGTCGCTGCGTCGCTGGATTGGGCGTAGACCACCAGACATAGACGGGTGAGCCCAGCGCAATACGCCAAGTGGTGGTACGAAAGAAGAGCGATAAGTCACGTCGTCACATTGGGGGTCAGTCATATGTCAGAGTGACGTCATTTCAGCACAGCGTCTCCACCTGGCACCACCGCGTCGCAGTCGTCTCTACTATGCCTCCAATACGAAGTCACGTTGGCAGCCAAAGACTGCGTGGAAAAATTGTTGTGTCTTGGAGGATGGGCGCACTAGGGTCATTCTTCCCCGATATTTTACCCGCGGTGTTCATTTGATCAACGCACTGGCATTCGGATGTAAGAAGGAGAGCAGCACTTTTTACCTAAATGATCTTGTAGATGCCGACTGGTTCCTCCGCGCTGGAAATTAATATTATCTCGTCTTCTCAGACCTCCAAAATGAACATTGAGCAGTTAGGACTCCAAGGCAGTTACAACACGGCTGTAAGTTGCGTATAAGGGGGCTGTAAGGCTGTAACCCTCTGTATTGCCTTATATGGCAAAAGCGATTTTTGCGACATGTGAATACACTATCATCCACTTAGCATCTGTCGGGAGCGCCACACCCCTGTTGTGAGGGACAGCGACACCGACATGCATGCACCTTCGCCGCTGCCGCCTGCACCTGTTGACAACGACAATGCGGATGTCGAGAGTGAGGATGAAGACTGCATGATGGCGGAGGCCTTCATGAACATCGTCCGCATCTCTCGTGATGATGGCGCAGAGGCTGAAGGAAAGTAGAGTGGTTTTCAAAGCTTTTTTATATAATGCGGGTATATTTATTACATTTCTGTACCATAATAGACAATGTTATACCCCTAAAGTGTCCCCAATTTTTTTCACAATTTTACCTTTATTTTTGGACCCGATTTGGGCGGGCGGGGGTGGGGATTTGATGGGAGTGATGGGAAAGGTCGGGCGCGGCGGACGTCGCCGCCCATGTTTGGTAGCAACGACAATGGATTGATGGCAGGCGGGTACCCCGCCCGCCATAGTACCTATAAACGAGGTAAGCGGGGAGGAAATAAGGTGTATTTAAAGCGCCCACCCGCGATGGCTCTAAAGCCCGCTAGTTAGCCGGGGATACCATATGTATCTCCCCGGCTAACTACCGGGGTTTCTTGGGCCATACAGGTGCCCGAGTGCCAGCCGCAACTTTGGAAACGCTCAAAGCAGCATCTCCATCGAGCCCTGATTCTCGGCTTTCGCCGTGGCTTCATTTTTCCTTTTTCACTGCGTTCCGGGGCCCCGTCGGCAGGCTGTCCGGACATCGTCTGATGCATGCCGTAGGGAGACTTCGCTTTTTGACTTGCCAAACGGGCTTGCGCCAGCGCCAACGGGCTTCAAGTTCGGGCTTGGGCTTGGATTTGAGTGTAGATCAAAGCCCAAGCCCGGCAGATCGGCTTGCAAGCCCGTTTGTCGGCTTGGCAAGCCCGTTTGTCGGCTTGGCAAGCCCGTTTGCTCGCTTAGCCGAGAAACGGGCTTGCGCATAGTCCTCGTCCCCCTCAGACTAATTTTTCAATCTGATTGAATACACTGTGTGCATTAAGTACATAGTTCTAGGGCTTGCAATTTTTTATGGTCTTTTGCTCACTGATGCGATGATATGCCGTCACCGTCGAGAACAACATAGGGCAACATTGTCAATTCACTTCCAAAGCACGGGCTTGTCGCACTCAGTATAGTCTCATCATATTTATGCATCCCTTGGAGCCAAAAGATTTCTCACAACTCGAATTCCCGGTATGTTAGAATCAATTTTTCGTCACATGTTAGTAGGTTGTTGAAATGACTCAAAATTATTCCATTGCCATTGCCGACTCCTAATACGAGCTTCAGCAAGTCTCTACTACAGAAAAAGATGCTAATCCATCCAGGGTGGTCTAACTCTCCACCAGTGCATTTGAATTTAGTCTGGCTTGGGCAGCAGAATGACTTGTATTCGGTGGGCTATATCATTCCACAGACCAAGCACCAAAATTACTCTCATTGAGTATTAATACTCGAAGGCTTTTGCCATATGTGATTTGGAGGCTCCTCGGGCGTAGGCGACGAGATTTTGAGCTGACAGACACTCAAGCCCGACTGTCTGATGGCATCAGACAAACGGGCTTGGGCTTGATCTTGGCCGCGACATTGCTCATCTGTGAATGAGCTTTAGTTGAACAAATTAACATTCAGACTTATAGCTTCTGTTGACTCAAATCGATCTGACACATAATTCTGTTGCATAGGCATTAAATATCTTGTTGATTTCGACGTAAAGTTGAACACAAGCCTGTTTGTCTGATGCCATCAGACAAACGGGCTTGGGCTTGATTTTGGCCGCGACATTGTTCATATGTGAATGAGCTTCACAAGCACAGATTACCATTCAGAAACTAATTCTTCAGTTGATCTGATACACATTTCCGTTGCATAGGCAATAATATCGACATAAAACTGAACACAAGCCCGTTTGTCTGATGCCATCAGACAAACTGGCTTGGGCTTGATTTTGGCTGCGATAATGTTCATCTGTGAATGAGCTTTGGGAGAATGAATTAGCATTCAAATGTAAAGCTTCTGTTAACTCAAATAGATCTGCTACACAATTCCGTTGCATAGGATCTTGTTGATTTCGATGTAAAGCTGAACCCAAGCCCGTTTTGTCTGATGCCATCAGACAAACGGGCTTGTGTTCAATTTCGATGGTTTTGGTTTTGTTTGAGGGAGTCCTGGTGTGTTTCAATTTGGTTAATGCTTGTGACCTTTTGTGTCGTCTGCAGGGGAGGGACATACTGGCTTGCGAAACAGGCTTCTGGATTTGTGGATTTGGGTGTAGCTCCAAGCCCGAGACCGGTAGATCGATTTCACTGCTCTGGTCGACGGATTTTGGGGAGATGTCTTTTTGAGTATATTTTCATATGCCCTCGGAACACACCCTCAAAAACCATGTTTTTTTGGTGTATTTTCAGCTACCAAATGTACACCGAAAAATCTGTCTGTTTTGCCACTGGTTAAGAGATTCAAGATTTTCAGCACAATTTATGGTGAAAAATGTTGTTTGTTTTTCAGACATTTTTCATTGAAAAAAGGAGTGAAAAATTCAAATCTTTTTTGCTTTTTTTGAGCTTCCTTTTGAATTTTTCACCTGGAACTCACAAAATAGTGAATGTTTTGAGTTTTTCACTACCTTTTTCAGTGAAAAATGTCTGAAAAACAAACAACATTTTTCACCGTAAATTGTGCTGAAAAACTTGAATTTCCCAACCAGTGTTTTGCCTTCAAAAGCTTGCGCAAAAACTGACTATCTTTGTAAAGTGTTCTGTACGAGGAAAGAGCTCTGTTTGGGACCCAAAAAGAGAAGGAACAAAGGTGCTTCCTTTGTTCTTCCTCTGTTTGACTTTGGTTTGACTTGAAAAAGGAGTCTATTCTGCTTTTCGAAAGAGATTGAGAAATCAGCATTTTTGGATGGATGTTTCGTCACCGAAAGTATATCATGTTTTGCAGATATTTTGGCCTAGAACATCCACACAAGACAGGATCTTTTGGACTTGATTTTTCCTATGGTGAGGAAAATCTTCTTAAACAGGAAGACATGTTTGGATGTAGTGTTTCGGTCTGAAAAAGCCATCAGCCACAGCAGTGTCTTCAACGCCGCAATCCCTCAGCTTATCGGAATTCTGGCTGATTGGGACAATCATCACCCGGTGATCGCTAGCTTCAACGAGTATTTTGGAAGGAAGAAAAAGCATATGCGCAATTGAGAAGCCGCCAATTGGATGGATACGTTTGGCTTGGGTTTAACACCAGAGCTTGAGGTGGTACTGACCGATCCATTGATCAGTTTGATGGACCATCCCGCCCTGCCCAAACTCACGGAGGAGGAATTCCAAAAAAGAGTAATGGGCATAGGCTCGGTTCTCTTACAGCTCCTTGCTATCCAGCACGAGCTCGGCGAGCTGCTGAATGTTAACGGTGACTCAGACCTGATCAAGGAACTCAAGGATGAGAGTGTTGTTGCATGCATGCCAGATGGTACCGAGGCACTCAACACAATGTTTAGCACCATTACCACATCAACAAGCATGTGCTCGGATGTTTTGGTCCAACAAAATGTTGGCCTTCAAGCATGATCACACTATTTTTGATGACCACCACTATTTCGGCGTGACCGGCCTTCTCACCTTCCTCCAACTGAGAAAATTCCAGTCGAAATCAAAGGTGCGTTGAAGCGCAATGGGGTGACAAAATGGATGAGGAGAAGCCCACGAAACACGCCAAACCCGGTCCAAAGAAGGTGCGTGAAGGTGGGGGATTTAAGCACAAGAGGGACAATGAAAATGAGCAAGAGAAATCACCAAAATGCGCGAAAACCAGTCGGAAGAAGGAGGGGAAGAGTGAGAGTAAAAAGTCAACCCAAAAGTCCGTGGTGTCAACAACCTGCAGTCAGCACCGTTGCAAGGAAAATTAAATACTGTTAGTTTTTGAGTATTAGATTAGCTTCATTACTTGCAACAGAACTTGACATAAGTATCTCGCGGGGTCTGACTGAGCGGTCGGTGTATTTGCATTTCACACAAGTTGCAAGTCATGTCGGCGGGATTTTTCTTGATCTGTACCTTGAGGGACGGTTTTGATCCATGGCAGTGGCGGTGAGAACCAGTAGGGAGGCCAAAAGCACCCAGGTATCAATGAATTACATGTGGAAAGTTTGGTGTCAGCGGGCTCAAGTCAAGCCAAGCCACAAGTCAAGCCATCCAAGCCCGCACAGCCAAATTCAAACTCCGCTAAGCGGGGCACATCAGGAAATGCCTCCCATGGCAATTTCCCGGGATTGCCTCCAATTTGGCCTGAATTGGGCAAAATATTCTTGATTGCACCGATTTCCCTGCTAGTAACAGTGCTATCTAGTTGCCTCCAATTTGGACCCAAATTACCTTGAATTACCTTCCATTTGCTACGTATATTTCCCCTCACTTTTCACTGGTTAGGGCTCATATGCAGGCAAAATAATACGGAAACAATGTGATTATATTCAAATCTACATAGTACATGTTCTGCACAGGACAACTCGACTAATAGGCGGGAGTACCGACACGATACCTTGGATCCGATCCTGACGAAGGCATCCAGAGGCACATAACGCCGCCAATGCCCTCAAACAGAGCGGCACTAAACAACACATCACTTGAGGTAGGTCGAGGCAAGACGAGACAACACTCACCTTACCCATATGTCAACAATAGATCAGCTTGTCGAGGCCACAACCACTTCAAAGCGACACTAAGGAACATCAGTGAGATTCAGCCAAGGGAAGACAAAAAATGCCAGCATGGATCTTAACACAGCTAGCATAACAACTACCAAGTCTTTGCGAAAGAATTCGGATGCGGAGAAGGGTATAAGTTACCGTATAATGCACTGAAACAGTCCTAATGCAGCCCTTGACTTGAGATGAGTTAGAAGATGTAGGGGCAGAAGAGGCAGAAACATACCTTGTTGGAGGTCGGATCAAGCTAGAGCATATGAAGACAGTGGGAAGTAAAATGTGGGGCCACAATACCCCGTACTCCAGAGACGGGACACATGCGAAAACTGAGTGAGTACATATCAATATGGCGCATGTAGGGTAGCAGAGTGGGGCAGAGTGGGGGTAGACTAGACTCACACATGTAGTGCGAGAAGAGACACCCGCATTGCGCTGCTGAGCTCGCAAGAAAGACATGACTTGGCGCTGGGAACAAAGCTATGGGAAAGGATCAGCATGCAGATTGTCATCGAAGCGAATCATAATGCACCTTTGCTGTCGGAAACCGGCCATCGAGACACATTGGCGATGGTGGCCGCTTGTGAACTCCTCCGAAAAATCGATGGCACGGTAGCCATAGTCACGTAGACTGCAACGGCAATGACAATATAGGCGATGGTGCGGGTTGACCGGGCACGTGTGGGGAGACTCGGGCGATGTGGGAACAACAACGGTAGGCACAAAGATGATCTGCGGAAAGGAGGCCCAATGCGAGGGGGGAAACATGTTGGAGAAGAATATGTTATGGCAGTATGGAAGACTCACTGAGTCACTGGGACTCTCGCTCGACCCAGAATCGTCACGGAAGACAGGAATAGTGAGACATGGTGTAGAAATCACAAGGAACATGCTTTGTGTGCTTGCCATCGGGTAGTTTCGATAGCGGCGTGGCCAAGGCAGAGCGAGAAGACGGAGCGAGATGGTGGGGAAAAGGAAAGAGAATGCGGGTGACGGAAGATCAAAACGAACCTCCTTTCATTCCACGTGACGGTTTCAGCTCCTGATCCGACGGAGATGTCGCTCGGCTACCTCGGCAAGGGACTAGAACAATTTGCGATTCAAAGTCCCGGTGCTTCAAGATCCAAGCCTTCCCTGCTAATGGCTGAAACACCACTGAGACTACTCGGACTAATCCTGTGATGTTTTGCATGCTCCGACCCTGATTGACATTTTTCATTTTTTGGGGGACTCATGAAGCAGCGATTTGTGAAAATGCGACTTTGGTTTTTTTCAAATGCTTCGGTAACCGGTTTTAGTCCTCCTTCAATTTGAACACACCTTTCATCTAGAGGTAAGCAAAACAAGTGAGGATATAGTGCTAACCAGGGAAAGTTGGAGCAAATTTGCGTTGATTTCCTCCAATTGGTGCTATTTGGGAAGTACGAAGGAAATTTCCCTCAATTGGAGGTAATTTTCCGAAGGAGGTTTCTCCTGATGCAAGCCGTTTTGGCAATAGTCGCTCGCAGCCAGACACTTCAATATGTTACTGAACTCATACCTCGTTATATTGAAGTCTGTTATTAACCGTGGGGGTCCGACCAGGGTAAAATCTTGTTACATGATCTACACAGCCACATAGACACTTTTCGATGTTTTGTGCCTACAGACTCAATATTAAGACTAGATTTTATGGCAATACACTCATGGAGATGCCTCCAACCTTCTTATCTGCTTAAAAAAAATTATACACTGTGGAATGGGGTGGTAGAAATCCTCAAATATATCATATGACTGCACGCTCTGTTCAAGAACCGAACCTTGAACAGTGCTCTAAAATGCTGAATAAAATCCAGAAGGCATGGAATGGCAATAAAGTCCTTTTTAGTGGTTGAAACAGGCAGAAACTTCTTGTAGTGGTGCCGTGGTTGGAGGTTCAAAGGTGTTGTGGCTGTGCACATTATGTAACAAGCACTTACCCTGATTGGGACCCCGCGCTTAACAACAGACTATTTTGGCAAGCCCTTCGGCTAAGTCTGGGGGGCACACAACCATTTGGCGGACACGTCTGCGCTGTGAGGTCTCCAAGCGTGCTACGCACTGCTCGTTGCCTCATGGCCCCTGCGAACCATCTGCACGAGTAACGGGACGAGCTCGGACGTACGCGACGGATCTTCCTAAACAGGATTTCACGTTACCGGAAGCAGCTTCCGAGCGAGACCAACATTCTCCCCACCATTCACATCATCTCCCCCGCTATTCGACCCCACTCCTGCACCATTGTCACCCGAATACGACCATTACCCATGATCCAGGACTCTCGACGCCTTCCTACGATGCGACATCTCCAAGAACCGGTGCTCCCCATACCACATGGACTGTGTTCATCACTACTTGGTGTCCGCAGGATACGACCGGTCCCCTCCCTTGGTGCGTGGGCAAACCTTCCCTTGTTTCCGTTCCCGGATGTTCTCTCGCACCAAAAGAACCTACCGCGTGCCTGATGCCGACCCATCGGACGAGGCGGATGATATCCCAACACAGTCCGTCCCCCACTTCACACGACGCATCGACTAGCTGAGAGAGACCGTTTGTCTCTCCACCTTCCTGAACGTTCCAGCACCCACAAACGCGACCACCAGGCCGTGCCTGAAGCTCCAAACGTACTCCAAGGTTGTTCCGCCTCGCTGTGCCTCGCGCGCACCCACAGATGATCAGTCTCCTCAGCAGAGGCGCCGAGTCTCCTGCCGTATATGCACCCCGTAACACCTCATGACGCCCCCTGCCCCCTGGAAACACCTGCGACCACATGGCGCCTCTGGAAACATGGGAGGTCGTTGAGGAGGTATAAAAGGGAGTGCATTTAGTACGAGTAGTCAGTACCTTCCGGCCTGCAGAAGTAGCTTTCAGGGTGTTTTCCCCACTTTCTGTACCGTTCTCAGCTCAATCTAAAGGGGTACTCCCAGCCTTCCCCGACCTCGTACCTCTCATGCACCCTCCTCCTCGCCCACTGC